>OZ017772.1:9328200-9706323 GCA_963969385.1 Philonicus albiceps | reverse complement strand
TTTATAACAATTTAGTATTAGGTGTTAGGATGTTAGAATGTTAGGTGGAGATCCGCTTCGAGGTAGGTACATGCTCCTAATACTTTACAAAAATTACGATAGTTTTCAGTAATAACACCCATCGGATCCAGGGGAGTGTTATCAAATTAATATGGGAGCAGCTGCTTTCGTAAACAAATAAACGAATTTAGTTTTCTGAGAATATTCACTTTTGAATCACTCCAGTTAAAAGACTTGTAACCTTAATTTGTAAGTCGAGTGACAATCAGCGTAATCCAGCTAAAACGATACCAACTAAGCTAAAACTAGAGGCTAAATTTGAGAAAACTTTTAATAATTTTATAGCAGTTCTGTGTAACAGAGGTTAAAATAAATTTAAAGGTTGCTTAAAAAAAAATCAATTAAATTTAGAAAATGTACCCCCACACCTTTTTACTACTCATTTTCTTGTTTCCCCCAATTTCCAAATGTCCACTGTGATAGGAAAGGAAAAGACTACATACTTTCTTAAATATCAGTATTAATATTACTGTGGATAAAAAGTAATGAGATTTGTATTTTTTAAAAATACGCGCACTATGAATACCGATGTTGATAGATTTGTATGTCTATTGTGAACAACTGATAGAATTTTTGTGGTATTTGCTTTGATAGGTTAGAAATTATAGCATCTTTTGAACAATTTGTTGCTGCGATTTGGTAATATGGATAAATCTATTGAATAAAGAATTTGCATTAAATTTTGTCTAAAAAATCAAATTTCCTGTTACAAATGTTAAAAAATATTACGGTGATAAGTATTTATCAAGATCACAAGTTTTTAAATGATACAAATCTTTTGGCGAGGGTCGTAAATTACACGAGGACGAATCTCGTTCAGGAAGGCCTCAAGACCTCAACTACTGACGAAAACATCAACAAAATCAAGGAGCTTGTACTTTTCAATTGTCTATTGATTCTAAGAAATCTGCTGGTATATAATTTGTATTGATACACAAACAATTTTTGATAGCAATTTGGGTTTGTATCGTGTATTTTCTCAAAATTATTAAATTTATTTAAAAAATAAAATCATGTTGAAATTGCTAAAGAAATGCTTTCTATGACTGATGATGATCTAAAATGAATAATTACTGACTATTTCTCAATACATAACTAAGTTTAGATCATTCTGCCATAGCGATAAAATAATATGGGACGCCAAAGGGGCCAAACATCAAAAGAAGTAAGAGAATTATTATTTTTCATCGGGATAAGGGAAAAAGTTTAAAAAAATAGATGGAATAGTTAATAGAAGTCGTTCTACGGTACAAAGTATTTTCAAAAGATACAACAAAGATTGTAGAGTTACAAACAAAAAGAAAACAAGTCCGAGAAAACTGCAATCCTTACCGCCAGTAGGGTCATTCTAGCCTACTCATGATACGTGTTCTCATTAAATACTTTGAGGGAATGGAAGTGTAAATTTTGGGACCCCTCACAGTGGGCATATTCTTAATAAAAGAGAGACTCGGGAAGAGAAGGTATAAAACCTATGAAATTTAAAAAATTAATAATACCATTTCACTGGACTATTGCTAATCCTCACAGATATGTACGCTACATCATCATAGATATTTTTAATCCTAAATTGATTATTTAGCGAAATCAAAAATTTCATTTAAATAAGAGGATTTGCTTTGTTTCGATCACGTAGCACTAACAAACAAATTTACAATTTATTATGATTTCCCAAAAATACATGATTCCCGAAAATTGAAAATAATAAAAACTAAGAGCAGAAATTTGTTGTCACCAGAGAAGTGAAACTGGTTTAAACAGCAAACAATTTTCTTGAATAATTATAACCACCGGTGATAGATAGAATTATAAAGTTTAATTATAATTTTCTTAGCTGAGGCCAAGATTACCTGAATCCATCAGAAAACTTTAGTTGAAATCGTAATTTTAAGCTAAAGTTTTTAGTTGTAGGAGGAAAAGACAAATTGCTTGCATGAAATATCTTAATTAATTCAAAAATTGTAATTTAATTAAAATCACTATGAAGATGTTAACTTTAAATGCGAAGTCAGACACTTTCAGAACGTGCCCCAACCCTCCCCATATTCTGGAAGGATACCAGGCCCTGTGATGATGCATTTTGGTTCCGCTTAACCCCATCCCAAAGTTTAAGAAGGAGTTGCTGCAAGTCCCTTGTCCCTGATAACAATCTGACAACGAGATAATGAAGGGAAGAAGACTTCTGAATATTTACAATTTAACTTTGAAATTACTCAAGTAAATTCAATTCGCAAGACTTGTTCGCCACCCCCATCCGTCCGCCCCGACGTCATCCGTCTTGAATCCAAGGGTATTAACCCATTCCGCTCAACACTCGTCTATTCGGGTCGGCCTTAAGAGATAGAGCGTTCCTCGAAATCTATTTCTTGAGGAGTATGAAATAATGGCAAAAGGACCCTGACAGAGACTGATTATATACACAGCTTGAGGAATATCTTGTGACAAAAAAAAAAAAAAAAAGTCGTTTTAAGGCGCATCGCCCAAGACTTCGAACTTTCCGATGCCACATTAGCTTGATTGCTGCTCGGGAAAATAAAATTCGTTCGTACATTTTGCGAAATCGATAAGTTTGAAGACATTCTCTGATGCTGCATCAATCGAAGAGTACCAATAAATAAAATTAGTTTCAAATGTGCGATACTCAGTTCAAGTTTACAACTAGAAAAGTGGTAAGTAATGGTAATATCACAAATGTTAAAGCGATAAATCTAACAAACCCGATATGCAGGTTTAAGTTTAAGTCATGTGAAATCACATGGTTGGTGGTTTTTTTAAATTATTTGTTTACTTAGGCAATGAATAGCCGCTAGTTAATAGTTAGGCTAATTTTAAGAGAAGAAAGTTCGGGATAATAAATTTCTATAATCAATAATTCATGCATAAAGAAGGTATTGGAAATCTCAAGTCGGTATTCCGGTAAAGTGGTAGTTCTTGATGATTTCTCCGAAAATTTATTAAACCAGCACCTAATGAAGCTTAACAAGGAATTACTATTGTTGCTTAGAAGAAATTTAAATTCAAGTATATTATCAAAAATAATACCGAGGTCAATAAAGTGATCGATAAAAGATAAAAACGAAATAGACAGGCAATAATTAAAACGAAATTTTACGAGAAAACGGCGCCTCTGATCACTTATTACATTTTAAGAATAAGAAAAATATGATCCACATCATCCTTGTCGGAGCAGGCTATATCTATATTTATTTGAATATCATCAGTTTAAATAATAATAAGGAAAACATCTTGTAGATAATTTATGAATAAAATAAATAACAATGGGCCCAGATGCCTACCTTCAGGTACACGAGAGATGGCTCGAATAGCTTTAGATAAGGTCAAACAAACGTGTTTCTTTTCGTTTCTTTAGAGTTCTAAAATCTAAATCATTATGAATCTTATGTTTAAAATCCTGACAAGTTTTGTGAATGTTTTCAACAAGCAACCATTTCATTAATTTATTTTTTAAATGAATTCTGAAAAATAAAAACATTTATTAATCGAATACACCATTACAAACGATTTTTAGTTTTCTGAAGCTATGCCCTTTAATTTTGAATAGTATACGATAATTAAAAATAAAAGAAAATTCAATGAAAAATAACAAAAATATATAATACGACTTTAAAGTTGCGCAGATGCTCTAGTGAATACTAAAAGAGCTTTTAATTGATGGATCATAAACTGGAAAGGTACCTATAGGTTTTATAAAAATCTTTTTAAATAATAAAATTTATACTACACTTTCCTCCTATATGGATATAAAAAACAACTTTATTGATTGATGAATATTAATTTTATTTTTAAAATTGTCATATTAATTTTAAATTCCAGAAATTTTTTCATTTTAATTACAACTCAATCTGGATGTAGTAAGCTCGGTTGCATAAATCGAAATAAATTCAAATTGTATTGGATTGAAATGTGCATTTAACTTCGTGAAAACTGTTTATTATACTATCTACCTGCAGGATGTAATCAAGGAAGAAGTTAATCATGCAATGAATTCTAATTGATAACCACGAAAGGAAATATCCAAACTGAATAATTTTAAATAAACTGCCCAATTTGCTGGTCTGAATGGTGCAACCATTCACAGATTTGACCATTAGGAACCTCGATGGTTAGGCACACGATTTATCCCTGACACCCTCTTTTCAGCACCCTTAGCTCTATTTGGGGTGGGTGTGGAAAATTCATCACATCTAATTATTTCTATCTGCGTGCATTTTCCGCTGTTGTGTAAGGCCAAAATTCAATTGGTAAACTCTGTCGGGGCCAAGCAATAACAATTGCGACAATGGCCGAACGGTGTTTACTCAATAAAATTCAATTTGCATCCATCCACCCCGACTCCCCGGCGGACGCAACTTATACAAAATGCATTAATTGAAGCGTAAAAAGAGGTAATTCGATGTGAAGGGTGGGCGGCACAAGGAGAAGGTCATGATCGCCTCGCAAAACACACCTGAACACAGGGTCGCAGTACATTACCGAACGCCAGTTAAATTTATTCAGAGAGATGATAATTCATAAAATTTTGAATGTGGGAAAATATCTCTTGCAACCCCCGGAGTATTTGCGGTTTTAGGGTGCGAGTCCTTTTCAGACATAGTTGGCGGGTTCAACTATAGCCCAATATTAAAACACCGAGTAAATTGTTTATAGAAGATCAATTGAACAGAGTAGGCTACAAGTAATCAAGAAATCCAAAATTAAATGCATGGCAGGTTAATTTGAAACGATTTAACAATGAATTATTTTCGATTATAAGCACTACGCTTTGGGCATTTTATGGTATAGATTATATTTTACCTTTTTTGTGGAATTTTCGAGGGGATGAAGGTTATTTTTGGAAAGTATGCACTTTTGTCGCAGTAAAGATTTAATCTAAATAATGGCATAAAAGTAATTAATATTTTTTGCGCAGTTTGGCAGTCATAACCACCTTTTTATATATATAAAATTTTATTTACAACTAAATGAAAATCATAAATTGATTGATGGCATGTCCATAACAAATTGGCTTATACAATTTCATTTCAAATTAATTGGTCTTAATTACTAATGGTAACATATGGAAAAATTAGTTCAAAGACAATGAATAAATAAAATTCGAAATAAAAAAATTGTTTCTTTAAAATGACTTTATACTAACCATATTCTTCCTGATATTTGAATATCCACAAAGACTTAACAACAGAAATACTATTTTGTGTTGGACACGTTCGCGCATATACCACTTAACCCTTTGAGCGCTGAGTTATGCGAAGCTAAACGGGTGCTCTGGACTGACTACGTTTTACGATGAATCACATGTAGGGCTGCTTGGTTTTTGCGACGGAGCGCATGCTGGATTAGCTGTCATTCTATTGCAAAAAATGTTGATTGTGACAGAAAAGGCCTTAACCCTTTGAGCGTTATGAACTCGTCAAATTGACCCAAATTGAGTGGCTGTGTGAGAACCTATATCTGCGTTCATAGCCAAAATCTAATGGTTGTGAGGACACCCATATACTCGTATGTGTTCATAGCGCTCAATGGATTCAAGGCCAGAAAAATAAAATCTAATTTTCATGATTTTTTTCTCCGGAAAACTATAGAAATAATTGAACTGAGATTTTAAATTTAGAAATTCGGCCTAAATAAATCTTTAACCGATGATTTAAATAACTTTCTCTACCAACATAAATCCAAAGAATCATAAGCACAATTAAATTGAATGTTGCAATTGCTCAAGGACTCTTGCGATACGTAACTAGTTCTATGAAACTCTTTGTATAAGAAAGTTCTCGATCTTAGAGGCCGTGACAGGGTGGGTATACAAATATTCATTACTCAAAAGCTCTGATGAAATGATATCATAGCACAAAATATCCCTAATGAACATAATTTGATGCAGTTGTCTCCTAGCTTTAGAGAATTAAGTCCCAAGCAAAGGAATATGCTTTTATAAGGTGGAGAGGGGCATGGACAATTTAGCCTATAGAAAACAAACCTGCTAAACCTTTTTTGAGCGAATTCAATGCGGTTGATATGAACGCTCTGGTTGGGGATCCAAACAACCGGTGCGAATTCAAGAATCCATCTAACCAAGGACACGAACAAAGATCCAAGTCTATATGGATCTGCGAAAGAAAGAGTACCTCTTTGGGAAACCCAAACATATATATACGCCATATTTCTTGAAGTCTATTAGGAATGCTCATCAATTTTATTATAATATTAAAAAAAGATTCCTTTTTGTGAAAAAAAGTTATGCATAGGTGAAAAGGTACAGGATTAATGTATAAAACCAAAGACACAAAAATTCATTTTGCAAAACGACTTGCTTGAGTGGTGAACGAAGCCTTTCAAAGTGTCTACTTAATGCATGCAGCTGAGTGGGCACAAAATAGATAAGTTCTGTTAACATAAGTACTAAAGAATCCCATTTTTCTACAGCTAGGAATTATTTTGATAGAATAGTAGCTATGAAAATACGATTTTCTACCGAAAAAAACTTGTGCAGAAAAAAGATAGAGATAATTTCTTATGAACCCATACAAGAAGTGGAACAATTCGTACAAAAAGAAATTACACAGTTTCAATAGCGTTTCTATTGAACAGAAACCAAACACAATTTATTCACCACAAGGATAATTGGTTTAGACTTTGCCTAACCAAAAACATTCAGTTTTTAAAGAATATAGGAATGTATGTATATAAAATACTGAGACAAAACTGTGAAAAATGGGAGAGAAAGTAGAAGGAAAAGACTTAATCCACTTAGAGGATGCTAAAGAAATTCCAACATACAATTAAACTTATCATGACTCTAGGAGTAGGGGGTGGAATGCGAGGAGGCGATGGCGACAATAAACAATCAGATTTTCGCCTTTAATCGTATTTCTCTCTAGAAAATTGCAATTTAACGCAACTCGTCCGTTAGTAAAGGTTTATAGACTTGTTGGCTTCTGCCTCTGTATTTCGCTTCATTTTGAATACGAAACGCGTAATTGTGCGGCAGACAGGTGGTTTTTAGCTTACTTTAATTAATTTCTTCTACTTAGAAGTGAAAGACAAAATGGAAGCATTTAAGTTTTGAAAGGTACAAATAGAAAAGCACCTACTAACTTTAAGGTATTTCAACTTTATGAAAGGTTTTAGAAGCAGAAACCACCCATTTCAGATGTAACCGACTTATACATGTTTTAGAATAGAAGTTCTATAAATGCATCATTTGAATTATTTCATGGTATACATAAATAAAATAATTCCGCAACTGTTTCATTGCTTTCACAGAAACTTCAGTGTTTCTTTGCTGAGTTGGATCTTTACTCTATTGAGCTATTTTTCTTCCTTTTGTGCTTGTAAATCATCTAAAACAATCAAACAAGAAAGATTTTACCAAATATACCTACTGGGACAATTCAAATAGCTGAGGACTGAACATAATCTAAACAAAATCATTTTTACTTTGATTATTAAAACAGACTCCACTTTTTCGATGTTTTTTTTCAAAATTCAATGCACACCCTACCTCAATAATTGCCCGCCACTAAGGGGAAACGGGCAGAATTCATAGTACACTTTTGCCGGAACATTTGTAAATATGTGTAGAACGTTCGCTTTACCTGAGCTGGATTCTGCTCAGACTTAGCTTACCTCTTATTTTGCGTGGGAACATATAAAAAGTTTACATAAGGGGCACACACTGGGATTTTTCGGTTTCAATTGCATAAGCTGTTAATATAATCCAAAAATATCCAAAATATATATGTTAAGTCGATAATCAAACAGTACACTAGTGCAAATTCGCATCAATAAAAGGATTTCTAAATTTGCTAACTCGGCTACTTGAAGGTAAATGAACGTTTTATTATGCGTAATTAACAATTCGTATAAAAAAATTGTTTACAGACGACGAAGACACCTTGAAATTTAGTGCTTGAGACCTTGAAATTTAGTGATTTGAAATGTTGACCAGTGTGAATTCGTATTGGCGTGCCGTTTGAGGGTTCACTGGCCAACAGCAACTTTGTCTCAAAATAATTGGTAAATCATTTCTATAGGATTTTTTTTTCGTATATTAAAATTAATTAAAATAGAGTTAATATATACAGTAGATCGTATTTTGGCCATCTTTGATAAATTATTAAAAATAAACGAATTGATCCAGGAGCTTATAATGTTGCTCAAATAATATTTGAAATTATAAGTTATTATATAAAAATACAAAATGATTTATTAAAAATTCCCAAATTACAGTTTGCTGTATTTTTTACGAGGTCTGTTCAAAAAGTATTGCGAATTTTGAATTTCCGCCGACTACGTATATTCGATTTTCAATTTTTTTGTGACGTTATGTTGGTTCTCTTGTCCATGTAACAGGCTGATGCGACAGATCCCAAACTAAAATGAAATTTGGGTTTTTCAATGACAGTAAACTTAGAACAAAAGATGAAAAGGAAGAATATATCTTTTTTTCCCCTGTTGATAATTTTACTTTTCAGCAAGTACATATTAACTAGGTAGGGTAAGACAATATAATGACACGGAACCCTTAAGGCGCAAGTTCTACTCGTACTTGTCCGTCTTTTTTATTGTTTTCGAAGCAGAATGTTAAATAGCAAGTTAGTAGTGATTAAATCAAAATAATAAAATCAAAAGTAAATATATAATTCATTTAAACATGCTTTTTTTTATAAAATAATAGAAACTAAAACCGCCGAATGGTTTAAATAACTACATTGATAGGCGTGTCGAATGATATACCGACTATATCCAAAATTTAAATGCAAATGAAAAAGTACTTGAACAAAAATATACATGAAAAAAAGCAAAATAACACAAAAAGTCACTTTACTGATAACACGTTCGATTAGCTTGAATTAAAAAACAGAATGTATTGCATCTTACTTTGTGAAGAGACACTACTCTTGCTACACTTGCAGCTGTTTTAAAAGTTAGTGCAAGACAACAGGATTAATAGGTTCGGTTTGTGTTGCAAATTTGCTATCCAAAATACAACACCTTTGTGGAGAATTCCCACATTCCCATTCCCATCAAAACCGGTTAACTTTTACCCGTATTAAACACAGAATATAAACATGAAATCCATATTCTACAAATCGTGCTGCTTTTACCTTTACAGCAATGTAGGTTACATGTTTATAAGTTGAGTTTAACATGGATAAAAACGTATCACAAATTTTTGCCACACCAATTAATATATAGATAGAAATTTGTTGAGAGTTTTGATCAAAAGCAATCTAATCATTTAAATAAAATAATAATGTTGCAAGTTGTTTCAGTTTTTCCAAATAGTTTTTAATATCATAGCAAAGCATTTACATTTTGGAAATTATCCAAAAATGCTTCAAATCTGTTTTAAAAAACTTAAGGTAAAAAATATTTTAAATGTCAATTAATATGACCTAATTAAAATAAGATTAGGTTGGGTATGGCTACCTAGAACGGCAAATTTAGGCCATTTATTTGACGCATTATGTTACCACATAGCGCAGGAGACCATGGTCATGGGCGAGATTCGAACCCACAACTTCTGGGACGGTAGTCCAGTGTGCTAACAGCTGATCTACCAGAGGCCCCAAAATAAGATTACATTTTGTAAAAACTTAATTATTTACATTTCGATGTTTATCCAAAATAATGAATTAAGTGGAAAAGTGAGGTTTTCCTCTTAACCTCTTTAATTGTTACTGTCCCTTTGCTCGCGTATTACATTAATTAGTTAAAAAAGTACAAAACCGGTTACAGGGGTCCAGGGAAAAATCTCCCTGCGCAAATTAAGCCGAATAAAGTTTACATGAACCGTCGAAAATGGAAATCTCTTCAATATTTCGGATGTAATTGATGTCGTATGTTTGTGCGCGAACAAAGAAGCAGCCAACCACATTCACCGTTTGCAGGCACAGGCAATGGCGGTAAATCGTCCCCGTATAAAAACGGGCATTTTTCGTGATATATCCTTAAAATAAGCAACAAAAAAGAAAAGGACCCCAAAACAAAACACATACAAGAGGAGCAGCAGGAGAATACAACAACAGCAGAAACACGCCAACCAACAACGAAAACGATGAAAAAAATACGATTAAAAAAAAAGAGACCGACACAAAGCAGAATGGAGGAAAAAAACATTCAGGAAAATCACGAAAAACTCAACCGGAACACAATGGAAATTTATCCGTGGAAAAGCGAACAAAAGTAATTGAGATATCATCGGAGTGTTGTATTCAATTTTTGTGGCTGGCGCACAAACGAACGAATAAATGATAACGCAATATCAAAACTGCGCTACCTCCCCCTGGACCCTGGGAGCGATGGAAATTAGTGGCGATAGCGTTGGGATATTTTCATTTTTCAGTCGACATCATGCGAATGAGATGCGATGAACCTGATGTTTTTGCAAAGCGCCTTCAATCGAATTACCTCGATAAATTCGGTACGCCTTCCTGTCTGCGTTTCAAAATAGCCCCCAAAGTAATTTTCATGGTCACAGGGGTCCAGATCAAAGCTATGAATTTACACCTTTATCCCCTGCTAGATTAGCCAAATGTAGGCATACCATTTTGAGGTAATATCCCCTGATCCTAATTGGGAATATTTCACGCTGATGGACCAGTACTGTCCTGTATCAGCGGAGTCTTAGCAAGGTTACGGGTAAGTGATGCGGCTACTAATTCTCATTTATCGCTAATGGCATTGAATCACCTGAGTATGAGAGTACCTTTCGATGCAACCGGCGATCTGCTCAATAAAACAGGTCATGGCAATTATTCATAACTATCAGTTGCAAAGCAGGTTGGATGAATTCAACAGAAGTAGTGCAAACTAGACATCGCTAATTACTTCGTACTATGATCCCTTTTCCCTCAGAATTAAAAAGTTGAATTATTAATAATAACTTAAAAAAATATGCTTATAAAGGGTGACTCAACAAAAACTACTATTTTTATGAAATAATAATTTTGTAAGGAAATATGAAGCATATTTATCGACTTTATACATAAAATATGAGGATTGTCTGAAAAGTTTCTCACCTCAATATGAAGACGGCAGCATTCGTAAACAAAAGTTGAGGAATGTGTTTTGCGTATGCTTCGAAAGATAGCCACGATGAAGGTTTGGGAGGTTCTAAAACTGCAACCACTGACCATAATATGGCTCAAGTTCACTAAAAGAGAGATAGCAGAAGTTACGAACTTGTCCTAAAAACTTTTTTATCAAATATTGAATCAAGAAAGATCCGCGCGTTGGGTGTCGTGTTAGTTCAATTTGGACCAAAAATGTGTTCGAATGAACATTTCCAACACTCTGTTTGGGCAGATTGAAGAGATGGGAGCATCGCTGGCAAAAGTGCATAGATTTACAAGGAGACTATGTAGAAAAATTAAAAATAAATTTGAAGAAAAAATGTCTTGTATCTTTGTTTGGTCCCAAACGTCTCCAGATGTTTCAAAACATATTATAAAAGTAAGAAAAATCCTGACGATTCGAATTGCTAATTTTGCCTTGATTTTTAAATTAATTTCGGGCAGTTTAGTACTAAGAATTTAAGCAAATTATCGAAATAATGTTAATATATCTGATGAAATAGGCAAGATAGTTTCTATTTCTATATTTATCTATATTAGTAATTACATAACTTAGGAAACTCATAGAACGAAACTTTATTAAATGCCATGTGTTGCTTTAGAATTAAAGATAGATTGTTAAACTGTAGTGATAAATTTTTATTTATTATGCTTTAAACTTATTTACCTCTGTCCTGCTATGATCAGCTATAGTGTGATCAATAACTCAATCAGCTTTTAATAATAGACGTCTTCGCAGTAGTATTTAGCTGTGGCCCGTTTAGGGTTAATAACCCTTCTCCTAAATGGAATATTATATTTCTCGCTTCTGGTCGGCCGCTTAGCGAGGTTAAGTGGTCCGGTCACTAAGTTTCACTCCCCGCTAATGGCATTCATTTACCTGAATAGATTATTTTCTGCCGATGCAAACCTGAGTGGCAGTGTCCCGTTTCAATAAACCAATCCGTGCCAATTATTTATCTACCAGAGGATGTATACCGCGGAAGTGAACAAATCCATTTGCAGTGTGCTCTTTGTCTCTTTCCGCGTATCCAGTACACCTAGCCAGAGATATTATTCGGGGGTTTGAGGGGTGGGTCACATTAAATAGATTTTCAGTGGAAAAGGCGCGAACGTTAAATCGTTTGACGGGCTTCCAAAGCCAATGATTTCGTCCCCCACTGTCGCTAGTATCAAGGATAAAACGCTTATTCGAAAATGGCTTACACGAAAATGCCTTCAATAAAACACAAAGTCCAAACGAATCGAATGTGTTTATTTTACAGTCCGTGGAAATGTAACGCTTAATCGAAATGTACTGCTCCGTCAACTGGAAATTTTGATTATCTATTCATGACGTGCCCGATATCTCCCTATAGGGGTAAATCGGCGCGTTTGTTTGCCCTACTGCTTTCGGGTAGTAAAATAGCGATTGAATGGGGACAAACCCTTTGAAAGTGTGACTCGCTGCCAGTATGAAGTAATATTAAATTTTAACCGAGTTCAGCTACATATATAGTTCGAATTAGAATGAACTTTAAAATCAGACATCTATTCGAAAAATGAACGGACCCCAGAAAATTAAAAAGAAAAGAAAATATAACATAAATTGAGTATCAACACTAGATTTCACCTCTTTACTGCTAATCACCGCGAATCTCACGCCGCTCCGACGGAAATAATTTCAACAACATTAACTGCGACCAAAAATATCCCATCCTAGACGACCCTACACCACCTACGCTTCATGGGACTTTTTAGGGGATGGTATGGGGGTGGTACCAGCGAAATATTCATGCCGCGGCATTTGTGATAACATTTTATGCGAAAGGGAGCCCTTGAAGCACGCTGCGCCCACCCAACCAGTAACAATTTTCAGTCATAGCTGCGGCTGTGGTAATGGTGCAATTATTTCACTTCCATTGACTACAACAGTCCATTACTTTTCTCGTTCCTGTACCCGAAAAAGTTCTGATTAGCCCTTCATGCCCGCGAAACCACTCACCCTCGAATATAAATGCCGACGATGGCTTTAATTAAAACGCTTTTTAGGCAAATTAATTGAGACGGGAACTCTGGACTCAATGCATAGAAGTCGCGAAAATTGGATCATTTTTATTTTAAGAGATATTCTGAGGCTACAGTGGTTAAGGAAAGGTTGAAAAACCTCACAATTAAATACGAAATTCGTTCTCAATTTCATGGGTAACTTAAGTATGGAAGAGCTGAAAACACGCATTTAGTTTTCTAAGGTACCTCTAAAATTAGAGCAAATGTTGGCGAAGAGGAGGCCTGAGGAGGATACTTAAGACGTTGTGTGGGTCATGCTATAAACTCTGAAAGTTTTCCAGCAATTACCCTAGTCATTATGGTCGCTATGCTGAGGTGCAGGAACAAAACTGGTACTTGCTAGAAGAAACGACGGAAAAGGCACTGTAATCCTTACTTTAACAAGTGCAGTTGTATAATCGTTAATTGTTTTCTTAACGATTGTAGGGTTAAATAATGGATGCAATATACACCATATAAATGTTATTCTGCGATTATCACTACAAAGGCAACAGGAAAGCTATTGTAAACTATATATTAAGAATTTCGGGATAGAATATCGCGAAGAACAAAAAGGTATTTTATAAGAAAATATCCGTACTACCTCTTTTTAATTGACTTTTGAAAAAAGGTTCTGTGTTTCCTAAGTATGTAAGTATATAAAAACTACTAGATCGATATTTATTACTTTTTCCCTGATGTACTCCATATACTCTTTGTTGAACTTTTAGAATTCTATTCTATAACTCTTATATATAAAGTATGTATTTTCCGCGTTATTTCTAACATTTGTGAACCGATTATATAATTATTCTTGATTTATTTGAAAGGCCATACCTTCAGTTAAGATCTGATTATTTAAAATTGCGGGTCGGTGTCTCTAATTTTTATTGAAATCAGGTAAAAATATGGGAGAACCAAAATTAAATTTAGCGTCCTATTTCGAAAATCCGAAATGAAAGAACTAAAATGGGGACTTCAATCTGCTCCAAATTGTGTTCATATCTCTTAAATCCACGTATATGGAGATTTCTTGGTTCGTTTATTTGAAAAGCAACATGTAAAATTTAAAATTACATAACATTATATTAATACTAAATTTTATTACAATAGAATATCATAGAAATTAGAGAAGTGACACTAAAAAGACTGAAATAAAACAATAAATAAAAGAAACAGATCCGCCTTCAGAAAATCTCAAGTACCAAAATGTATTAAATAATTTCACTAGTAAATCATCTTCATCACTTCTTTCAATCGTGAAGCTTAAGATTTTACCAGATGTTTGAAGTTGGTTGGCCAGATTGGTATTAGTCCAAGAATAAATATTTAAGCTAAATCAAATATCTTCATTACTGACTATTGGAATAAATTCAGCCAGATTTTCCTGCCGACTTCAAGCAGCTGTTAAAATCTTAGGATTTTAAGGTTGAAAGTAATACCAGAAGATTTTTAACTAAAATTATTTAATACATTTTAGTGCTTGAGATTTTTTAAAGCGGCTCTATTTTATTTTTTATTTATGCATAACTGTTCAAATTTGTATCATATCAATAAAAATTGTCGTAAAACTGAATTAAAATTTGAAAAGGAAATATATAAAACTTAATTTCGATATTCAAATCACTTCCGTGGTGGAATATTTTTTAACTACATTACATGTTATGATTTTCATGAGAGAAGAAAAATCTTATACACTCGGGACACAATACTGAACGTTTCTAGATTCAATATGCTCTAGAAACGTTCAGTAAGCAATTTAAATTATACCTCTTGTTTGTAAATGGAAGTTCTAATTATAGCAACCATTTCATTAGATTTAGAACCAAAACTGAAAGGAGCAACAAAATTTCGATGTTGCAGATTTTCGAATGTGTTTTATTGAAACTTTAGAATTCAAAATAAGGAAACGAATATCGTACCGCATAGAAGTGTATGTTCAAATTTCCATTGTAAAAATCCGTTTTGAATACGCAAAATAAGAAAAAGAGGGTAAATTTCCTTTCGTTTAATTACTTCGTCTTATAGGTCAAATTAATCATCGTCTAAAATCTAAAATCTAATATTTATTAAAACCCATCTTTATCCGCCATCTTACCTTTTAGCCAGGAACATGCAAACCATCTCCTTTTCATCCTAGCCCTTTATACACCCCCTGTAACGAGTGAGAATCCCCTTGACAACAACTTGAAGCCCATAAAACTGTTTTTACATACATTTACAATTTTCAGGATCCCTTTTAACATATCCTTTTGTTGTAAAAACTTATGCTTTTCCTGAAAGCACAAAAACCTTTTCTAATTAATTTTGAACACACTGTGCGAAAAGGGATAACATTTGGTCTGGTCTGGGCGGCCCCAATCCCTCAGGAGGGTAGGTAAGGGCTAAGGGAATGGTGTGGAAATTAACCAAAAAGTTTAATAGCCCCTGCGTATTCTGATGACAAATAATATCCACAAAAAGTGGGTAAATTAGAAGTTTTGTTATGAGGATGTCCTGATGTTTCTTGTGTACGTGATCCTCGAGAAGTAAGCGATAAGAACGTGTGTCAATGGCTCTTCGGGGTAGTGTAAAGATTTCCAAGGCGGGACGCTTAAAGATGCTCCTGATGAAATATGATAAGATTTCGTGACTCTGTGCATGCTTAAAACGTGATGCAAGTTTCAAAAGTATTTTTAAACTATTTAAATAAATATTTGAGAAGCCACAAATACCCTTTTCTTTTTCTACAGCCCCAAATATTAACTTAATATTCGCCTCACTCCCATTCTTCCCACTTTAAGAGAAGAAGCCCACTTTATACCATATATAGTATAGGTATAGTATCTATATTATTTTTTTCTTGCACTCTGTGCTCCTCCGTCCTCAGCGAGTGTAATTTGTTTTCATTGCAAAGGATCACATTTCTTGATGAGGGCCGGAAGGAGGCATACTGAATGAGTTCTTGATGGTGACACGCCACCCATTACCATTCCCATATTTTTCAACTTGAGACATTCTGAATCTTTCTGGCTGTCTGCTTTCTCTCGTTCTTGGCTAGCTACAATGAGGGAACTTGCAGCAAAGTCCATGTAAGAGAGTAATTCGTTCTTGCGGGGACATTCATTTGTTTGCACAAATAAGTGTCATTCGTACATGTTAACATTGTCGACATTTTGCGGCTTAACCATTTTGATTTGAATGGAATACAGTAAAGTAAGAGGTTTTGTTGAAATAAGGTTTCCTATTCTAACATAATTTAATTTATATTAGTATAATCATTTATGCTTTTTTGAAAAACCTGGTCTGATCTAAATTGTACATACTATCATCCTTTGTACACAAATTTATATATAATAATAAAATAGTCAATCAATCGATCAATCAAAATAAAAAGTGGAAATTGATAGTATCTTAGAAATGTATGAGAATATTCTACTTTGATCTTTCACGGCTTTGGTGCTCCCTTGCTAAAGTATTGATGAATCAACTTTGTCTTGATGACACGGAAGGACACGTTGAATAGACGCCCTCCTGCCCCGTACCCCTCTCATTTCGGTCACCTGTTCTTGGCCGAAGTCCTTTTTCAAAGTCAAGCCCATTTAATTAATTACCTTTGATGTACGCTAGATCCATCAATTCGTGGGTTGGTCGTATGATAAAAACCCTTTTCCACACGCACTGGTCGAAGTTTTTCACAACTTACCTTGGAAAATATAAAAAGGAGGAATAAAGTATCGTACGTCTTGCCATGGGAAAATATCAAATCTTTTGAATTGAGATTTTTTTATAGACGAATTTCATGGAAAGCTGAGTGCCACCATTCGGGTAATTTTAGAGCTCCCTCCATAAATGAAACATGCATCAAAAGGAGCAATGTGCTCAAGGTTGCTGGCAAAATGCATCCAAATTGCATTATAGAGCCGAGTAAAAGTTGAATGCGAAAAAGTCAGAAAACAAAAATAAAAAAATTTTAAAGTAAATAAAAAAGGAGTTTCTACGAGGAGCGCTAAGAAACTAAAGTCAAGGAAAAGAAAATAGTTGTGAATTGCATCCTTTTACGAAAGTGCATTCTCGGTTGGAAGTTTATATTTGTAGCGCAGTAGCACACAATTTGTAAATTTTCAAGTAAAAGCCAAAAACATGGAAAAAAGATTGAATTCGCTTTAAGCACGCCATGTGACCCGGACGTCTATCGGGTTCTGGGGTTTTGTGGCTCTCTTTCCTTCAGAAGAAGCATGACACCGAAAACGATAGAAGAATTGCGGAAAGGATATAAACAGAGTAAGGAGCCAAACGTTCCACAGGATACTTTTCCTGTGAAATAGGGAAACTTTTCGGCTGTTGAAAAGTTGAAAGCGAAAGCGTACTCAGCTTTGAAAATTTATGAAGTTCGAAAAAATTCAATATAGAAGGGGGGTTTTTGTGGTTTTGGGCGATTTCAATGCCATTGGATCATTTGTTTTTAAGTAATGCGACTTTTTATTTACAGAGGGAAACAACTTTGACATGAAAAAGCATCAGCGATTTTTAAATATTCAACGTTTAAAAAGTCCGCCCTATCTTTGGCGCCAAATAATCTGAAAAAGAGAACTCTTCAAATTTTATGATTGTTGTTTTATTATTTGCTCTTTAATTAACATAATTTTATGAATTAAACACCAATCAGAAAATTAGACTTTTTTTTAAGGGAGGTTGTTAAATGTATAAAAACATGATAATAAAATTCTTCTATTAAATTTGTCGCAAAATCACAGAATTTATAGCTTCAGTATTAAAAGTTAATTATCTAGCTGGAAAATGTGAAACTGCTCGAAACTTAAGTTTGCAATATAGTTTTGTACGTTTAAACCTGATAAAAGTATATAACTCTATGATGTGAACTTTCTAATTATAATCGAAAAAAATATATATAGGGAAGAGAGTATAAATAGAGAAGGGCGATCCAATTAATGCAATTTATTACAATTAAATTTGAGTAATATTAAATTTACATTAGAAGCTCTTTTAACTATTCGAGTACCTTCAGCGTTTATTATTATTTTTATAGAAAGCAAAGAATTTAGTATTGCTTTCTTTTGATTAGGATTCCTTAAATTTTTCTTATAAAATATCGCTGTATTTAAACGTTGAAACGAATTTCTTCCCCAATAAATATCTCAAAAGAATTTGCCAGCAATGCAAAGTAAGAATCTCCCTTCATTCAATAAATTTCTCCTCTAGCCCCAAAATTTAATTATACTCCTACTTCCAATAAAAGAGGAGATAATCGTTTTCCATTAAAACCAATGCTTTATTTCCATGAAAATGTATCCCTATAACGTATCAAAAAGTTAGTAAAATAAAAATTTGGTAGAAAAAAAAAAAAAACGAAATCAAAATAATAAATAAAAAATTACAAACGTACGACTTCTTCTTCGTCCAATTCAACCCTTATACTCACTCGTATTTATCAGAACATCTTTGTTGTGCTAAAAAATTAATTTCATTCTACCGCTCCGAAGAGTCCCTCAACTCACCGAACTTTTACTTAACAACTGGCTAACGAATGATAATTTTCCTTTGATGGCAGGGGACGAAACTTGTGCTCTCCTCCTGTATTTTTTATGAATATTTCATAATGGACTTAATTTGGTGTATAACTAATTGTAGCGGTGAATTAATTACTCTTCCACTCTCTTAATGGTTGGGGCGTTAGCACAGTCTTTGTGATTTCATTAAGGTGGAAAAAGGGTGATTATTTTTGTTTCACTTCTTTTTTTTTTCAATTATATAACTTTTAATATAGGGTATCCTTTCTGTTCTGAACTAATTGTGAAAAAGTTTATTACAGGCGGTAATTGCTTGCTTGTAACTTTTAAAAAATATAAATATCGATTACCTATATTGAACCGTATTCTACTATATGTACAATTAAGAAGTGACGGAACAAAAATACTAAACTAGTGAATGTCATTACTTACAGATAATACAAAAGTAGATTACTAAAAAAATCATTGATTACAACAAATTGCCAATTATTTAATTTTACGAAAGAATTTAAAATTTTGATACAATATAAAGTAGGTATTTAACTAGCAGGGAGGTGACCTCATATAAAACGTAATAATTTCAGTCTGAAGCACAATGTGATAATAAGTGTGCATTATATTAATAAGTATGTATTATATGAGCTTTTTAAGAGTATCTCACATATTTCGATACGTTGGCAAAAATGTGACAGGTATGAAATTTAAAACTTAAAATTGTTAAATATGTAGCTTTTTATCCTCCGTCCTTAAAAGAATATGGTTTTAAAGAACAAAAACAATGCACCCTTAAAATATCTTTAAAATAAAAAAAAGAACCATGTCCGTCTAAAGTTATTAACATTTCTGTGGAGTTACAATAATACCCAATTGATTGATACTAGCAAAACTGGACGATCGGCTCTTACTTATCATTCCACGATATGGGATTTTTTGTATCCTTGTTACAGATTCCACGTTCGCGTGGGGGTTGAATGCCAGTCTCTCCAAGCCGATAGGCTCATAAACCAAGTGTGAATTATAAGCAAGATAAATTTTGTAACAATATTGAATATAATATACCTATTTGAATACGTATATATTTTGTAAAAATATAAGTCTAATATTTTACTCGTAAATAATTTATACAATATTTATTATAATAAATATTTAGAATATCATAGAATTTTATAAATAACGTATATATGTATATATGCTTTAAACAATGTCGTTAGATTTGCGGCTTCATAGATAAACCATATACCTTACAAAATACAGTAAATCTTTACTAGAGTTATTAATGCTAGCAGCAGATTCATTATATATTATACATAGTGTTATAAGTAAATTTCACATAAGTGTATAATACAAAACTTAAGGTATCCTATTTAAGTGTTCATATTAAGTTTCTTATAAAGACTCAAACTGTAGACATTTACGCATCATCTATTTATTAATTTATTCCTGAAATTGTCGTATAGTTTTATTCTGAAATGTAATACTTTTGTTCCGTCATTCTATAATTTATATGTGATTTAAAAAGAGTGATAAAATTAGCGGAAATGGTAGGGGAAAAAAATGAGATATAAAATGCCTTTAAGTTGCAATTAATTGTCAATCCCTAATTGCCTTGTCTGAAGTACTTTAAAGGAGTTTCTCTCGGTTTTTTTTTCGCAAAGTTCTCACTCTCCACGGCATAATTATTTCAGCTCGGCACATTAAACACTTTCCCGAACAACCCCCATCCACCGTTTTCACTGTAGAGCACTACCTTGCTCCACCTTACTTGGGTTTGAGCGGTATTTCGATGTGGATGGAGGAAACTATACCGCTCGTGAAAAGGAATTCGTTCGCTTTCTCCTTTCCCTTTTTTATTTTATCCCGGTATTTTTCTTTTAAAGTGTTCTTTTTTATTTTTCATAAATTGCCTTATATTCAGGAAGGAGTCGTTCAGTGCATATAACCCTTTTGGTATTCTCAGGGGTTTGCGGGGCGGTCAGGGCAGCTCTGGAGAGTTGTAAAGCTTCATTTGGATAGCATGAAAGAGCTGCCCCCTCCGGAGCTGTTAAGCATGGCAGAGTTTTCCAAATAAATTACAAAACATTCTGAGTAGACCACTCACTAGAACTTTGTATCATTTCGTGTTTGTATTCTGGACTGATTTATGTTCAAATGAGTTACCCTTAACCGCCCTTAAAGAGCATTGTGGAAAAGGACGAGTGGAAAAAAATTGTGACACCCCTAAACGTATTGCCTACCTCCTGATTCATGAAGTAGCACGAGTGGTAGTTTTCGAGAGGCAACTTAGGCATGCCAGCCCGGAGCACGAGCACCACACGTTTTTTTTATTCATCTACTTTTACCTTTTTTTTTTCCCAGTCCCAGAGACTGGAAGACTACGTCTAAAGGGTTTTTGTCGCACGCAACAGTACGATGTAATTGCATGCGATAAGTAAGGCTTAATTATTTCCTCCTCCAAGTTGAATTACTTCGTTAATTTTGATAGATTGCTACCTTGATGGGGGCGGATTTGTATTAATTGATCGCAATAAGATTTGATTCGATTAATTTTTAAAAATATTCCAGTAACCTTGACAGTTAACAAGGATAATGCAATTTTTATACATTATCAAGAAATTCCTTTTATATTTTCCCAATAATGAAGATCTTCATAAAATCAACTATTTTAACCATTACAAAGAATTTTACTTTAATGAAACAACCCATAAAGCTGCATATTACAAAAGCGAAATAGGGCACGGTTTTACGAAAAATAGATACAAGTAAAACATTTTTATCATAACTTTTAACGCGTTTTACCCTTCAATGTCAGTATTAATTACAATTGTTTTCACTTTAATAAGTTGTATAGACTATAAATGAAATCAGTAATTTATCATAACTGAAAAAAGTAAATATGTGCAAATTTTAATTATAAAGTAAAGGTGAGTTTCTTTAGTTATCAACATATTTTTAGAAGTATTGAATGCAATTCGGTAAACTTAACGCAGCGTTTGAATATTTAATAATTATTAAAACAATGCAAACAATCGAAATTATTAAAATATTTTTAATTTGTTAATAATTCAGGTAGGGGTATTTTGAATGATTGTAATTTTGAATTTAATAGAAATTGATTGAATGCATTTATGATTGGTAGATTCTGCATTGCTTTACTTTGCTATTGTCTTTAACTTTCTATAACTTTTCGTTAATTTTAATCGTACCTATATGTTGTATTAGAGAATTTTACGTTTTGGATTCGTAATCTACGGAAAAACTACTATCAAAACAGCTTACTAGATGATGAACTGTAATAAAAATTTGTTAACTAGTGTAATTAGGTAATTGGTAATATTTTTAAATATTTACGGTTCAGGATTAAAGCTAAAGACCAAACAAATAAGATTTGTTGCAAAATACCTTATCTTTGATTTATCTTGTAGAGAAGTTAATTTATTTAATCTAATTAAAGGACTAAAAAAAACAATTATAATTTATTATTAATCTTTACTGCTTAAACCTAAAACTAACTTATAAAAAAACTCTTGTAAAATTAAAGAGGAACGAGGAGGAAAAAATGTTATTTAATTTCACTTTCTGACCAAACCTTATAACATATCACAGTCTTCATACCTTTTCATCCTGTGGTGCCGGAACGAAGGGCCCTTTAATACTACTAAAAATGATGAAGGAGGCATGAACTGGTGCCACAAACAATAACGAATTGTTCACCATCGGAATCGATGATTTAAGGGTTACATTTTACGCTGTCAGAGATGTCCTTTCGTGGTTTATGATTGTAGGGTGGCCTTTGTGCTAAATGAAAGTTTAAAAATAATGGTCCTCAACGATTCGGGTAGAGGATAAATAAAAAGGGAAACAAATACAAACAAAATAGAAAAAAAAAATCGGGGGAGAGAAAGAAAAACCCCTAAATTTCTTAGCTATAAATTTCACCAGTAGCTTAACTATATTTTATCCTTCTGCACACGTTCCTGTGCACTATTGAATACTTCGCCACAGGAGGAGCTAAAGACTGTTTGCGAACATGAATTTTGTTTCTTCCAGGAAATTAGAAGTGACAGCGACGGAACAAAAGTGATTCACTTTATTTTAGAAAAACAAAAACGATACAAAGTTAATAAGAATGAAAAATTAGATAATTTTTTTAAGCAAAATAATTTTAAAATCCCACTAATGAAATAAAAATGATCTATAAAATAATTGAGAGATTGAAATTTATTTTATGTACATATTATAGAAAATTATTGTTTTCATTTATTCTATTATTTTTTATAATTATTTTTCTTACAGCGATTATCTAAGAGGTTAATAGTTCGTATTTATTTATTTATTTACTAGTGAAGGCGAAGATATTATTATGATATTATTATTTGTCCGCATTATTATTAAAATCGTACAGAGTTTTATGAAAACTCACCTATTTCAGCTCAGATGTATTATTGGTTCAAAAAATATTAATCTGATGGATTTTCAATTGAGGATTAGTTTTCAGAAAACCTCTAAGTAGAACCTACCCACTCTTACTAGTTCTTATCTATTTACCTAATGCCTAACTCATACATATACTCTGCATTGAGTAGCCTTACTAAGGGATTTTTAAAAAAGGTGCAACAAAAGTTTTCTCTCAATAATAAATTTTTACCTGCTATTCATATGTAGGTACGTATGAATGTATCATATAGATGGCTTCTGAAAACCACCATGGCAGATTGTTAATCATTTTTAATAATTTGTTTTGCGAAATTTGCAATTAATTAATATGACAGCTTCATACTATAAGGAAGTGTCGTAAAGTATAATTGCTTCAATAATTAAAAATTTGTTGTCCAGACTAAGATCTAGGATTAATGAAGGGATATAGAATGTTGGTCAGGATACTTATTGTATCAATCGTACTAAAAATATGTAGCTTATACGGTAGAGTTTTATCAAGGTTATTTCCAATATATTTCACATTGTCACGTCATAATATTTCTTGTCCATATAGTGCAAGAGTAGAAGGCAGGTGAATTTTCTTCGTCTTGTAAATAACATGACGTATTTTTTCTGGTATTTAACTTAATTTTCCACTTCTGAAAATATTTTTATAGAATATTTAATTGTCAGGATTAAGAATTTAAGTGATTCTAAGTGATTTGCTGCTAAAGAACACAAGCTGGCATCGTCAACAAATATTAACGAGATGCAATTTTTGATTCGTGGAAAATCTGCTGTAAATAAGCTGTAGAGGACGGTCTCTTAAAGGACCTCGCCCACAATTTCTTAGCAATTAGACCTAATTGAGATCACATAAACATAAAATTTCCTGTTTCTAAGGAAGCTCGAAAAGATAATTATTATTTTATTTTATTATTCTTTATTATACCATGAGTTCAATTTTGTGGCTATTCTTTACAGCTTGTATAAATTTGTTTTAATTTATATATTTTTAGTACTGATGTCAAGGAAAAAGTTTAAAACCTTATGAATTATACTTAAATCTACCTATTCTATATTATTACGCCACCTATTGAGAATTACTATTATTGGCTAAACTGAGCAAAGTTGTCGGAAAAAGGTTTTAAGAGAAAGTTCACACTCCTCAAAGAATTTTGTAGTTAATCCTTTTAATTTACGAGCATTTTCCACTAGTTCTAGATCTGCCATGAGATGCAAACATTTAGTGGAATGGTGCCAAGGAAGATTAAAAATTAACTTTAACATTTTGTTTTAAGCAATTTTCTAATTATTACACTCACTCCATCTTGGTAAACCATTCACAGGTACGTCTTGTAGGATAATTTTGTATATGAGGAGTTTATTGTTGAGGCTTAGAGCTGACTTACGATTAATAAATGAGTATAAAATCCTGGTCAGTACAGTCACATTATAGATGGTTTGCGCGATCCTGGTTTTAAAAGACAGGGTTTTATTTAATGTTATGCGTAGATATTTAATATTTTTGAAGTACCAAACTCAGACGTTTTTAAATTAGACCGTGGTAAGAAGCCCGATCTTTGCCTTTTATTTAAAACTTGTGTTTTCTCGCAATTTACTTTATTTAGTTTCAATTTATGGAAATAATTTGCAATAATGTTGCAACCTATCTGTGCAGTTTTTATAACATCTATCGATCTAATTCGAAATTATGTACATATCTGTTGTATCACAAGTGATTAACTGCAAAATGAAATTTTAAATAATTTCATAAAATCAAAATATTAATCTTAAATTAATTCTTGTCAGTACATTTAACTATTTTTGTTTAGTCACTCTTCAAATATTTCATTCTTTTGTAATATAATCCTTTAATTTTTCATTTTGTAGCATAAGCGGCATTAGTACAAGACAAGTACAAGGATTGAGGAGAGTACACAAGGGGAGAGGGCTGTAAGGTGCGCATTAACTTGAGCACTAATTAAACAGGCACTGCATTCTCCTCGTTAGAGCTAATAAATCTCTATAACACCGGAATATACCAGAAGCGATAAATTAACCTATTCACCAGTTTTCATTTATCACTGCTGGAATTTAGCATCGATTTTTGTTACCGGGTTGTATGCATGCCGCGACGTCACATGCCGCGTTTTATTATAGCCCATTGCAGTGGGACAGGTGCAATTTTTGGATGAGCCGGGGAATCCCCGGAGCTGCGGCAGTTGGATACATCTTCCAGCAGCCCCATTATCACTGGTCCCGCACACTCCGGTGCAGTAGTGGAGTACCCCTTGGGTTCCCTCGGGTAGAAAAGAGAACGAGCAGGGTTCGGTAGGGGTTTTTGTCACAGTTGCAACAAAGCATGACAATTACCAATTCATTTATGCAGTGCAAAGTGAATAAGCTGGGGCGGGGGGTTCTCTTGGAGCTCTTTTGCCTGCACAAATGTGACATCAGTTATCTGACACAAATAGCTTTCCCGATAACGACAACAGTCACATCCATATCCTAGGTTGAGCCTATCCTATGTACAGGGTGATGGAGCACCCTGTGCTGCTCTCCCTGGGCTTGTTGTCGTCACCAATGAAGGGATTTAGGATCGGATCGGATTCGCGGAAAATACCGTGTTACACCCAGTAAATTTTTGGGGCCGCACCACCGTTCAATGTATTAAAATGTTTTAATAAAGCACCAAATCTGCAGTAGAGGTGATTAATCAAATTGTGTATATGGGTCCTCGGAATGGAACACCCGACGTCCTCACGTGCCGGCAGAATGAACCGACAGTGTGTAGGCATTTGCCTGATTGATTAGACCTCCGAAGGTATATAAATTATATAAGGCTTACAGATGTAAAGGTCTTTTAAGGATTTGTAAGAGTACTTGTTGAGGCGTCTGCCGAGTACCACCAAATTAGTGGCCGATGAATTTTAGTACGAAGAATTAGCAGATTTGCGTGTCATTGTTTATGGCATGGATGAATTTTGTGGCTTAAAGCAGATGTCCTCTAAATCAGGCACACAGAAAGCTTGTTTGCAAAATTTGTTCACTTTAACTTAATCGTATAATCCTATTACGTCTTAAGAATCTCTTTCAAGGACCCTTTATTATAATATGTAGTAGTTAATTTTAAAGTCTATCTCCAGTAATTAAAATTTTCAACAGAGACAAGTTATTTACAACATTTACATATAACAACCCTACAAACAAATCCTTTAGATACTTGGTAAACTATAGGTATGCATGTAATAGGTATGTATGATAAGAATATATCTCTTCAAAAAATAGGGAAATTCATTTTTATAAAGTATGGAATCTTAAATTGATATGATGAAGTTTGCTGAATAACCATAACTTTGGGGTTGATTGCACCTTAATATTAATTGCATTACAAATATTTAAATTCATATGTTTAAAGTCGTTGACAAATCCTTACGTTCATTTTATAATTTTTTAAAGATTCCATTAAGAGCATTAATTAAATTACTAAATTGTATTTAATATCAATCAGTTCCGAGATATCAATAGGAATACATACGAAAAACTTGTTAAAAAGTATTTTAACGATAGTGTGTGAAAGTACGAAATTTTAACGGAATATATATATAAAATTTTAATAAATTATTAAAAATAAATGCTAAGGCAGAATTAGGTATTTAGGTTTTAAGTTTAAACAACGATATTTCATTATAATTTTTCTATAAAATTAATTTTTCAGTTTCGATTTAAAAATCATCATTTTATATACCAAAATGGCACAATATTGGTGTAATATTCTCCTGGCTATTTTAATAACTTCTAGTTACAGTACAAATTTTCATTTTAATTGCTCAAGTCAATATTAAAATAGATTTTATTAGAGTACTGTACATTCATATAATAAATATTAATGTAATTTCTTCCTTAATACCTTTCTAAAAGTTTAATTTAACCTCCAACAATCTACATATATTTGAGTGTAATTACCTTTAAATATAAAGACTTAAATAGATTAATTACATGCCCTTTGGTGGAAATATGTGCACAATTTTCCGGTGATAAATAATGATATACTTTTCTTTTTTTTTTTTTTGCAAATAATTCAGAAAAAATAAAATAATTATATAAATAAATAAGATGATGCTTCAAATATGCTTTGCACGTCTCGCAAACGATTTCATCTACTTACTTTCCACCGTTCAAAGCCACAGCCCCTAAACATCTTAACAATTCTCCTTGCTATCTCAAAATTGTCAGTAAGAAATAATTCATGATCCTATTTCCCTACGTTTACTTCAAGGAATATCTATTGAACCGCCTAATCCCTATTTCTGAAGTAACCACTTTCAACAGCGGCACAAAGAATGAAAATGGGAACGAAAACTTTTTAAGGTATAAACGAAAAATAGAAATAAAATATATATAGAAGAAAAAAAAAAAATAGGAGAAATACAAATTCCACTTTCGCACCCCATTTCATCAAAATAAGAAGCACCATCACATCGTCTAAAGTAGGAGTTTTTGTTACTAAACTCCCCCGCTATTTCCACACCTTATTTCAAATTTGTTTTTTTTTATTATTGCCCTTATGTGTATCAATATTTACAGCAAAAGTATGGAATGCAAAAGAACAGAGGAAAGAAAAATGTTTTGTTGGTCCTAAGCTGCTTACAAGTCATTCAATTCACATCAGGCATCAGGACGAGCGATGAATTCCTTCTTAAGGAGAGCAAATTTTATTAAATAAAAAAAAAAGGACGAGGAGGAGATGGATAAGATTTATACATATTTTACCAATTTTTTTTTTTATTTTCCTCTGATTGAAAGGCGCATAAGAAAGTACCCAGTTCTTATGCGCCTTTCAATTTTTCTATAGTCCTTTTTTTATATATATTTTTTTTGAAAAATTCATGGCATCAGAATTCGATAATGGAATTCTAAACAGACGTATTCCTTCTGATAAAACTAAACAACGATTTTGACATTCCATAGAGATGTTTATGATGCGTGTTCTGAGCACAACAGCGTAAAATATGAAAGTAGAATAGGAAAAAGGATTTTAAAGGATAAGTAGGGATCCATAACATTCTATAAGAGATTATGATTGGCATATTTTCTATTTAAATTTTTAATAAGTTTGTAAGCATTTTGGGAAAGTTTAGAAGGTTGAACAAATTACAGATATAAATAGCTAGACAAACTAATCGATGTGAGTATCATCTTGCAAAATTTTCACAATACTTATGGGATGACCTGGAGGCCTCTGATAGTTCAGTTGTTAGCGCGCTGTCCTACCGTCCCAGAGGCTGTGGGTTCGAATCCCACGAATAACCATGGTCTCCTGCGCTACGTGGTAACACAATGGCCCAAAATTGGCCTAAGTGTGCCTTTCTAGGCAGCCACAGCAACCTAACCTAACCTTATGGGATGACCTGGTAATAGGATACCGAATACAAAATTAAATATAAGACAATAGCGTGTTCGAATCTTATTAGCTTTCGAAGCTTGCCTCATGAATACACCGACGTGTGATGCTGGAATCGTTCTAATGCTGTCCCATTTAGTCTATTTAGCCAATTTTAAATTTTAATACGAGTATTTATTATTTTAGAATAGTTGACTTAACAATTCTAGATTTTTTAAATAAAGGTCGGTTTTACAAAAATAGTTTTAATAATTTTTCTTTAAATTCAACTGAAATGTAAATTTATTTTAATATTTACCAATTTTTTTAGTAGCAGTAGTTAGCAACTATTTTCTCAGTGTATGAATACATTTATTATATTTTCTAGCAAAGTATTTAATACGTTTTGCTATTTTAGAATTAAGTTTGAGGTAATTACATTCATAGAAGCAGAGAACTTAGCCGGATACAATTCTTTAAGTAGTAGAGAACTTCTTTAAAAATTTATTTTCTAAAGAAATTCTATACTATTAATTTTCTAGGAAAAAAATAATAGTATATCTATCTTCACAATTGCATAGTAGCTATTTATATGTAAAAGATAATTTTAATTGTTCTTTAATTTTATTTATAATATGTACAAATGAGAAAATGGACATTAATTTTAAATAATACTTAAGAGTTATATTACCGAAAATGTTGGTTAAATTATAAAAAATTCTATACATCTTTGTTTTCCATAAAGTCTATAAAATCCTTTTCAAATTTATATTTGTGTATATTATGTAAGATTTCTCGTAATATTAAAAATGTACACGATATAAAAACAATTTTATTCTCTTTGGGAATTTTTTATATCCATCAACCGTTGAGAGACACCATTTTTTCTGCAAGACCTTACAGATCCTTAAAATAAATATAAAGTTCTTTATTTTTTGATATAGTATAATTTTCTATTATGCAGGTAATCCAAAAATGCTCCAAATAAATCCTCTTAAATTTCTCTATGTAGTCCAACTAACAAGATATCTTAAGTTCGACCAATAGAAGGACTCGTTTTTCGAGAGCAAATGTTATTAGGATGGAACGTGCCCAGAAATCAAGTTTAGAGTGAACAAAACTATTAATTACGAAAGAGGAAATTAATGTTGTACCCTTCTGCTAGAATATTGATGAAATATTAATCACTTTTGCTGAAGGTCCTGTTTTCATGCGGATACCCACGTTAAAGTGTGCCTACGTAGGTCAGAACAGCAGATTCATTTGTCCCTTCGACATATATTCGTAACTATTTCGATAGGCAGACTCCGGATGTCAACTTCATGCAACCGAATCCTTCAGGTAGTAGTGAACTGTAACTTTCTAACTAAATATAAATTGCCATCATCCCACTGCAAGACACTAAGCATCGAGACATTCCATTTGCCCCTCCGGACGCCCGAAAAGGACCTCTCGATTGGGCAGAGATTAGGGATGCTGGGGAAACAGATGGTGGGGGTTAAGCCATGGATAAAATCTCACAATTTATGCTAATTTATTCCCGAGCAAGGGCTGTAATAGTGGAATATATAACGGCATCCGCATGTATCTAGGTACAGTATAAGTCTTTTTGTTTATCCTTTAAGATCCAATCCGTTGTCTAGGGCACATTGAGGTGATAGTTTCGAATCGGCACCCGAACAAAAGATTTATATTGGTAACATATTGAAATGTATTACTATTTGATAGGCCGATAAATGTACCGTTTGCACCTATAAATTCAATGCAAATTGGGGAAAATTTATGGCGACGAAATATTGCCACATTTCCCTCAGAGAATAGTCATCCATCACTTTCATCATTTCTCGGTTTTGTACTCCAATTTCCCATCTGGAACCTTTCGTTAAATTTTACAATAATTGCAATTTACTTGATTATACAAAATTATGCAATATATTACAAATCGGCTTTCGGTTTAAATTATGATCGAATCGTATTTAATGATGATTTTTCTTATCTTCAAGAGTATTATCATATCACAATTTGTTCTACTTTTATCCAGCTTTACACATTAATTGCTTAGGACACACACATACGAGTAGTATACGTCCTATCAATATCATTCGCTGTTTGTCATTTAATTGAATAAATCTCCGTGTGGTTAGAGGTTTTCGGGGTCGCTGAATTCAATTTATGGATTCATAAGACGTTATGACACTTCAGTGGGGGATGAATATTGGGGTTGATATTTAGAAATGCACCAAAAATTAAACTCACATGCTGAGAATTGGTTTCTAGGTGTTTTTGAGCTGATTTTACTTTTGGGGTTCCTATGTTCATATCAGAGGTGTAATGCAATAAAAATAGGGTTTAATTATACGATCAAAAGTAATTTCTAGCGGGAATTTTGATCGGGGAAATAAATCAAAATAAGGTTTGGATCTTATATTGATTATTGATAGAAAATAGTTTCCATATGATTATCAATATATTGGAGAATTGAATACTTTTTCTAAAATAAGGAGCATGTCTTTTTTCTGGAGTTTATGCGCAATATTCAAACAATCTTAGCGAAGGTTGACGATTGCTTGTTTTATACAACGGATAAATCACCAGTAGCTTCATAGGAAATACCAAAGAAAACATATTTAAAATCTTCTTGCACGTCCATAACGCGCCCGAAGTTTGGTCGGCTATTGTTTAGTTTTTAAGCCCGCAACAGGCACGGTTGTCAATTACGCCTGCATCACGCCCGAATGTCCCAAGAATACGTCAGTAACAAGTCCAAATAATCATAAAATACGCTTGCAACAGGCCTAGAATTTTCATTTTCTACTCTTGCGCACGCAGGCAAAATATCTACATATGTGCACGTGTATATAAAAATACAATTATTTATTTATAAATATTTATGAATTTATTAAATACGAGTAACTAGATTTTTATTTCATTTTACTTATAATTATCATTATAATCTAACAGAAAAGATCGAAGAAATACGAGTATTCTATAAAGGCGTTAATTCGGAAGATGGATTTCCTTCAATAAAATTAGGTCCATTGATTGTAATTTGGGTAATTGAAATCATGGTAGTTGAAGTTGTGATAACTATAATAAATAATATACATATATAACATTTGAATGAAGAACTTTTATTTTTATTTTAAATAGGCATATTGTAGGCGTCTCTATGACCCTATTTCTTATACAAAATGTTACGGGCTTGATTCGGGTGTATATCGGGCGCTTCTTAAATTCTGGGTGTGCTACGTGCTCGTTGCAGGCCTATATATTTTAACTAAGAAAAGTTCGTAAAATTTTAAGTTAATATAATTCACATGTAAACTGAGGGAATAGTGGGAAAATATTGTTTATTCAAATAACAGTGACATTTTTGTCTAAATATAACATGAATGTTATATGGTCTACATAAAATCATTTAAATGATTTAGTGAAACACTTTCTTTGGTTCAAAATCATTGACACAATTTAAGTGTTGTATTGAACTTTTTCAATAAGTTCGGTATAGAATATTTATTAGTGTATATTTTCAAAATTATTAAAACTAAAGTGCCAGTGACTTTAAAAATAAATTAAGGTCTTCGAATTTTAAGCTTAATTTTTTGTTAGTCATATATACATATATCATGTCGCAACTCGCAATTGACTGATATTTATTTTGTGAATTGTGGTGGTGTCTAAGTATCTTTTGTGGTACTTTACAGCTGCTGTGCCACTTAGTGCTTAGGTCGGATTGGCCCTTTAGAAGGTCGAAACCTCCCTTTATCTCTCTCGTCCACAAACTTTTCTCATTATCTTAGAATCACCGTGCATCATGCAATAATACATACAGTGTGTCACTTTTTCTTCCCGCAGAGCTCTTTAGAGGCCCTGGGTGAAGGTAACTCATTCGAACATAAATCAGCCCCTACTACAAACACAAAATGGTACAAAACAGTGGTGGATTCCCCCTGCTCCTCGCATGCTTTGTAATTTATTTCCACAACTGTGTAGCGTTTAATGGCTCCAAGAGCTCTTTATGTTAACCAAATGAAGCTTTACAGCTTTTCTATTTTTTTCCTCCCCGTTTTTCTTCCTGCCTCCTTTAGAGATGGCCTGAATGAATTTTCCTTTTAGTGTCAGGCCAGGTGTGTGTGGAAGAGAAAGGCGTAAATCGGGATATAGTGAGCCTGGAATAGGTCTGGATACGGGGGAGTTGCGGTGAGAGCAAATTTTTACGTTGAAGAAAAAAAAAAGGGATAAATTTCCTATTCTGTAGTGTGTAAGATGGAAGCGGCTAGCTACAAAAATAAAACTGTTCGCTTTCCTTATCATCCCTTCTTTTGGCCTCTAATGCCCCTGTTCAATTCTACAGATATAAACGCCCCTTAGGAAGGTTGCAGGATGCAAAGGTATTTATTGAGTCTGACTGAATTTTTAGTGGAGCCCTTTGATGGCCAATAAATGGGGATTTTTAGTGGCCAATTGAGCAATTACGGGTAAATGCATCACAAACGAAAATACTCCTATTAATGGTTAATAAAAGGCCTTACTGGGGATTTTTGCATTCACCCTGTGTTTATGGCACGTTCGGTGAATTTAACGAGAGTGCACATTTAATTTGCGATTTTCTACTTGTCGGAAGATAAACTTTTAATTTTTATCGATTGAATTTATTTGGCTGCGAAATTTAATGATTTTTTTAAAAATCAAAACAATAATAGGATTTTTTATACGATTAAAAACAATTTAATATTGAAATTAAAAAAAGACAAGTTTAAATATAGAACTTCGAACAGATTGAGATTGAGGTATCCCTACCGATTTTTATGATACCTTCATGAATGTTCATTTGGGGTCAAAAGTGACCAATATTTGAACCAAATTTGTTGCTCACTAGTACTTCCCGAGATATTTCATCCTTAGCTGGTATCGATCTTTTAAATTACATTGTTGGTATCGAGGATCTAAAAGGACCCCAATAAAAATATTTGCAAAAAAATCGTGTTTTATGAATCAATGAAGAAAGAGAGAGAATGTTTTTTATATTTTAAAATAATATACCTTTTCTAATATAAAAGTCAACTTTTATAAACTTTATAACAACATATATCACTTATTATTATATAGCCTTTGACTTGAGATAACAATAAATGTTTGCGGTGGGGTTCATTTGGATGCTAGTTAAGGGTTAATTTGAAATTTCGAAAAGTGACATTTTTTCCATGATTATTGGCATATTCTTACAAAATGTCTTTTCAAATAAATTTTCAAGTAAATCTATATATAAAAAGCAATTGTTGTTTGTCTGAATTGTATAGACTCCGAAACTACTAGGCTAATTGAGCTCATATTTTGCCAGTATATATGTTTCGAGCACGAAATGGTTAGAATAAATAAAAGGTTTGAAAAATGTCTATAGGACGCGTCAAACACAATCAATACTTTTGCTATTCCCTGTAACTAAGTAAAGCAATTAGCACTTTTTTTGAAGTAAATATTGGCACATTATATGAAATGATTAATGACATGGCACATAACATGAATATTTTTAGGATATTTAATTCCTTGAAGTCCCTATAATTGGATCTGCTATATTAGATTTAAAAAATTCAAACCGAAATTTAAGATCAACGACTTCCCGACCCCCGAGTGACCCCTTTCATAAATATTCCTTAAGTTTTAAAAATGTTCAGCATTGTAATGATATATTGAAGCAGAATCTATTAAGATTCCGGCTAACCAGTACTCTGCTCGCACAGATCGTACAAGCGTGGAGGAAAGCAATGATGGATCTGAAACTCATCATTATTAAAATATATCGCACAAGTGGTATAACAAAGGTATAACTTACACAATAATGTAGTTTGGAGAATAACGTTGTTGCAGCAAATGGGCGTTATCTACCTGCAACACCTTGATTCGATGAAGAAATCAAATGAAGAAATGGTCAAATTTTACAAGTTAAAAAATTGGAAATTGACTATAATCGTGGTGTTCATATTAAAATTTGAAAAGAAAACGTTCAAATTCTAGGCATTCAAATTCAAATTTGAAAAAAGAAAAATCTTTTTTAATTTCGATGTAGCAGTTCTTTGGTTAGTTCTTTATAAATATTTACACTATTTTAAAAAATTCATCAAGAAACTTTCAAATTAATGATGTACGATTAGTGTTTTCAACACTCATGTAGAATTATTTACATAAATCAGTATCAAAATTTAAAATTGAGTACCTCTAGGAAATACAATTTTGTTGCATATCTGTCAATTAAGACCCTAAATAAACGTTTTTACAAAGGTTAGGTTAGGTTAGGTTACTGTGGCTGCCTAGAAAGGCACACTTAGGCCAATTTTGGCCCATTGTGTTACCACGTAGCGCAGGAGACCATGGTTATTCGTGGGATTCGAACCCACAGCCTCTGGGACGGTAGGACAGCGCGCTAACAACTGAACTATCAGAGGCCCCAACGTTTTTACAAAGCTTCAGACAAATTCATGAGGAGACCTCAAACACAATTTATGCGTAGAACTTGAAGAAGTTTGTATAAACTAAAAATAATTTTAAGTAACCTCCGTAATTTCTCTACGTTTTAAAAGAGTTGTTAATCCTAAAAGTATTAAGCTATTTTTGTAAAAACAGATGTATATTTTAACACTTTTCAGTCTCAACAGAAGCGTATCATCGATTTCATAATGGAATATAATATTTAGTTTCATTGATCAGCTAAAATTCTCAGCATGCCTTGAAGGTGTTGAGTGGCTTGACAAGATTCGATCAAATGAAACGTAAGTTGAAGCAAACAATTCGTTTATTCAAAATATTTAATTTTCAATACATTCAATGCCTTTAAAGGGAATGTTTTTTTCTAAAAATTAGCTTCTTTAAAATTATAATTTTTAGTATTTACAATGCTTTGCCCCTATTTTGTCCACATATCACAAATTGTTCACAAATTGTCTTGGGCTTTACGAAATTTAAATAATTAATAAAATACAATGTAGCAATAGCAATTGTTTCAAATTAGTGAAAAATACAACTATTTTAATTTTAGAAATTTAAGAATGTTTAAATATGTATTTTGTATATATCCATAAATCCCTTCCTCGATTATTTATTTGAAATATGCTAGAGCAGAGCATAAACCTCTGCAAAATTCTTGACATTGAGAAGAAATTCATCTTTATTTAGTTTACAATTGTCCGCATGTATACCCCCAGAATATTGGGGTTAATGCAGCAATCCCATAAATTTTATTAACTAGAAAATGCCAAGAGGACGGTTGTGGGAACTAAAATTGAAATTGCGAAGTGCACAACAAACGACGATGGGCAACAAGAGACGGTCAGAAACAGCCAACATAACCCTAAAGCAATGTTCTAAACAGAAACCTGGCAAAATAGTGTGTGCCAAAATTACACGTCATAAAGTACTTGAAGGGTTATGAAATCACTCATCATTCGGGGAAAAGGGTATGCGGTCGCAGTACAGCCCCGCCGTTCGATGGATGGCCCTTAACCTTTAGGAGGTTCGCCATCATCCGGAACGCAGCTAACTCTCGGTGAAAACTAAACATCTCATCTAGATGCTCATAAAGGGAAATTACAAGCGAAATGGAATTTTTTATGGAATGTCGGCCCCAAAAACATATTGCCCCTGCCTTTTTGGGGGCTCCTGCAATGCTTCTCGATGTTGGGCACAAAATTCTTAAGTGAAGCACTGTAATAAAATCCCAAAAGTGTAAGGTCTTAAAGTCTTCACCCTAGCCGCCCTCCCACCCCTTTCATCGGGTATTTAGCATAGTTAGTCTACCCTGAGCGGTGCCCGGGGGTTTTCAGATAATGTGGTATGCGTGCATAAATGTATTCGCCGTAAATAACATGGCATTGGCACCAGCAGGGGAATACCCTTTTGTGGAAGGGTACACTCTGTTCCACAGAGCGCAACATATCCACTCGGTCTGTTCGCCGCACAAGAAAAGTTCATTTAGGACGTCCCGAATATTCAGCCAAATTATGCTCCCTGGCATGTTGTTGTTTATTGAAGAAAATGCGACCGAAAGCTCGGCGAAATGGCGGCACCACAGCTCCCCAATGTGGTTTATATTAGCAGCCCGGGTGCATATATCACAGGTGTAATTAATCCTATAAAGGAGCTTCGTGCAAGTTTCCAGCCATTTTTACGAGATCTTTTGGGAAATTATTTACCCTACAGTTGTTTTTGCGCCTCCGATCGTTTCTCTCGACCCCACTTCTGTCTGTTGCTGACTGAACGATATTTTGTTGCTTCTGACTGATTCGATTTGGTTAATATTATGCTTCCTCGAAAATATTTAAATCCTTTCCCACATCATTTTGCCCGTTCAGGAAGAGTTAATTAGGTTCTGTACATGCATCCTGATAATTAATTCATTTTTTTTATTTAATTTTGTGATTTTATTTAACAAAAATAGCGGGGACACAAGCAACGTATTTTATTTAAAATTTTCGAAATTATGATGATACATAATCCGGTAGTTGTTGAAAAGGGTTACTTGCAAGGAATTACAAATAAAAGGCGTACAAAAGGCACTTTCTCACCCAAAAGTATCAAATTTTGATAATACTTGTAGATTCGAAACTAACGACCTTAAAATTCCCTTAAGACTAATATTAATGGATAATAAACCTTGGTAAGGTCAGGTTTTGATGAGCTTTTTTGTATTCTCGAGATAATTAAAAATTTCGTAAACACTTTCTTATTGTGTGATTTTCCGAAAAATTGCAGAAAATCCTTAATCTTTAGATATCTAGGATCGTATTTAAAAATGATTGATAGGTAACCTCATTTGTTTAGTAAAAATAGTTTTTATTTTAATTAGGGTTTCAAGCTTCTTTCCATTTAAAGTTTCACATCAAAATATAATACAATTTTTAAAAAAATATATCTCTTGCAGCTTCTGCAAACAAATAATGCTTCTGATATGAAACTTGCCAAAAATATTCAACTGAAATAACACCCTAAAATATTTTATGAAGGTCTAAATTGAATAGTTTTAAACAATTTGTTCTTAATCCTTTCGCGGATAGCGACGTCAAATCACGTTGGATAAGTGTTAACATTTTGGCAATTTTAAAGAGCTAAGACGGTATTTATGCCACAATTTTAATGTGTTATGCGATAATTCTGTGCTCCCTTATAAACCACCTATAAAATATATTGATGCCCCTGCAGAAGTTAAATACTCGTCAACTTTTCTTTTGCATGAGCATGTCCTTGTGCAACAGAATACTCCCCATATCATCATGATGATAGAGCAAGTTGCTCTATCGGAAATCGTTATATAAACTGCCTGCGAAAGATAATATATAAGGTTCATTTTTATAATATAATATATTATAACTTTTTAATAATATCAGCAAAAGCAATAATCTATTGTAATATTAATATTCATTGGAAATAGAAAAAAATCAAAACATACCATGCCATCTACTAATTAAAGTCTGATTTTAATAACGTTTTAAATTGTATTAAATTCTACAGTAATCATTTACTGACAGTGGAACATTCCCGCAATTTCCACAAATTTATCGGAAATGTAAACACCCTCCAGGAAAAACATTGCCATTTAAAAAAAAGCAGTATCCGAATTTTTGGCAAAAGGAGTGATCAAAATCTTTAAAAAATTCATCCTCATTCTGTCGGGATGTGCATGTTAAAAAAATTATTTAAAGAATAGACTGCCGAAAATTTCAATTCTGCTGAAAATTTCATTTATCACCGTACATTTATCATCACGGGCAGAAAAATGTACCCCGTAAATTGCATTGCATCGCTCTTGGACATTAACAAAGTGCTGAAATGTCACACTGTCTAGCCGGCTGGACCAGATAGGGGAGAGGAGGGGAATGAAGTAGAGGGCATGGGTGATATTGGTACTTTGGCTACCACTGCCCTTTTCGGTTTCTTCCCCTATGTGTAAATTGTTGCTCAGTTCAGCAGTATTTTATAATATATTTTTTTTTTTGAATTTACACATGGGAAAGCTTGCGAAATTCCCTTCTGTCCATTTTGTTATACATTGTATCTTTTTCACGCTTTTATGTTATTAATGAATGTCCAATATCATTCTCATGAGGATAAAGGTAGTTAAGGTATGAATGATTTATTTCTGTAGAAACTATAACAAGACGGAAAAATGGCATATTTAAATATTTCATTCCTGATCGACCTCATGGACTTTTACGAGCTTATTCAATATTGATAATGACATCTGGCTTGTGATTTGTATTCGTAAATGTTGAATTAAACTTCTATCGAATCACTTTCAAGGTAACCAAGTGTCGCTAACTGCCTTCTACATTACAAATTAACTTAGCTGCATACTTAATACAAAAAATTTTGTTTATCTTATAAATATTCAATAGAGTAATATACAATAATAGCGTAAGAAGTTGGTCTATATATCTATATTCAAAGCTTTACAAAAGTGTGGATTGTTTTCAAGATATTAAGTTTGTTTTTTTATAACTTCAGAAGAAGTATACGAAATGAGATAATATATAATTACAATCTTTAGGTTAGAGTTAAATGTTAAACTTAAGGACATATCCTATTGAATGTGAAGCTTTATTTATATATTATCTTGAAAATATATAACCTAACTTTTATATTTTCTTTCGTTAAAATATATAAGAGAAATTAAATCGATTGGGGATACTGAAGACGCAATATCCCGAAAAATATGGCTGATAATGTCCGATTTGAAAAGATTTAAGAAACCTGTAGCTAGAGAATATACATCATATCCACTTGCCATAATATCCTTTTCATTTCTCGACCTTTGCGGTCTTTTCAAAAATTCGCCTGTCCTTCTTCTATAAGAGAACTCCGGTACAGAACCCCCAGAAGTAGCAGTAAGACAGCAATAGCACTTGAGAAAATCCATTGCCATTAAGTGACATTAAGAGCAGCGGATGAACGAATCTTGCAATTGGAATATCCTTACGAGAAAAAAAAAAAAAAAACAAAATACAGCAGCTACTTTTGTAAGAGGAAAAAAGTTAGAAATATTCGGTGGGGCCATTAATACCACCTGATACCATCCAAGTTAGTATTACACACAAAAATGACTCCGAAATGTACCATATAGCGAATATGAGGGTTTTGGAAGAGGGGTTCTGGACGAGGAAGATCCCATTGAATGAAAATTTCGCCACTATGGAGGAGATAAGAAACTTGAAGAACAAGTGGTTCACACTTCTCGTTCTTGGGGGAAACAAAACAAAAAGAAAAAAAAAGGACATAACAATAAATTCTCTGACAGTCCATTTCGTCTGGTGTCTTATTGAAATTGCGTCATTATTTTCAGGTTTACTTTGAGGTCAATGGAACCTGGATTTCCTTTAGCTTGACCGATATATTTCCGGTGAGTAACATTATTCTGTGGTCAATTTTATATTGAATTAAATTATAAATAAATATTAATTTACAAACGTTGTATGAATATTCCATATATGCAGTTGTTAAATTTCGAAAATGTTAAATGTTATAGGTATATTATCTTATACATACTTAGCATATATCTAAAATTCAGGAAAACTACTGAAGCCATAAATGTGCAAAAAATTGTAAACGTAATATAAGTAAAAGTTCGAAATCATGTCCAACATTTTGGAATTTCAACGAACAGTTTTTACTTATATACCCTATTATTCAGATTTTATACCTTGAAATTTCTTTTTTTTTCTGAACAATTAAATGGTTGCACATTATTTTATAACTTTAAACAAATAATCATTATATTTGAAATGACATATTTACTATGAACCTATGAGTTGAGATGTATTCACGAATTTTATAACTTACATTGGGATATTTTGAGAAACTCCAATCATTAATTCTGATAATTTTTAAAATTTAAGTTTAAGTTAAGAATTTAAATCACAATTCATCGGAATCACTTTATAGAGAAATAAAAATGACATACCATATTTGGCGCAAATAAAGAAATCATTACTGTACTTGATAAAAAGTAAACCTTTAAGTGTTTAGAATACAAAATATGTACTTAATGTACATACCAATTACAAAAACATTATATAATATTGATCGACATTATTATGTGTATGCAGATATAACAACATATAGGTGAATTTTCCATTTTATTACCTTTATCGTCGTTAAAAAAATAAAAATAAAGAAACAACGCTTCCATTCGATTTTATCGATACAAAGTCATCTTCATCGTATTATCGCCTTACAACATCACCCTCCCCAATCCATCTTTATCGTTAGAACATCAAAGGCTTCGAGCAGGAAATTGAAAGGAAATTTAATTATATCACTTTTTTGGTTCGCTGTTTGTCTTCTTTACGGTGACATCACCTATCGAAAATTGCAAACGCCTGATAGCGTTCCGACACAAAAGATAGCGTCACGGTGGAAAGAGAACATGAACAGCTTTTGGTGTGATTATCGAAATGCGAAATTAGGATTGATTGAAATTTTCTTTGAAAATTTCACCCCATCCATAAGTTCAGATGTAATTCAGAAAACTCAAGTAAGTCATCCGACTATAAAGCTTCTGATGGGAACCACCGTATACACTTCTCTTTATAATTTTGCGACAACCTAAATTTTTGTCGTGTTTCACTTTTTTAAGTTAAAACGATGTTTTTAATAAAAATTATTATTTATCTGATAGATAACAAAAAATGGAATACATATTGTATTTATGCTTTTTACTTTTTATAGTTAATTCGTAAGATACAATATATATTTCATATTATTTCATAGTCCTTTTCTTAATAGTAATATCCAAGTTCGCATAAAAGATGGAATATATAGGAAATAATAAAAACAATTCAAAAACTGTGTTGTCCGTATAATTGTGACCAGCAGTGTATACTGCTATACGATGATAAGCTACTAAAATTTTCCCAAGCCTGGATTTGGCTGTGATTTACTTTTAGCAAAAATTTGTTTGTTCTTACTTTCTTAATTATTGTGCCTTAGATTTTCAAAGTAGACCGAGAAGACGACCGAAAAGTCGATAATTTAATTTTTCGTTTAAATCTGTTACCACACAATGTGAAGATTCTTCTTAAGTCAGAGTCAAGCTATATAAACTGACGTAAAATTTGCCAGCTGTAAATTAAATATTTATATTTCGGCTTTGCTGGCATCCCTCAAATATTTGTGTTTAATGTAGAGAAAAGGGTTTGGAAAGAGCCTTTCCAGAGTATCCGCCAACATCCTGCGGGCAACAGCTTTGGCGTGACATTGTTGCTTTGTCTTAAAAGCCAAACTCTGGAATTGGTGCTTTTCCTTCAATTACGCCAGTGTTATATATTATCCTAGCGGTCAATTTCCATTTCATAGGAGCCGCAATTCCAAAATGCTAAATAGCTGAAATTTGCAATTGATCTATCTATCGTACTGATTATACTCGTAGAAGGGTACAGAGGCGGGCGCTATTTCGCCCAGGAACCCTCGGGGAATGGTCTGCAGGGGCGTGTGGTGGGGGTTATTCATGTCCAGGCTTTACTCGCTTGAAAATGGTCCATTTGAATCGTTTTGTTTAGAGATGAACACGCGTTGCGTGCCATTCTGTTGTTGGTGACCGTCGGTGTGTCGTGACCCATCGTATGGGATAACAAGTGCGACCACTTTTGGTCTCCAACGGTGGAAAATAAGCCTCTGAACGTAATTTTTGGTCATCACTAGAGCCCTATAATAAAACGCCTCTCCGAGAACGTATACTAGCGTTACGGGCAAATTTATGGGACATTAGCAAGTTTGTGGATGGTCCCCGCACGCGAACTATATACATTCTATAGAATATATAGAGTATCTATACTATGGGGCTGACACACCGCGTGCCGATGAGTTTCAAATATCCTTTGATTGTCCGCGTTGTTTCTGCATTCACTCAGTGCGGATTTATTTACTTTCCTAATTGAAGTAGTGTGCCTGCGCGGCCAAAACTGCCAATTTTACGGTGACTGTAGGTTTGGCCAATTTTAAATATTGGCAAATGGTTCCTTCATCCGAATCGTATTTAATTTAAAATAGAAGCATGTTGATACAACTGAACACAGAACAAATAATAGAAACAACTGAATTTCTATATATACCCAGATCAAAACGACACAGTAAACATTTTGTTTTTTACTAAAATTACACTTTTTGAAGTACATTTACGATTATTATAATAAGCATTCAATTGTCAAGTATAAAAGTAATAAAATTACTCAGAAAGGTAAGTAAATAAGTAATAAATGCATATTTTTACTTTGTTATCCATTTATTCTGTAAAAGTAGCATAAGTGATACAATTTTATATACTTTAAGTGAATCAAATATAATTCAATAATTTTTCCACAATACTGCTTGCATTTTATTCTAGGAACTTTATTATTATATTTAACAGGCAACAAAGATTGGTTCTTATATTTGTACTATTTGCCAAAAATAATTATAACTAAATTTTCTAGGTAAGTCAAATACAATTGACCGTTTTTTAAATATTTTGAAACTACTGTTTGATTGTGACTAAATAAGTCGTACTAAGGTTTGTTATTATTTACACATTCATCATTTAATCAATTAGTTGATTTAATTGTACAAAACTATCTTTTATTTTTATTTAATATTTTGTGTGATTTTTTTTTGGCTTTTATGACGACCTGAATTCTGCGAGACATTGAATTGAGCACGGTTCCAAAGCTCATGTTCTAACGTTAAAACAATATATCTCTTAACCTCAATCCATAATTCTTCAATGGGGTTGAGATCAGAAGACTGTGCGATTAGTCTAACAGATTAAATCCCTGATTTACTAACCACTCGATGGTTAATCGAGCTGTGTGTTTCGAAACGTAATCTTGTTGAAATATTACGTCAACAACTACTATATTCATGCCGATGAATTGTTGGCATCGACCAACTCTTTCACTCATCATACATCCCTATAATATGATGCTGCTTCCGCCAAACTTTACGAATTACGATATTCAAAAGGTTCATTGCCAATTCGATTAATTTTTGGTGTCATCATAACAATTACTTTCCCCAATCGTCGGTGTTAAAATTCTTACAGCGTTTGGTGAAATTTAACCGTACTTGACGATGCCACGCTCTGTTCAGAAATCATTTGTACTGTCGTTTAAATTTAAGTGTACTTAAGTATTACTGCTAAACAATATGTTTGTAATCTAGATACAGTATTTTATAATATTCAATCCTATATAACCTGCTTTCTTGAAAAAAACATTTATTAATTATGAATAAATGAGTTGATTACTGCATAGTACAGAGGTTTGATCAGCTTAGGAAAGTTGAAACAAAACATTATTTAGTGTTAAATTTTGTGTGCATTCTTAAACAATTTTCAAATAATAAATTCCCACATTATCAAACCCTATGAGTGAATGAAAGTACAAAAGCAATAACTTTATCGATGCAAAGTTAATTTAATAAACAAGAAAAAATGTGCCACACCATTGACCCTAATGACAATTAGAGTCCCTCTCAGAACCTTTCAGGTGATATAATCCGCAAAAGAGGCGAATTAAATGATATTTGCAGTTTTTTCTCTCGGCGATGCCAACCAAATAAATTACTATTTCCTTTGCAGGCACATTCAGTCCCCGATGGGCAGGCACTCTCCTGCAGCCCGGGGGCACTCAACAACAATTTTTCAGGACTAATTTTCTAATGTAATTGCAATTCGCACGCTCGACTACCACCCATCCAATCTTCTGGCGAACAAATATTGAATAAAAAAGGCAAAAACTCGACAGTGCCTCATACACCCTGCAACCATTTACCCTATATACTGCAGGGTATGGGGATAATATTCCCGCTCTAAGCTCACCGGATAATAAAAGCTATCTTTATGCTTTTCTCCCCGTGTACGGCTATCTAATAACTGGCGCAGGTAATAATCGCAGGAGGAGAAAATTAATATTCCGCAGTTCCACTATCTCGTAGCGTTCATCTTAATTACCCTTACCCCGTAACGCTCCAGTGTAGTGGCGGGCAAACGAGGAACTTTTCCCTAGTCGGAACGAGGGACTATTATCCATTCAGGATAAGAAAAGAAGAAAAAAAAAAAAAAAAGAAATATATAGGAGCAAAAATTAAACTGATTTCTCCTTTCGTTTAGGAGTTGAGTCAGAGCCCTGGCCTCTTCCCAATAGGATCAGCAAAACTATTCAGTTAATAAGGCTAATAAGCAATTCAATTCCCGTAATGCTCATAAAATTATTAAATTTCTGGCACAGAACACTGGAACAGATGATACAGCACTTGCTGTTCGTCCATCCCTCTTGCAACCCTAGGGATTCCAGGAAAGAAAACAAAAAAAAAAGCGGTAAGGCCACGCGTTTACTACAATTAAGACGTCGCGTCGAGCGGATAAAGAGCACACAATCGCACCCAGTCACCGTGACTCCTTAGATATATATTCCTTTTTCTTTATTCGGTCTTATATATATTTTTTTCGGTTCCTTCTACCCTCCCTTGATATCATACTTCCGGCCAACAATACGTTTAGTTGCCTTCTTGATGCAGGTAATTCCGGAAGAACGTGAACAGATCTATTTCTGCCTGATACTCCCGGCCCTAACTCTACCTGGTGGTGCAGAACATGCTGCTGAGCTGAATGCTGAAACGGGTTAAGGTCGTCGAGATCAAGGTAAACACCGTTGCTTGGTGTCTTCTGCGAAATTAGGTGAAGGAGGGCCCGGAATGTGTAGGTGGGTTACCAAGGGAAAGAGAGGAGTGGGTAATTTATTACCCACCCATAACTCGAAAGAGCGGGATGCTTACATTACGCTCGGAAAATTTCTTAATCAATTCGTTTTCATTTGAACGTTTTCCTCGCGAATGTGAGATTGCTATCATTTCTAGATAAATAACCTTCAGTTGTCTGTGTTTGGATGGGGGTTTTTTTTTGGAAACTCACGTAGAACCACTCTGTAAAGTAATTTAACACTCTTCCTGCAACATTGCAGCATAATGTTTAAGTTGGATGAAATCATGTTATTTAATTTTTGGTCTTTTTTGTGTTTATGGTGCTATGCCTATGTTATGTACACAGAATTAGTTTTCATATAAAATCTCTCAATGGGTGAAGTTACAATTGTTAAGTTCCCACATAAACTTTGAAATGTATGCCATCTTAAGTATTTAAGATGAGTATCATAAGCCTATATAAGGATTAAGATAGAAAATCCATTTTTTAAGGTAAAGAAGGTAAAAGAATAAAGTGGAACCCTTATAAGATCATCCACTCCGTCATATTCATATAAGAAATAAAGAGGGGGCATATTGGGTACTCGAAAATTTTATTTTATTAATTTTATATATCATATGAGGAACCATATCAAACTGAATTCAGATTTCAGAATTTTAAATAGCATATTTAAAAAGATATTTTAAAAAAATATAGCATCAGCTTTTAGTAAGTTTTTGTAAACATTTGAATTATTTTTTTATTAATTTGTATTATTAAAATCAACAATCGTTGTATTTTAGAAATATGTACAACCTCTTATTGCAATTTCCACAAATTATTGATTATAGGCTGATGATACGATCATTTTTTTGTTCTTATCGAAACTATCGAAACCAAGATTTCATAAGACAGAACTCAAATAAAAGCGTGTAAAAGTAGGAATTATACTCAGTTAGAATAGAAAATTTTGATTTGGAAAAGTAATCAATAAAATTAATAATATGTAATTTGGTTTTGTTACCATAAGGTTCACATACATGACAAAACCCTATTTCAAAACTAGAGTCATTCCTAAATCACAAACAGAATCAATTCGCCGTAATGCAAAATTTGCTAAAATATTTAGTTAAAATCAAATGAAGGAAATAATGTTTGAACTTGAATACTTTCTGCCTACAAGAAATCACAACAATTAGAATATAAGGGTTATCTTAAAAATTAAGAACTCATTAGATGTTCTATAATATTTAAATTCAAAATAAGGTATCCTGTCCTACCGTCCCAGAGGCTGTGGGTTCGAATCCCACGAATAACCATGGTCTCCTGCGCTACGTGGTAACACAATGGGCCAAAATTGGCCTAAGTGTGCCTTTCTAGGCAGCCACAGCAATCTAACCTAACCTAAGGTATCCATATCAGCTGTGCCTTTTTTTTATTTTTTTATCTGGTTCCAATCAGATACAATTTTTTTTATTTACCCCATTTGCACTATTATAGGCTTTTAGGATAAAACTTAGGCGATGCAGGACCTGAAGCAGACATAAGTCAAATAATTTTTTGGGGCTGTTTGATTCATGCGTGTTAAGTTATTTATAAATTGTCATGTACATCAAGATATTAAAATTTGAGAAAAATACTTCAAACTGCCATGATATTTACCCATCTAAACTGCAAACCTTGCACCGGATAAATTTTTGGATTTTTAACAATATCCTTATTAACATTAATTTAATTAAAGACACCTTCCTAATATAAGTGGATGTTTTCAAGCAGCTATGCGGGACATAAAAAGTGTAGCACTCACCTACATATTTTTTACCTTAACCTTAAAAGTCCTTCATAGTAGAAAAGAACTTTCAAACTTTCTCTGCGCTATTTTTATATTTTTAAAGACTCTTAGATGATAGCCTACCTTAACTTCCCTTTGAAGTAAAATTTCTTTTCACCTCAAAAGATGGTATATAACTATTGTTTTCAAAGAAATTCATTATTTTTACGGTATCAAAGAAAATAGCTTCTCCACATCTCCTAAATGTTTCAGTTTATGCATGTGAGACGAGTTTTTACCCACTTTCTGTGCTAGGTGCATTGTCATTGTTTTGCTGAAAATGTGTGACATGTTTGGGTAAAACTTAGGATTTTTTCGGAATTCTTTTGACTAAAGCTTGAGTTTCTTTAAATGAACAATAAACAAACAAAAAACTGAAATAAAGAAATAATTTCTACAGCGTTTGTTAAATCATGCAGTGCATTTTCATTTGAATATTGTGTGAATGTGGATAGGCACATTGTTCGCCACATGTCCTTTAAAATGTCAAGGGCGTTTTGGTGGAAATTTTAAGTAAAGAATGAGCTGGCTATGAATTATTAAAATAATTTCAAAATTTTCCACATGTTTTAACCTTATTTACGACCGTTCTGCGGCTTTTAATTTAAAAAATTAAAAGACCGTCATATTCCTGCTAATTAATGCAGGCTACCCCTATATTAAAACCAAGGCCTGATTTACGAAATAAATTTACCATGGCCTCCTGTTATCCACCCAGTCCCTACCCCGAAGGTGAGTGTTCTATTGCAGATTTACTATCTCTTTGCGTACAATAACATTTCATTAATTCACACCCTCGAATTTTCAAAATGAATAATCGCCCTAAAAATTAAATTCAATTGAACTTTTCGAATCGAACAACAATCATTGGAAAATTGGTAAAATTTTGTTTACACAATAAAATTCAATTTGCATTTAACCAACGTATGGGATCGGGTCCATATAGAGATACAAAATGAAATATAACATTAAAGTCCGGTGGATAAAAGCGTGACGCAGGGCCCGCGATATAACAAAAATAACCGCCGCAGCACCGCTGAGGAGGCGCGGAAAAATGTTTATATTTCGCGAATACAGTGAAGCACTCGGGGGTACTCCCGTATGCAGCACGAACGCAATTTACTTGGGTAATTTATAAAATTTTGAATACGGCAAAATATTACGCAGAATGGGGCAGACGAAGGTTTTTCAGCCGCCTCATCCGCTTCGACCGTGAATCCGCGCGCTTCGAAGGGGACGGTTACAGAAATTATGTTGCTTTTGCAACCCCCTCCCCCAGCAACCCCCTTGTGTGCAGGATGTGTAAAAAGTCCGACACCGCGATGATAATGTAAATTTCATGAAAGTGCGTAAAATGTTGATATGCCATGTGTGGAACGAATGATGCTACACTCAGCCGTGCCACTTTATTTAGATCCCAAAAAGGGGAACCCCCCCAGCTGGTCGGTGTAGAGACGGTAAGGATGGGGCAAAATACGTGCGGTTTCAAATTACGTGATAGGTTTATGTGGAAAGGCTTTGAAAAGTGACGGAAATAATTTGTGGCTATATTTAACCCACTTTCTGGGCAAAGTCAAATGAATTCAAATTTGTGCGCTATTTATTATTTCGCTTTAATTCCATTTTACATGGAATCCGTTTGATTGCAGCTTGATGGCCTCAATGGGCGAAATCGTTGCGATTACTTTGATTTGATTAAGAGAGGTTTGCATGCGACCACGGTATTCAGTTGTAGTTTATGCACTCTAAGCTGCTCAAATATTTCAAGCTTTAAATTCTTGGATATTGTACCGTATTTTTATTTAAATTCTTCTATTTCCTTTCTTTTTTTTTATTTGTTAAAATGAAGCTATAAATCTTCGGATATACTCCGGAGCACTTACCAACTGATATTTTTGTATATGCACACTCCTCGAAACTCCAATGCTCCACGTTCAACCCGATGGTAGGTGGAATTTGTCTCAAGGAACGCTGTGCAGATGAAAGACGTTGCATTAGCGACTTGTCTTGTACTGCATTTGGACAGGTCGACATGGCATTATCCTTGTTATATAAGGACTAGGATATATTTCGTTGGTCACAGGTGGCAGTCATGATGTTGAAAATTTGCTCGCCTGTATTTCAAGCTCCTTGTTTTTACGTATAAATGAGAAACAAGTGGTATTGGTATGGTATGGTATGGTATGTCGTTGAGATTTTGATGAATACATTTTGCTTTTCAGGCGGATTTGAGGTTTATAAAACCATAAAATACAACATATTTTATTAAATTACAACCAGAAAAGTCAAATGCTTGTTTGAATTAGACGCCTAAATGGTGCTTTTATTTCACCATTAGACCTCGTCCGTAATTACGTTAAAACCTTGATAAAAGGTTATGACAATATCATCGTAATATAAAACTGTAATAATTTTGTTTGTATAATTTTTCTATTTAAGGCCAATGCGTATATTTAAATCGGTACACGATTTGTTTAAAATTGATTAAAATATACCTGTGCAAAAAGTTTAAGGGTTATAAAGATATTCAAAAATTAAATCTTTCCGACCTTTGGAGAGTAGGTTTAACGCTTTTAGTGCTCGAGGCCGATATATGGGCCCGCACCTTGTAGCTCTTTACTATTCGCTTTGCCAAAGAACTCTATCTCAAAATAAATTTATAATACGTTACAAAAAGTCTAATTTCATTACGAGAGAATTAAAAAAAAATAGTTTTTCATTTTAATCTTTTGCGGACGAATTTTTCGGCCAGGCGAGGTGGCAAGTCGACGTGATTTTCGCGAATGTGTTGGACGCCTTATGGATACAATCAACTGATCTTTTACATAAATTATATTACCAAGTTACCTTATCTCTGATATGTCATTTGACACTTTATACGATACCTTTCCTATCGTTTGAAGCTAATATAAATATAAATATAATATAAAGTCCAATTGACCGCAGCTAAAGCAGGTTGATCATCCGAACCGTCTACGGTTCGCGAATTGGGCGGAAGATCGTTTGGCTGAAGATAGCGAATTTTACCGAAAAATCATCTTTTTGAACGAGGCTCATTTCCACCTCGGTAGTTGTGTTAATAAGCAAAACTGTGGCATCTAGGGCACAGAAAACCAGCACGTCATCGTGGAAATGCCAATGCACCCACGAGTGACTCTTTGGTGCGGATTTTGGTCCGGCGGAATCATCAGCCTATTTTTCTTCGAAAATGAAGACGGAGCCGCCATAACCGTCAATGGCGAGCGCTACAGCGCAATGTTAGCCAAAAACTTGGACGATATTTGGTTTTAACAGGACGGCGCTACGTGCCATACAGCGAACGCCACAATCGATCTTTTGCGCCCTATCTTCGGAAATGGCATAATCAACAAAAATGGTGAAGTGATTTGGTAGGCAAGAAGCTGCGATTTGATGCGGTTGGACTATTATTTTTGGGGAGTGGTAAAAAATAAATGTTGCGCCAACAAACCAGAAACCATTCAAGACCTCAAGTATGAGATTTAAGCTGCTATTGCTTACATAAGGCCCGAAAAAATTGACAATGTACTCAAAAATTGGGTGGACCGAATGGGCTACTGCCACGTCAGCCGTGGTGGTCATTTGACCGAAATTGTTTTTCATAAATAAATGACATAAAACAACCTTTCAAATAAATGTTTCAACCATTGAAAAATATTGAGACGTATTTTTTGTATGTTATTATATTAAGCTACTCTTTTCAATTACTTATATTCCTCAAAAACGAAAGAAATACAAGAACCTAGGGTGACGACTGTGATGTGAGTTTGCCATTACGAAGTTGTTAAATCGATGCACATGTGAAAACCCTGGTTAAAAAGTAAAATAAAAAATATCAAAAATAATACAATAATGCAATAAATAATAATAATAATAACAGTAAAAAATAAATAAATAATGCAGCTTTTCATTAATTTTACGAATATTTTCCCTCAGTATGTATTCTGAATTTTATATAAATTTAGGTATTGTAGCGCTTTTGTACGATATTCCGAAAGAACCTTTCTAGGGTAGGGGTTTAAAGATGTGAAAAGTGTGTAATGGAAAGTATAAAATAATTACTAGACGTTTAATTCAATACATACATAAATACCTTATAAAATTTACTTCAAAAGTCTTTTTAGCTTTTGGTGTTAATTGTGGTATTTGTGGATATTGCCTACCAGAAAACATCGTGCCACATTACCTTTTGATGTTCTTAAGTATTTTACGCTATAACGTTACATTTTCTGCCTCCGGGTGGCCTTGGCCAAAGGGCCCAAAATTCGTGTTTCACAATTTTGCTGCAATTTTGGAAACTCATAACATCTAATTAACCGAAAATTCAATGCCGATGAAATTTAAGCTCTTTCGCCGAGTTCACATAGCGAATAAACCGTACATTATGAAGCGCGGGTCCTTGCCGCTACCGTCACACCATGAAAAGATCAGCCCGGAGCAAGAAGTCCACGTCCTTCGTAGTGGTGGCGGTTCAGTTGGATGCTGGGGTTAAATTCAACCCCGCTCCCGTTCCCGCTCGGCTACATCTCATCCACATGAGCTCCTCCATTCGAAGCAATTTTATTCACGTGAGGTTAATGAAGGCTAAGACGGAGGAGGACTTTTGGAACAGGTGTAGCGAGCGCACCCATAATCCCAATGCCACCTCATCTTCATTAATATCCAGCAAACTAAGTTTACAAGTAGTAGGGTGAAGTAATTTTGTTTGTGGGTTAATAATATTCTTCCTCTGCCACCCATACCACATTGGTGCAAGGTGCACACTCTTCTCTCAGGTGTTTTTCATTTGAGATGGTGGCCCCCGTGCAAAACATGCATTCGTAGCTAGAAAAACTTTCGATGCATTAAAACTTTCTATAAAATGTGCGCGAAAACACATTTTATTTCCCGCAGGTCGGTCGGTGGAGCATGTTCTTTTTGCGTCACACCCCCACATCACCGCGTGCAATGCACCCGTATCGCTTGCGTGTTTATTCCAATTCACGTGCGTTCCTCTGCGCCACCACCCCGAGTTTTTAATTTTTTTTTTTTTTTAGTTAATGAGTTGACGAGCAATTTTCTAACCAGCGCAATAATTGTGCACTTCCCACCGCTCGTCTTTTCAACTTGCACCCGGCTCCAGGATTCTCAAGTGGTCTGTGATCCTTGAAGATGGATGGCTCGGGGATGGGATGCTGCACTCTGTGTCCCTGGTGTTTTTTTTTTGTTTTTTTGGGAAGGAAATTAAAGAGAATGATTTTTAAAATGAGGCGCCAAAACTTAAGGAAGTTCTAGTGGCTGCCCGGTTCAAACGGAACCAATTAGGAGCGAAATTAGATTCAGAGTATAATATTGGGGCAATAAATCAATAATTGCTTCCAATTAATTAATTTAAGCGTTCAAGGGGCGGTGGAGGGTGAATTTGCATAATGTAGGTGGGGCTGGGACTTATATCACTTGAAAACGCAAATTTCGTGGCATCCATCCGTTCCGGGACTGAACTAAATCCGGGGCGGGACGACAGTACAATTTCTGTTGAATTAATAGCTCCTTTGTGTTCCTGGATCTTTGTGATCTGCATATGTGAGCAAGGATACACTTCATGAATTAGGCATTAAACAACTTGAAACAATACATCTGTCATGCGCTCCGTATCTGGGAGATGTGACCACAAATAGCCTCATGGATGACAGAATCGATTTTGGGGTGTGCTCACAAATTGATTGATTACGCCAACGCACTGTGGGTGCAAATTTAATTGCTAATTTGTAGCCCAATCTGAACGTTTTGTTTATTCTTTTAATTGATGCTCTTACCAGCATCTTTTCAAACTGCATTTAAATGATATTTATCGTTTATAGACTACCCGCTTACTCAAATTCGAAAATTATTATTATTTGATTCTTTGGTTTTCTTCGAAAGACTATTATTAAATAAATTGAAGTTAAATTAAGATAATTTCAAAATACTTTAAACTTGAACCTTTGTTTATAACTAGCTGATTTTTCCGGCTTCGTACGTTGCACGTAAAGTTTAGTAATTGGGTCGAGTCATTTATATAAACAGACAACATTTTTAAAAATGGTCTTTTTGTATTTCTACAAAGTGGCGAAAAAGTTGTAACACGATATTGTTTGACTGTAATTTTTTTTATGAATGAAAAACTTTGGTTTTCCTTTTGGATTGTGTTTATTTGATGTTTTAATTTTTTGTCCATTAAGTCGAGAAAATGATATCGGCCAAGTGGTCGCCTTCATCATATCATATCAATTGATCACCATACAGGACCGATTTATAGCATTTTCTATCACTCTTGTCAGAACTTCCGGCAATAGGTTCTCGCGTTCTTGACGGAAATTCCCTTTGAGAGCTTAAAGAGACTGAGGCTTGTTGAAATACACTTCAAGAAACTTCCAAAATAACTCTGGAATGGTTAAATCAGGCGATTTTGGTGGCCAATGCAAATCACCAAAACGAGAGATTAGGCAACCATCAGAATTTCGAAACCATTATTCCGCGTTCTTAAGGAGTATAGCGATTCATGTCTTATTGACGTGCACTTTGTATATGTTGACTTTAACAAATGTTAAAGCAGAACTGACATTTGCCGCTATTTGCAGAAATTATAGCATTTTCCGATAGGATGATGACTTTTGCGCCAGAAGTATGCTTCGCAACGTTATCACAACTATGGAAATTACTATCTTCGTAATCGTAATTTTGTGCCGCTCACCGTAAACCGATTTGATTGTAATAAAGCCTATATGTTACTCTGAGCTAAGCCTAATTTATTCGTGAAAATCCCATGAAAGTACGTCTAGTAGTTTCGGAAATTAACGTGTACACACAGACAAACAGATACACAACGTTTTTAAAAATGAACCAAATTCAGTTTTATGATGATGAAAAGATTTGATAAAATCAGACACTGCATTTTTATAAAAAAAAAATGCATAGCGCATAAACTTTTATTTGCCACACATCATAGCATGGATAAGATAAAACTTAAATTAAAAACTTATGTTTTTAGACTTTCATTAATTTTGTAAGTTCTCATTAATATTCTTAATGGATTATTGAATAACTCTTTGTGATCATATATTATATACCTATCTTTTTCCTTCTGAGCAAAGTTGAGAGTTTTTATAAATTAAACCATAATTTGATCCCAAAGATGGTACATACGCCAGCTTTAGAAGAATTTAGGAGCTACATAATTAGATTACTATTTCAATCAAACCAATCATAAAAAGCACTGTAACCATCTTAATATTCGTCTAAAGACTCACACAAAAGACTGATTCTATTTCTAAAGATCTAAAGATTCAGATAAGAATTAAGTTGTCACAATTAAGCTCTGTTTTGATCCTTAAAAACTTTGTCAAGGATCGAAAGATGAAAAATTAAAGTTTAACTTTGAGAGGTGCACTGAAATATGAAAGAATTTGTGATCTTTGGCTTCTAAATAGCACAAATTTCCATTCAGGTATTATGTACAGAAAGGCAAAATTTGAAATTACGAAAACTAAGAGTAGCTTCGTAGGGACTCTAAATTCGGAAGGAATGCACTCGACCTACCTCTTTTATTTTACTAAAAATTCAACCCATAAGAGCACTGCAAATCACCCACTTTCCGATGTTATCTCGCACTCCGTAAAGGATCTAAATTCTGGGAGAATGATGCGAAGTCCTTTCAATCCAGAGGATTAGTGCAAGCCTAATGCACTGAGGGAATTAAACTCAAAATAGGACAACACCATTAAATGATTCTTAAGGGCATCAAGGAGCAGTGGCCAGGGATGGGCCGATAAAATAAGAGTAGACTCCCCCCCCCCTAAGCCAATGCAATGCTCCGAGAATTACCAAAAAGTCGAGGAACTTGGAGCTGCTGCCGAAGCTCCACTTTGGTCCTGCTGGTGGTGTCCTTAACTTAATAATGAAACGACGAATGAGTTTAACTTCAATCCATGCTCGCTCTGATGAAGGATAATTTTGTGGAATGGAAAGGACGAAATATTCAGAAGATTTTCCAAATTTAAAATTTAAATGGACACTAACAAATTCATGGCTATTGTTGCATTTCGTAGCTTAGGTTTGTCAGGACAGCGGATAATTACGGCTGAAGGAAATTATCTCTTTTATTTTGCAGTTTTATGGGACTTACAGCAGGATTCTTTGGGTATTGTTTAATTTTAGAAGCATTAAACAGCTGCTTAAAACTCGGTTGCTGCTAATAGCGGCAAAAAACAAAGGTCCCTATCCAATAGGGACGAAACTGTAATTGGAGTACTTTTATATAAATAAATTATTTCCTAAAATATTAAAGTAATGAAATATTTTCCGAGATTTGGATTGTTAATATTAAACAAAAGTAGTGAAAAGGAGAAAAAACATTTATTGTAAAATTGTTTGCTGTTTTTGTCTATGATGAAATATAGGTTATAAATATGGAACATTTTAATTAGTATAACAATAAATAATTTTTTATATGTCGTTTTAGGAGGGGGGTTATTTAAATTCAACAAATCACGTAAGGATACGAATTTTTGAGAAATTCTGGAAATATTTGAAACTGCAGAAGATTTTAATTAAGGGTATACCAGACTGTTTGAATCGACAGAATTTTATGGCCGACTTAGGTTTTCTTTTCTTTCTTTCATAGTTTCAATTTTCAAATCTAAAGCATTTATGAAATTTGTTTTGGAGATTTGATTCCAATTATAAGAGTGAGTTAAATGGACAATATAAAACTCATCAAATGGCTGAAGTGATCTTTATGAAATAAGTTAACCGCCGTACTCATTATCACACTTTCGCATCAATGGGGTACGAGCTTGCTGAGCAGCACTTTGCAAATTTCGACGAAGACGAAAAATTGTTCGACGAAAGGTTTGGCTCAAAGGACAAACGGTTCTGTTTGGAATGGGATTCAGAAATTTCAAGAAAGATGGACAAAGTATGTAAATCGAATGGTAAAAATTTTCCAGTCACCTGGTATACTTCCTTTTTACTATGTGAAGAAAATTTAACCAAGTTTTCCTTATGCTTAGGATAAGAATCGAAATATCATTTAAAATTGCTAGTTGGGGCAATTGTTTGATTTCACAATTGATTTATCTTTTATTTATTGCAAAATGTGATTTTAAAGTAATTACTGGTGTCAGGTCAATTATTTGTCTGTGGGCCTTTAGTAGGTACCATCTGTTTATTAAAGGAAGCTAATAAAGTGGAAAAGGAGGAGTAATTTAAACTTACCTATTAATAAATAAATAAAGCTTTTCAAATTTCCACAAGAGGAGGTATTTTGAATTTTGGGTCAAAGACGGCTTACAACTAAAGAACGGCTCTCAAGGAGTCACTTTTCCTAGGGATGGACGATGAAAAATGAACTCCTTTTAATTACAAGGGTTAACCTGAATACCCTTGTTTATATGATAGCCGTATCCTGTTTTTCGGAACAGGTAGCTTAAAAGCAATCTTCTTGCCGAGAGCTTCATATTTTATTCAATTATCCATTTGCTAACCATTCTCCCATCGAATTTACTTAGTCTAAGGAAAATGCCAATTTTCCGCATTGTATACACAAAATGGCTTATTCTCAAGGAGGCCACTTAGTGGAGTAAGCGTTCAATTCAACTTCTTGGAATAGAGCAGAAATGGAAGTATGCATCAGGAAGGAAAAAATAAATTCGGGAAAAGAATTTAAATTTTTCATTTTCGCCAATTTTTGTTTTATGTTTTTCCTTTTTGTTTTTGTTTATATTTTTTTTTTCAATCTGTTTGGTTCGGCCCTGCTTTTTGTGGTTTATTCGAGGATAGAGCTGATGGTTGAAAGCTAAAATTGTCTGTCACGCCACCGAATAGGAACTTTTCGTCTTTCTCAAGTAAATAAAAGGGTAAAATAGAATTGAAGATAAACAAAAACTATCTTAGGGCTGGCAGAAAAAGAACACGGAAAATGCATGCTAAAAGGAGAGCATCATTCTTGAATTCTCTACATTTTAGATTTACAAGAAAAACCCGAAGAGGCAAACTCTTTGTGTCCATTAAGAATTTTCCCCTTTTTTCCTTTATTTTTTGGATTTAAAAAAAAAAAAAGAATTATAAAGACGAAAACATAAGGAGGACTCAAGTAAGTCAGTAAATGCATTGTACTTGCACTTATTACTTTTAAGCCTGTGCAGTTCGCCTTTCAATTTAAAGGTTTTACCGCAGCCGGTTATTTTACTTTATTTTCTATTCTATTTTGTTTTTTTTTGGATCTTTTTAACAAGGCTACAGAGGAATTTTCTAGGGCTTTTATATATTCACTCACAATAAAATACCTTGAAATGCACCCCCGCGGCTTGTGCCATCTAGTGGCCTCCTCCAGCAACAATTCTTGAATTTTTACAAGCCATAGCATATATACCAGTAGCAATCCTGGAGAGCCTGGAACTGGTCTTGTCTAGCCTCGAGCACGACCAGGAAGGCAACTTCTTCCCTATCTATCTCCAGGATAATGGCCTGTTTCCGCTTTTGTTAAAAATAAGTGCGCATTTCCTCTGGATAAAAGCGGAGTGGGTTTATTTTTATTGCTCACTTCGCTTAATTCCGACGTTAAGTACGTTTATAACTCATTTAGCGAAATTCTAAGGTTTTGCAATTCTGGTTTGTTTTAAGGATTTTTACCAATTACACTCTTTGCCTTAACTGGAGCAAAAATTCAACTAATTGTAGTAGAGTTGAATTAAAATTAACCGAAAAGAATAGTGTTTTTCATTTCTTCAAGTATACTTTTAAAATTATATTAAAAGTGTTATCTCGTTTTACTAAAAGCATTTTATAAATAATAATGACTAAAATTGATTTTGATATATCAATGGCGACAAGCACGCATTTGTTACTTTTTAAAATTTTTAAATTAAATATCTCTCAACTACAAGCGTTCGAAAAAATTTGTTTTATATTCAGAATAATGTGATATGCTGATGGATTAATTGACGTTTTATTTATAGTATGAATATTATATTTTATTATAAAAACTGCCTTTTTGGTAGCTCTGGTAAATCGTGAATTAAAATTAAAATTAAATTTAAATTTAACATTTACGAAATAAATTTCGTACATACAGAAATAAATTCGAAATTCTGCAAGACATTAAGACAAATGTCAGAACATCGTAACCGTTTAAATGAAATGCAATGGGTGTATTTTGTTAATCATGATAAAATCATATCGTTATCCCAAATCACACTTTTTATCTCCTAGAAATAATCGTAAAATCAGAGTGCGTGGGATATGAAAGGTGATTTTCTTAGAAAAGTAATTCCATGGCTCGACAAGGAGTAGAAACAGTGCGAGTAGTAAGCGAAAATGAACCTTCTGTTTCTCTTGGGATTTATTTCCTGCGCGAGTCGAATTCTAGAATTCAAATTTTGTCCGCTCCAGTAATCTTACCTCACATACCCTCGGACCATTTTGTTCGAAATGTTGAAAAGTTTACAACGATCTGCACCAAAGAACACAAGTTTTTGGCAAAATTTATGAAATTCGGAAGTATGTCCCCCATCTCCTCGTATGTATCCCATTGGATCCATGTCTATTCATCCTTCTTATGAGGAGGATAACCCCCCCCCCCCCCCCTAAGCAAGGAGCCTTTCATTTTCGTTCAACGTCCTCAATGTAAATGGACCGACATTTTAAATTTAGATTTCGGGCTAAGATAATAACCTTAGCCAGCAGAGCAGTCCTGGGGGATTCGTTTGAAGTTACTTCTAAGTTCGTGCACCCGAGAGCTCCTATAAAGGAATAATTAAGAGCACCCGGGACCTAAAGACTGAGGCTGCATTGTTGCGGGTGACATGTAGCATCCTTTAGCAACATCTTTTGAAAGTAGTGCGACTACACACCCTGTAATCTAGGGTCTGGGGTGCGTTTCGACGATTACAACGACAACAGTGGGGGCCAGAGAGTTACGCTGGCGGATCTGTGAGACCCGGTGCCACTAAAAATAGACAATTGAAAAGTTTCTATTGTTACTTTTTATTTAGGGCTTTAAATTTTTTTATTATTCTTTTCTCCCTCCCACCCTTTTCCCATACTTTTTTTTTTATTTATCTCGTTTTGTTCTGCGCCTAACTCTCGGTATGCCGGTATGTGCCACCCTGTGGTGCTTTGAACAGGAACAATAGCAGTTTTTGATAGGTGAAAGCACGAAATATGCCACAGGGTGTAAAACAGTGCTAGGCAAAAAATACCAAATATATATATATATATATTATATATATATATAAATACATATATATAAATCCTCATCAAGTTGAGTATCTATACCGATGCTTGTTAAGGTATATGTGGGTGTAAAATGTTGTAGAGCGTACAGGGGATAGATGTATAAGTTCTCGCTCCTATTTTTCTACTTTTAATTACTTTCCTTTTGTCTGACATTTTTTAGTGTAGCGTAGCTCAGCTCTAACCAACTGCTCATTCTAATGTACTTCTGGTTGAGACTCCCGGGCGCTCCTCCCGGTACAGTGGGGCTCGTTCATTCGTTTTGCTCCCCATATATCCCGGAGGAGGATTCGTCCGACGACGAGCGATCTGGCAGCCACCCAGCCTTTTGTTTCACCCTGTCTGCACCTCTTAACCTCTAGTTAAGCTCGTCTATTGCAAATGAATTAATTTTTGCTTGAATCACTCTTCAAACGAGCAAATACGGGAAATAATTGAGAGTCGCTTTCTCCATTAAATTGCAAGCAAATAAAAAGAGCAGCACTCTATTTGCTTTGGGAAATTAAAATGCTACAGAAAAAAAAAAGGGGGCACAGGGTGCTAGAAGAAGTGGGTGGTAGGGACTGTATGAGGCTGGGTCGAACGCTGCAGAGATCTTTTCTCTGATGGACGGAACAATTGAGACGTGGTGCAATTTTTTAATTACAATTAGGGAAAGGGGCGACCCTACTACCGAAGGACTTAACTGAGCAATTAGAAACTTTGGCCAGATTTTTAGGGACAGCTTGCTGCTTCTGACTTTTTCTCCAAAGTGTTGTGATTTTGCCCTCTTGCGGTTCTTAAATTTTAATTAGTAGTACTTTTTCAATCTCTGTTAACCGCAAGTAGACTTTATAAGTAAGGCACTTAATAAAATTTGCGAGCAGTTCATGTTAGATACTTCTTTATATTATTACATGTAAAATATTACATTAAAACGAAAATTAACCTTAAATAAATTTGTCCTTCTTAATAAAAAAAACATACATTTTCTTTTCCAGTCATCCTAATAAAAATGCGTTTATTTAATATGATGATATTATTTTAATAAACTACAGGATAGCATTTCTATAATAGTTTAAGCATAAAATTCCATTAAAAACAATACATAAATTTTCTGATTGTTCCTAAAAATTTACCATTTCCATTCATTTAGTTAAAAATATGACATATAACTCAGTATTATAATTCTGCATTATTGTTTTTTCTTACACTTCCAATTTTAACTTTAAAGCTTTATAAAATGTAGACATAAAATTTTATTACATCAACTTTTTGAATTTAATAATAAAACTTTCTAAAAATATTGAATTTATGTTACCAGTAACTCACTTTCTAAAAGTAGAAAAATAGTGTCTTATACTCTTACGGCAAAAGAACTTATAGATAAGGCTAATTCCCATAAGTTTGTCTTCTTTAAAACTCTTAAAATAACTGGAAACTCGCTTACGATCTTTGCTATTTTACTTTACTTACGCCACTACCAAAGGCAAAGAGTATTTCCCGGTATCAGTCTTTATCGAGTTCAACGGTTACCAGGGCTAAAGAGAAAGAAGCTCTAACTTTTTTCTATAGTCTCCTTTTATTCTACGTTTTCCATCAAAAGGAGTCAGGAAAAATTCTAGGAAATGATATAAAAATAAAGTAAAATAGTGAAGGGAGAAACAAAAAAAAATTATATATATATATGTATATAAGATAGAAGAAAACCCGCTAGCAGGAAGAAAGCAAAACCACTTTAGAGCCATTAGATATTTTCCAAGGATAAGAGAAAAAGCTCGAAAATGCATCGCACACTCCGAACCTATTCCTGTGAAATACTTTCCTTTAAAATTTAAAACTGAATTTCGTTCTTTTGCGTTTGGGGTGTACTTTTATAATGCCTTTTCCTTTAACCGAAAAAGAAAAATTCTAAAAAGGATTCTCCAGAAAATTACTTCGGTCAAATTATGTCAGATATGCAGTGCCAGTTTGATCCAGTAGAATATTTTTTTAGTCTACAGGCTTCTACATATTTTCTGGGTAAATCCAGTAAAATTTAAAACCAGGAACAAAAACGAAAGTTAAACAAAATAAGGGGATTCCGGGAAAAAAAAACATTCATATAGCCCTTTTCGAAATCTTCTTCGAATTTACCGGGAGAAAACTCATGCATATTCAACGATCCGCATGCACCATACCCTTAAATTACCTGATATTGTACACAATAAATTTTATTCCGAAAGTGTTTCAGTTGTAAATCAAATTAATCACTGTCTCTCATCCTGCTGCAACAGGGGTCCAGCCCAGCATCCCTTGCCGTGGCTATACCGGAGCTGCACCGTAGAGATGCTCCCGGAGGGAGAAGGATAATGGATAATCCAAAAAGAGACAATCAGCTTTTATATTATATACAGTCGAGGTCAGGGGATAATGCTATAATGTGGTCAGGGGTTTTTCGAAGGCTCCCGGTGGCTCTGACGACACTCTAAAAACACAATAACAAATGAAGTCAGAGTTTCGGGCGATGGACAACAAACAAAAATGGTACCGGCTTCATCCTTTGAATTATTCAAACATAAAAGCGTCGAAAGTGCACTCGCAGGGGCGAGGGGGGCTACGTTGCACAATATAGAATATATGCTTAATATAGAATTCTAGCACCCTGCAATATGCGAGAAAAGTACGTAGATGGCTTTTTCCATTTTCCGACCTCGTTTTAGTTTGTTGTTAGTTGGTCAAGCACTACACACTTTAGTGGCATGCTTCACTGCAATTTCATTAACTTTCGTGTTTCTGTTGTGATTTGAAGAGCTTTCGAAATAAAACAAAATCAGACAAACAGTAAGGTAAAACTAAAAACTAAAACTAAAATCACGCGAAAAAACATTAAATAGAAAAAAACAAAACACTATATAATAGTCATCGTATAGTAAGGGAAAGTGATAAAAGGGAAACAATTAAGGGTAACAACTAGTCGACAACGATTTTACATTGCACTCGTGCCATTATTGGCTGAATAGATAATGATAGGCTTTTAACAGATGATTTATGGCGTAAAATTGGTCTCGCGCTGATAGCGCCTATCGCATTACGTAATATTTGTGCAGTGCGTGCATAAAATAAATTGATGAAATTTACGTGAATTTTCCATTTAAAAACACAAAAGGAATGTTGTCAATATTTAATGATAATTATTAAGGCTTTATGTAAATATTTCTTTTTCAATTCGTTCGCCCATTTCCCATTTTAATCAGAAGCGATAACGTGTGGAATTTGTTTCAGCTATTCAACGCATACCGATGTTATAGCTCCTATGATATGCGTAATTCTACATATAAAACTTTTATTTGATGAAAGTCCTTTTGATCAATTTGCCTTTTATTCATAGTTAAGTGAAAACGGTTGAACATCATGCTGTAGGATAAGTGAGTAATTCATTAAATCGTAATTTGTGTAACCTTTGGTAAATTTGGTATTCATGAACCCTCTGATACGTCCTTAATATATGAAGCCTTATTACGATAAATCAAATGAAATGAAAAATAAAATTCTTTCAATAAATTGTTCCTTCTCGACAGTTTTACATTTTTGATTTCTTGATGGTAACAGGCTTTAGAAAGTATTTTGACAAATTTTGAAAGGCTTTAGAAATATTTTGATATATTTATATCAAATATAAAAAAATAATAAACACTCAGTTTTGTTTTAATTTATTTTACACTGTGGCACAGAACTTTTTGTTGTTGTTAGGTGTTGGGTTTATTTTCTCTGGATATCAAAATTTGGATATTACGAATTTTATCATCAAATATTTACGATTTAAATAAGGATGCTATTAAAGATTAATCGCATATGTTTACGAACAGTTTATAAGGAATGCAAACTATTTCGGGTAGATAAAACAAATACAAAATTGTTGACGACTATTAAAAATTTGATGTAATGAGCTCATAAGCTAAACTTTATAGAATTTGCATATTAACCTATAAGAATATGAGAATTGTATGAAAGTACTATATATGAGGTATATCAAGCTTTCTTAGAAATAATGATGTAGATTAAAATTGATTATATTGAGTACAGTAACAAAATTCTAAAAAGCTCAATATATCAGCAGATGTAATTTAATTTTATTTGCACATTAATTCAAATACTTTGTCGTACCCACATATTTCTCAAATAATAGTAAACATGTACCCAAGTGTGCAATTCAATAGCTTATTTAAAATTAACTCAAGATAAATAGGACCATTTTTTAAGGAAAAAAAAAAGTAAGGAGCCATCTTAAGATCCACATTATCGAAATTAAGAGTCATCATCTATCTAGCAAAGGGCAGTATCATGGAAACCCATGCAATCCCCAAAATGTTCGCACACTTACGGGGATAGTCGATTGGGGTTCCCTTTCGTCTACATGCTTATAAATTATCCACTTATGTTCATATTTTACGTTCTGAGATGCGGAGTCCCATAAATTTTTATTCAATTTAATGCTCCAGTAAACAATTTTCTTGTGCCACTGTTTCTTCTTTCTTCATCTTCAATTTCAGTTGCAATCTCTGTATATATTTTTATGTATTACATATATGTGTATATATTTTTTATATGTTTTATATTTTCTTTGAATTTCCGCTATTTTTGTGCACGAAGGAGCACCTTTCGTTTGGATGGTATTCGTCAGAAGGGCAGAAAATAACGAATATACGCACAAAGGCGCGTTTTCCATTGGAAAAATTACTGATTTAGAATTCTGTGGGAAGATTTTATCTGCCCTGGATCCGACAAGAAAATACAGGCAACAAATGTGACAAAAATAAAATAAAATACAATAATAAGATGAATATCCACACACATGCTCCTTCCAAATGAAGAATGCTCTCATGCAACTGACTTGTGATATGGCCTGGGAAAATATATTTATAAAAATTCTAAAAGGAGACACGTTTACTCCTATCGAAATTCTTTAAAAATTGCTAAAGTATACACGCTCGTTCAGACGTGTTTATAATTTCTAGAGAAAGTGGTCGATGGAGCTGCATCAGGGCGCAGATGAGGATATACATTTATAAAAATTATAATTTTTAATATTCCTCAGCTTCATATCCTTGTTCGGACGAGTGTAGGTGTAGGGGCAATTTCAGCAAAGTTCGATATGATTGCAATATGTTGAGCGAAATGATTGTGTTCATTTATGCTCGCCGGGCAATAAAGGAATACTCCAAACCGTGCTGTATTCTGTCGCACAACATTGCAATTGAACGTATGAGAGAAGGACCTACGAAACAGTGGGAAAATCTGTTAAAATCTAGGCAAACTGGGAAAACGGCACAGCAGCCAGTCTAGGGAGCCTCCGGAAAATTTTGGAGATATTTTACATTCATTGAAATGAAATCGGATAGCTGAGGTGCCGCCTCGTGTGGAGATCTTATATATGATTACACCTATGGGAAACACTCTGGTGACCCAAATAACAAATTCTACGGTAGTTTTAAACTTTTGGATAAATTGCTGCTGCGGGAGCAATAGACGGTGAAAATGTAGCATACACTGCCAACCGTGTGCATATAATGCAATTGTACAGCTACGAAATATGCATTTTAAAGATTGCTCTTCTTTTATATTTTCAAAAAATTTTTAATTCCGTTTTAAATCGACATAAGTTGAACAAACCGATTACAATTCACTGCAATTAATTAACGACATCTGAACATGTTTGCCAGTTAATTAGCCTGTACTACAATCACTTTAATAAATTACTGCACAAGGACAATTCGATCCTGTAAATTTACGACGTACATGAGATACAAATTTTGCAGGAATTACTTATAAATAAATTACATACATATGAGTTAAATGATTCATTTACGTATGACTCAGATTTTCTTCCATTACCACAACACTGTCTTTATAAATTGGACTAAACTCTAAAAAGGATGTGAACAGAGTTGGGGTGTATATAGTACGAGGAAAAATAACAAAAATTTGAAAAATACGAATGAAATCTATTTATGTCCTGTTTGAATGTTTCCATGAAGGTGACAAATTGCTTTGCTCCACAAGTGATAAGTGTCTATCAGAATGGCTCCCCTTTTGTCACTGTTAAGTTACATGAGAAGAACTTTATTGCTTTTCACAAGAAGAATTATTTCTTTTAAGAAACTTTTCAGGAGGGAATATTTTCGTATGTATAATACGCGATGAGCTCTGATGAATGGCTAGGTAACTGATGGTGTTGAATGATATGTTTACAGAACAGAAATAAAAATTGTTCTGAGCAAATTGTATAAATTTGACGCAAAATTGGCATGTTAATATTACACTCAACTTTGAAAAGTTGTTTTCTTTCTAACAGGAGTTTAAATTTTGTTAGAATTGAAATTCAGCAAAAATTGGATTTACCTTATTTTAAATCTTAAATCCTTAATACTACTCCTTTCTTTAGTGGTCTCCTTTGTTATTAGTACATTATTTTTTATTTTTAGTGTATCCGTGTTTTCGTTTTGCAATTTCTGAAAAGTACTATGGTAAAACTTTTAATTTTATGAATTTTATTTAAAATGTGCTAAATTTCATTGAGGTTCAATAACATAAAAAATCTAGGTAAATAATTTAAGCATTTAAGATGATATTAGAATCAAATTCGATGATTAGGAGTATTATTGATAATAAATATATCGAACGTATGCAACAATGTCCGCTTTCCATTTGCTATTAAACCGATAAAATTTTATATTTACATTTCAAAAAATAAATATTAAATCATCATCACTTCTTAGAATTTGAATCGTTTGTTTACTGAAATTAAATGTAGGCAGGATAATTGAAAAAATCAGTATCATAAATGAATTACAACTAAAATCGTAGAATTACACACTCCCATTTTAAGTGAATTGAATCAGTGTTTATTTATGATATATATGATGAGGATAATTTTAAGAGTGAGTAAAATTCGCTAGAAATTTACTCATTCTTGAATTCAAGGAACTCTTTTCGCAATGTAGAACATTTTGAAATACACTGAAATTTGGCGAAAGTTCGATGTTTGTTGAACTTTCTAAACTTTCCAGTCTGCTAAATGTTTTATGTTTCGAATGGATTTGGATTCCATTGAATTCAAAGATAGCCTTGTTATTTTTGTGTAGGTACTTTACTAAAGTTGGAAATTAGTAACCGCTGGGTTATTCAACAAGTCAATTTGTTTTACGAAATAATCAATATGATAACTTTAAAAAATATAACTTTATTGATATTACATACTTTCCGTTTGCCTCGGGATATATTTCCAATTAGTCTGATACTTATACATTATAAATAATGTATGTATTTTTACCGATATTTTTATATTCAGAAATCATGTAAAGTGTAATCATGTAAAATATAAATCTTTTTTGTAAAAAATATAATAATTATAGGAAATAGGAAGAGTTTGTAGGCTGTTTTACAGGTACATTAATATTCTGTAATTATGTGGCTCCGAAAGATTAGTTCTCTCGTGATTTTTGTTGTTACAAAATTTGTCTTAGCTTATGTTTCACACATAGAGTTTATGAGCCTATATGGCAACTGGCTTTCGATCCACAGAATCGTGGCGTCTGTGGCACGAATGTAGTTCAATCTGGCGCCTCGGATCGAACCGCCAACCATTTTGTACTTTTTTAAGCTCATCTCTCTTAGCAGGACGAGTCTTATTCTTAAAAACTTATTCCTATATCATGGGGTGTGAAGGTAGCCGCTTGGCTGCCAAATCTGTAACCATATATTGTTTTTTTTATTAATTTAAAAAGTAGAATGTGTTTAGAATATAAGGGGTGTAAAGCTGCTTGTTTAAGAAGCGAGCTTTCTAAAATTTTTATGTTTGCTATATAAAATCATATTCTGTCTTTAATATCTTAGAAAACTATTTGCTATTATATCGAAGATGATGGATGAAATGGGAAGCTTAGTTCGCAAATAAGTTTGTACGCTAATTTACCAAAATATAAAATTAAAATGAAAAATAAAAAAAAAATAGCATAGAATTTGCAAGACAATAATCCAGCATTTTCCGACGTGCCCTTTATACACATCGGGATTAACAACAAAGGAACTTGCCTCACAAAGGGGCAAGCGAAAATTCCTTGCATTCGTGAGCAGTCACAGAAATTAAGAAAAATTACGACGGCTGCTGCACAAACATCTTACAGCGGTGCTTTCGTTAAATAATTGCTTCAGCGGAGAAAGGCGGCAATCTCTTCGCCTCATGCTGGGCCGGTGAATTTGAAAGGCTGCTTTCACCGGAGACTACCTCGAGGACGGTAGAAGGGATTTGAATCCCCCGCCCGGGGAGATGAGGGCTCCACTAAGAAAATAAGCGCTTACTGTAGCCCGAAGCATACTGCACCCGGACGAAATGAATGCAGAAATGGACGGATGGATGGTTGGGTGGAAGGATGTGGACTGTGAGACCTCTGCAAAGAGCCCATTTACATTGTAATTAGCTGTGCGGGCTCTGTTAGTTCTGAAATTAAATGTTGAGGCAGATGGATTAAACCGGGAATAGTACTGCTTTCCGGTATCCCCAACAACGCCGGAAGAATATCGCGAAGTTATTACTTTTCCAGCTTACGTCGCGATGAGCTTACCTGAGATTTTATAACTTCTAGATTCTAGCAAACACTATCTTATATGGTATGGACCTTCTTAAGATCCACAACCCTCTTTCTACCAACTAAAATTAAATTATAGAAAAGAACTAAATAATTCCAAATAAAGAAACGAACTTAGTCTGGATAATTCTGAATTCTAGAAGCGGTGCAATCGCCTTCCATGCAGGACACATTGAAAGATGAAAATAAAGAAAAACCTTTCATTTTTCGGTGGAAAATGTTTTACGGTTGGCTTCTAATGCAAACTCAAGTAGTTCGGGTCGTTGAGTGTCTTCATAGGGTGTACCGTCGCGGAAAGAGCTAGTTTCATGGCAGGTCGGGTGTTCCACTCACCTTCATCCTTGATGCTAATTTCACAAGTTCTTCCATCGTCCTCCATTCAGTCACTTTTCTCGGGTAGCGGATTTTTTTCGGCTTTTCCACGCTTTTAAGACGATGGATACTGACGGTCGTATGCCATTTTTTTAAGGTAGATGGAGCACACACCTGAAATATGCAAAAGGATGCATAATCTCGTCTTTCTTCTTGCTACTTGCTAAAAGGTTTGCTTAACACTTTTATTGCACCCATCCATTCAACTAAGGTGAATTTAGCGGATTTTGGTAAGATATCTCTTTTATTTAGGTTTTGTATTGCATTTAAAGTTGTTTATACATAACGAATAACAAAATTAATCTTCCGATATGTCTATTGAATTTATTTCAACTCGACCTTTTATATTAAATATTTCGCTTTTTTAATATATTTGAAATCAAAAGAAAAGGCATACCTACAAAAAATCGCCCTTTTTAGGCCAACAATCCTTTCATGCATTTAAACGAACCTTCTTTCTACATATTCTAAAATACAAATAACTTTTTTCTAATTGTAGATACTTATCGAGATACATGACAAAATGTTAGCCACTTATGGGTGAATATCGTCCACACAAATAAAATCTTCAGTTTTATTCGCATAAAATTCAAATTACGTGGAGCACTTTGCACCAACCCCTCCTTTTTCGAGCCATCGCTTAAAGCGGGATGGTATAATAAAATCAATGAATTTCGCAATAACTGAGGGTGCCAAGATATCACCATAGCGGGTCTCACGACATAATTTTTTTTTTTTTTTTTTTTTTTTATGCGCCAACAATTCAGATTGTGAAAAAGTCTAGAAATATGAAGATGTTATGATCCTCCCCCGCAGTTCTGACACTCATCTTAATTGAGTTATTCACAAGTCGATTTAGTGTGCTCGCACTCCATTCAACCAATTGATCAGATTAGGAGGCATTAAAGTCTCAATTCACAGGGAGCAGAAGGAAAAAAGCATACACATAAATTTTGAAGTGAGCATACTTTTTATTTTATTTTAAGGTATTGGTTTGGTGTGGTGGGTTAAATGGGGGTTTTCGTTTTAGTTTGGAGGGATGAGTTGTTCAATATTTTCTTTCTGATAAACGGGGCCGGGAGTTGTAAACAAATCAAAAATTCTCGCAAGGTGCTTGGGTTATTTGAACCCTTTTTTTTCTTTTTTGGTATCTCTTTTGCATGCAATAGCCCATCACAACCCGTCCTAATCAAGTGTCAGTCCTAAAAAGGATCCATAACATTTTTCGTGCTTCACAACAGTCCATTAAAATGACGCAAAAATATTTTGCTTTTCACTTTATTATTATTATTTATTTTTTTTTGTGGTATTATTAAAATGGGTCAGCTGCCACAAAACTCAGATAAACATGATTCATTCATAGTCAGAACTTCTCATATATGCGCATAAATAAATACACATTGCCGTGGCGGGGGTGGAATGGGTCGAGGGCGTACGGGTGTCTCTGTATTTTATGCAAGGACGCTAAAATGTTTCATATAAAAATTTTAAAGTGTTGAAAACTGCAGGGATAGAGTAAATCATAGAGGAGAGTACACGTCATGGACCGGAGAAAGTACTTTCTCCTCGCTGTTGTGCTTCTACTCCTCTATAGAATCTATAGGTTTATGGTTGGGGAGGTGTTGATAAAAAAAAAAAAGACAATAAATAAATAAAACTTGTTTTTCTGGGGGGGGGTATTGAAATTCTTGACAATGTCGACGTCACTGTTTGAACAAGAATTGAGTTCAACGGATGTATCACACAGCACATTGTTGCATGGGATGTTTATTGAGAGGAAATAAGTTGGAAAATTTTCTGAGTGACAGACAATTGTTGGTGTGGTTATTTTCGGATGGGTGGCTCTCTTGGGGGTTGCGTAGGAGGGTTATCATATTGAAAAGGTGCCTCTGAGGTATGTGAACGATTTACATTTTGGGTGAAAAAATGGTCGTTTAAGATAAGATATCAAATATTTTCTGAGGTAGATTGTGTGGTATCCTCCGTTTTAACAAACTTTCCGTATATATGTATCTTTGAAAGAAAAATAAAAGAGTCCCTTCTTTACAATTTTCTTTATGAATTCAACCACATTTTGTGTTTATAATAAAATTCCATTATTCACAGCAATTGTCTCCTTAAACTGGTAAATGTTTTTTTTTTATAGTTTTACGTACGCACCAGATGACATGATGTGCACCGCGTATATAGAAGAGATGGGTTCTCCAACTTCAGTACTGAAGGACATGACTTGCAAATGTAATTCTTGATTTAGCGAAAAGAAAATTTACATAGCTTCACACAGTGCACACAATTAACATACATAAATATGCAGTTTATCACGTTTGCTAGCAAATCTCCCTTCGTAGGTTTTAGGGGTTGGATGGCTCGTGAGAAGCGCTATACCAAGTTATTGTGTATATATATGTTGTTTTTTTTTCCTTCTATTTTTGGTACTGCAAATTGTATGGTAAATGCTTTCATTCGTGTAGGTAAAGTGAGGTCAAAATAAACAAAAAAAAAAAAAAACATGCATATGAATTTTATTAAAATAGATGCAAGACTGCAAGACAAATTACATATTACATATTCGAAAAACTGTCTTATCTAATTCTTACTACAGCTTTTGAAGAAAAAGGTAACTAGTTTACATTTTGAACAAGGGACTAAATATGTACACTTTTGGAAAACAGCTGTTTTAACGCCTTTCAATGCGTTGCAAGTAAAGCCACCTACTGTAACAGTGCGTTAGATTCTGTAGAAAATTCTCCAAACAATACTTGTGGTAATACAATATTTGTAAACTATTGGAAAAAATAATAAAACACTTCTTACATAAATAACTAGTTCTCTACTGCACCAAAATAAAATGTGTTCTGAACTATGCTTGGCGAAAAAAGCCACGTACTTTTTGCTTTTATTCATTATTATTATTTTGACTCTTATTTAATTCTTGTTTTTCTTTAACACCTTATATATTTTATTATTCATTTCTCAAACTAAAAATGAGATTTATAAAACATATTCTTAAATTTTATTATTAATATTTGGATGGACAATCAAAATCTTGTCTTAAACTAAAGTTTAGAATTACTCATAAGTTAGAATACCTCTAAAAGTAACTCACATCAAGCAAAACTTAAAACAAAATCTAGAGGATAACAAAGGTAGAATAAAATTTCAAAAAGGAAGAACTGATTTACTTTGCATATGAAATGAAAGCGTCCTGCTAAAATTTTTGTGATTTATTCTGGCAACAAATGAATAGTACCTTAAAAAGGGTAGCCAAAGGTTTACATGTATTTTATTTTTACTCTACCGCATTTCCTCTTATATATATATTTTATTTTTTTTTTATCATTTTACCGGCCCACAAGAGCAGAAGTTGAGATGAGGTGCTGTGTGCAAAAAAGTTCACGCCAAGAGCATGACTTGCAAATGTAATTTCTATAGTTCCACAGTGAAAAGAAAATTTGCATAGACTTCATGTAGAGCACAATTAGCATACATAAATATGCAGTTTATCAAGTTGCTGGAAAATCTCATGCTTTTGATGCTATCCATGATGGCAGTTGTTTTCGTATTTCCCCATTTTTTCCTCGTTTTTTTTTTTTTTTTTTGTTTTCGTTTTTTGGACTTGTAATTTTACATTTTCTTCTCCAGTTAGAGGTTGTCTTCAACTAAGGTATAGGTGGTGAGTATGCATGATGTGAGCAAAAGGACAAATAAGTGGAAAGAATAGTTAGTTTTTTTAAATTTAAATATAGTTATTTTCACACAATATCTCATAATTATTGTCGCCACATCTTATGGTACACTTCACACCCTAGTTACTAACCTGCTTGCTAGCAGAAAATTTTCATAACTTAACTAATTCACCCCTTCCCTTGGGTGTGCTATCACAACTTCAAGCAATATTTTGATTTTGAATTCAGAGTATCGTGCAAAGATGACGATGATAGGTAAACGACTTCAAAGTTGTTAAAGTGAAAACTTCATAACTAAAAACTGGCAAAAGTTTTATGTAAAGAGATTTCACCTTTGTGTCGAAAATCAGTCAAAAGGGAATAAAAGGCATAAGTTGGGGAGCAGTAAAGAGTCTACGATGAGAAGAATTTAGCACACTGCAAAGACAGAAGCACTGTTCGCTTCAATTTTCCAGAGATGAAGTTGTAGTTTTCTGAGACTATTTATATTCCTGAATATAAATTTCTGGTTCATGTTTCAAGGGAAATAGAATTTACGTGAATATTTTAAGAGATATGCGTGACATTCGAAAAATTAAAGGAAACTCAGGTATATTAGCTATCTTTAAGATTATTTTACTTCTTGATTTCAGGCTGCTATCAAGAACTATGTTCTACTGTTTAGTTTATGATTTAAGTAAAGTAAATTTTATGTTTAAGAATTTTTGGTTTCGTTCGACCTGATTCCTAAGTTATTAAAATCCGACTAATCAAATCAGATTTAACCTATTAATCCAAATTAAACCAAAATCATAAGATCGTTGATTTTATAACATGTTTTTTTAATTTAAATTTTATGTATGTAAAAAAGTAAGTTTTTTATGTATTCAGATGTGCTAAAACAGAACCCGGACTCAAATTTGATAAATTCGAACGAAAAAAATAGACATTGTAGTTTTTATAGAAAAAAGAGACAACGAAAATCGTTATTTTCAATATTTATGATTCTTTTTTCAGGTATAAAACGCGCAAAAATCTGAAATTTTCTTCAATCATCGTTGCATAAAATTATTTAAGTTTGGCAGCTAAAAAAAAGCTATAATTCAATTATTTTATGGATTTTCCGAAAGATTATTTATTTCTATGAAAATTTTAAATCATATTTTTAAACGAAATTGAATCTCTAAAATTTTGTGACAACTATACGAGTAGTGCACGCCTTCATTCATAAAATTTTTAATCATTCGTTTGATGGCATTAGCATTATACGATAGTTTAAAATGTTGCTATAATTTATAAACAGTAAATGATAACTACTTTTTACCCTTAACGAGTATATTCGTCATGATACAAAATATTACAATTTCTCCATGATGAGTATACCCGAAAATCATGATTAACTGCTTAATACAATTCGAGGTTAATAACTTTATATATTTAAACCCATAATACTCGCAAATTACCTTTTCTCGACATTTTTCATATAGATACATATAACATATCTCAAGTTGTAAACAGATTCCCTTTTATCACGTTATATCTTTTAAAAAATAGATTATTTGCTCCCTTAATTCCCACAAAATTTGCTGATATTGCGAAAACAAATTGAAAATTTTCATCTTCGCAATAGCTTTGATATTCTCGCCACATTTTATGTTATGTGAACTTTGAACTTAATCCCAAATATTAGGGGTATTTCAATGAAATAAATTTTAAATATTGGCCTGATGTCAAAACACTCTTATTAAATATTTAAAGAAAAGCGCAAAAGACAGAAGAGCTGAAAGCACACACCCCGCGGTAGGTTCAAATTTTGAATATTCGCAACATTTACGAATACTTTCCATGAAAAAAAAAAAAGGGAAAAACGGAAAAATATAAAAAAATAAAAATAGGGAGAAGAGTAAGTGAAAAAAGGAACGCCCTGGCCGGGAGGGCTCCTGAGCAAACAGCGCTCAGCTTCGTATGGCAAAAATAAACATCGTCGGGGAGAGAAAAAAGATATTTTAACAAGCCTTCTCCGGAAATTTCCCATCTTGGGCTAACCTACATGTCTTCTCAGGTGGAATTCGTGTTATGTCGGAATATAAATCAGCAACCAGTTGCCTCACCGTTTACCTTCTTTTGTATAGGCCGGGTATACACAAAACCACCGTACCAGGGCGTCGCGGCGGGCGTCCCACTGAGTGGGGGGGCAAAAGGATTTTTCTGTTAATAATTCCATCTATGTGGGCTGCTGGAAACCGTAGACGCCGCGTGGAAAAGGGGTGAAATGAAGTTAAATTTTGCGTCACGCCAACACCATAAATCAGCCCTTTTCTGGAGCAATGTAAATATGCGAATTGACTTTTTGAGAGGCTGCTTATTTTGACAAAACTTGCTAAGTTTATACTACAGGCAGCTAAAATTTATGGGCGTCGGCATACAGCTGTGCTTCGAGCCCGATATCTGGGCACGTTCAGAGTATTTCAGCAAAGGAAACCTCTGACTTTTGGGCCTATACTCAGCCAAACAGGAAACCTGGCTATAGGAAGGAACCAACCCCATTGTCTCCACCCCCGCAATACCCTAAAACGAAAGAAGCACATTCCAATTTACTTTAAGGTAATAAAAGTCAAAAGCACGCAAATTTTCTTCGCCGGGAGTTAGAAGAATGTCAAGTATGACAATTTTCAATCGCAAAATGGGCCAATGGTGGTTCGGGATGATGCAAACAAGTGTTTTTTTGGGGCGGGAGATTACGTGGATTTTGCCGTTTAAAGTCCTTCTTAAATATTTGGAGCGAAAATAAATTGAGGATTGTGCAATTGAAAAAAATTATTTAGATCTGAAAAGGTATCACGGACGGAAAGGAAAAGCCTGAAGAGATCCTTAAAAGACTCAAAATAGACAATTTTTTTTTTTCTGTTTTTAAATCCTTATTTTGTATCTTGGTAAATTTTATTTTGTAGATACAAAGAGTGCTTAATGCTTACTAGAGTTGAAATTTCAACATATAGTGACACGTTTCAATATACGCCTAATTTTAAATTCAAGGCATATTTTCTATAAACGCAGTTGACTTCTGCGCACTTTATGAATTATGCCTACTTGGGTAAGTCGAAAATATTTTCCTTATTGCATTTTCTTAATGCCCATAAGCTTAAGAATATTTCTTTAAAATATCATAAGAATTAGAGGACTTATTAAAAAGTTATAATCGTTTAAATCCGATGTAGATTATCTCGAAATTGTATTTTATTAAAAATACATGCTTAGTTACAAATATAACCAAATTATTATCATCTATTGAAATTTTTAATAAAATTCTACGAAAATGTACCTTTATGATTCCAAAAAAATTTTTGTTTTAAATACATTTAGTAATATTTTATGAATATTCACATTGTACTATTCAAGGATTGTATCTGGACTGTAATACTACTACTCCGTGTTCATTATCCGTATAGAGTGGGAAGAATCATTTGGACTATACCAAATCACGACCATGACTGGCTGTTTGAGTTCAACCACTGCTTCTTGCGTCTTCAGTCGTGTTGCACATAGTCCACATTGAAAAAATCGGCACCTCATTGTCCACTCCGATATTTCCACACCAACGTCACGCATATTAGCCCTTAAAGACTTACTGGATAAGGTGCGATCGTCGTTAGATTTCCGCAGCAAATAGCAGTCCTGGCTGCCTGCTGTTTTTCGTCTACGACCATATTTTTCGTTTTCTTCTTTTTTATTTTTTGAGACATGTTGGTAACTTAACAGTAATTTGTTTTGCAAACTTGTTAACAAATGATGGACTGACTTCCACTTTCTGAACTATTAGTCCATGGGATATTTCCAATATTGCAATATTTCTTTGTTATTGAGAAAAATTTCGCAAATGGCATGCCAATTTAGCAAAATGATGCAAAAATAGATTTATAAACTGCATTTATAAGTTTTTCCTTTTAAGAAGTGGTAATAATTTGGTTACATCTGTATTATTATAATGCGAATTTTTTATTTCAGTTAAAATATGTTTCTCTTTTGCAAAGAAACCCAAATTTATTACCACACCAAAACCCTTCTTAAAGCAATATATACTAAAGCAATATTCATCATTGCTAGTATTGTAAAAAACCGGATATTTTAATAAAACAGTAATACTACCTTAATTTGTTTTTTCATTGATTATCAAATTTGTGGATTCTACACTATCATTGTAAATCTAAAAGTTTTAAAATAAAATATTAAATGCTTTACTATAAATCATCAATACGTTTAACTTAAGCAACTAATTTCAAACAAAACAAACCAAATATTTTAATTGAAAATTTTAAATTCTATATGCTTATATATAAAAAGTTTAAATATTTTATGTATTTTAAATGATTGTAAATGTTTTATATTAATACACCTGGTGGCATGGTTGGCTAAATGATTCTGTTGTGGGAGTGCCTTTTTGTTGTTGTGGCTTTGATTCCCATATTAAGCCCCTTGTTAACAATAATAATCAGTTTTACACATTTTTGTATTTATATCTAACTAGCCAATCCCCAGTACACTCTATTGCAGAGAAATAAAATGTATTTTTTTCAAATTTGAATTCGAATAACTAGAATTTGAACGCTTTCTTTTCAAATTTGAATTTGCATACCACGATTATAGTTTGCTACTACAATAAATAAAATGTTTTTGTTTCTGTGTTTGTTTGAGAAATATTTTTATTGTACAAAGGTGAAATTGAAATTAAAACTTATTCTGATGCCCATAAATAAACAACGTTCTTTGCAGTGCCGCCTGCAGCCTAAACGAACAAATCTGTTGTTTCAAATAAGAAAGCAAGCCACATACAACTGCCCATGGGTTAAGCACGAATTTTCCAAGTTTATTCCACAAACTTGTAGTGACTGGCCTTGCGCTTGCCCTTTTTAAACATTGGCGTAAAATTCTGGTGAACAATTTTTGTTGCACCAAACGACGTTATTTAAAAGTAGAAATTGTATTTGCAGATCTTGCTTAAGAAATTTATGAATACTCTTGAACTGGCTTCAATTAAAGATAGGTGGCGGATTTAATGCCGCCAATATAACGTTTCCATTCGCATATCGTTTTTGTACTTCTAAACATGACAATATCGACACAATTTTTCCATTGGATCAATTACAACATTTGTATATTCACTATAGTTAATTGCTGGATCGTAATGGAAAGTAATTCTTTCAAATGGAGCAGTAATACGTTGCCTGTCTGCTCAATTTGTGTTCGATTAATATCTTGGCGCTGTGCATCTGTTTTTTTTCGATTTCTGTGTTGCTGTTCCCTCAATCGATTATCTCATTGCTTATCTGTTTCTTGTTATCATGCCATTTGATGTAGCTGCTGATCTTCCCTTAAATTATCGATGCGTTACTCGTTTGTTTCAATTGGGCATCTTGCCCTTTGTCTGACCGTCGCGCGAAAATTTCATTCAAGTTTGGGTGGCATCTTTATAAAAGTTTCCTTAAATTTCGGTAATCTTCTATTCTACTGGATAAATTTCAATAAATTGAAACTACAATTAACTGGCACCAAATAACTTTTCTAACAGACAGAAAGAAGTTTGTCCTTAGTCAATTTCCGATTTTTTTTTTCATGTATCATACATTAGTCAAGTCATTAGTCACATCATGTGTCAGTCATGTGCCCATATTCACTTCAAAAATTGCACGAATTGCGTACTTAGTTACAAAATACTAGCAAAAACATTAATTCTGTTCGACGTACCATCTATTTGAAATTTTATAAACCTTTTTTTAACCCTAAACCATCTCGTACTCGAAACATATGTATAAACTGGTAAAATTTAAGCATACATATGTAGAAATGTTCAGTAAAGTTTTGAATAAAATGTATTTTAAACGAAGGCATGGGTCATTTAGTGCATTACAAACTGCCACTGGGTTATTCCACTGGATGATCCCTGTATACTTTTTGGTTAGAATTTGAATTCATAGCGCACATGACGTATAACAATTACGTAAATCAGGGTGTTCGTATAAAAGTAGAGTATCAACATAATATTTCGTTTTCATTTCATGTTTTTAGAAAGAAACCGAGCTAAAATTCAAAACACGCAAAGGAAATAGCGCAATACTGTGCATCGCATCGCATCGCATCGCGTCGCATCGTACACCCACGTTCCCGTCACCGCATCGAGGGCACATCGATAATCTGGAAAAAAAAACATTCACTTTATATGTGTCATTCATTTAAAGCATTCGTGGAGCAGCTCCATTTTTGGTGGATAGTGTAATCCGAGAATAAAACGAAAATATACAGCCATCCGGCGAGTTGTGCTCCCGGTTACTCTGTTAAGATATTTATGCCGGGAATATTCTTTATGACCGTAAGCGTCATACCCTTTCGATTTTTATCCTTGCGCACCGAAACAAGCAGCATATGGACCAGATATATCCTGCCAATACTCGCCCTCAACCACTTTACCAGCTGCGGGGTAAGGGAGAAAAATAAATAAATAAATAAAGGATATACACGTCTATGGACCAGAATGGAGAGTCCTTGGTACCACCGTCGACTCGTCTTACCCGACTCTTGCACAATATGTGAATTTCCTTATTCCACCACCGCAAAGAGTTCTCGAAGGATATTTATGCGATGTGCTCGAAAAACAGGATTCACTAGTGGAGTTACGCGGACCCACCAACAACTCCTGAAGGAGTTTTGGGTGCAGCAACAGCTCCTCTGGATATAGTGAAGAATGAATCGGGGCACATTCGTGGTTATGGCGTTCCTCGGTATCGTGGACTTCTCTTTTGGATTCGTACTTCTGCTCGAATTGCACAATTTTATAAATATTTACATCTTTCAGTTTTACATACTAAATGCACTTCTGGACTAGCAGCTCTGGAAAGTTTGTCCTGTATGCTTGTTGACTGAACTACATTAAAGATGCGAAAATTAAAATCATACCAATTTACTAAATTTAATAATATATATTTTATTTGATATAAGTAAATATTAAAAACTTTAGTATAAATTTATAATGTTTTTTATGAGCCAAAAGAAATATATTCGTGCATACTATTACCAAATTAAATAAGATGGTTTGGCTGTGATGTACAAAATGTGCCATTCTGAGATTGTGGATTCGATTCCCATATGAAACCCCGGATTGATAAAATAAAAAAAGAAAAAAACTAAAAACTAATAAGAAATAAATACATAAATCAATAAATAAATAATAACGTATAGAAAGTGTCATATGGGCTTAGTTCCCAAGGGCATAAAAAATAAGAAAGCAACTTAAGAATTAATTTCTAAATTGTAAAAAGGAAAACACAAATAACATTTTATTTATAAAAATAATTAACTCATCAAAAATGTTCTATTCTAAAATTAGAAGGATTACAAAACTATTGGTGTGGGGGATATTGCGTATCAGAAACTTAGTTAAACAACAAGGGCTTATTAGATAACTAAGTATAAAAATGATGACTAGTCCTAATATTTTTGAGTAATTTACAATATTTCATTCCTAACAAACTCCATTTTGGTGCTAATTACTTTAATAAATTAAGAATCAAACAAAAATATACAGATAATAATTTGATACTTTTGCTACTTGTGATACTACTGAAAAAGTAATACAATAATTAAAATAAAACATTGTTTTTCGAGTAGTCATGTAAATAAAATGCTTCATGAGTTAGTCATACTAGCATTTGACCAGTTTATTTCCAAAATATCAAAAAATAACTGCCAATTAGAACATAAAACAACGTTCAAAAATTGGTAAGTTTGTGTTTGTGAATTTTATTAAAAGGTATACTTAGGTATCTTCGATATTTTCCAGATACACATCATCCACATACAAAACATAAATGGTAAAATAAAAGTCTTTCATTTCGAAGTTAGTGACTTTAAAATAAAGAATAAAAACCTTATAAAACGACTATAACTACTTTCGGTTTGAAACCTTTTACATCTAAAACCAGTGAATTTTTCTCATTTTATTGACAAAATTAACCAGACCGTCAAAGCAATGGTCGTTAAAGCATTCCAAAATCGGTTTAATCACATTACCCTGGCGCAAGTTGTGTCGCCTACCTTAAAATTAAGGTAAAACCTTATTTATTGTTGCCGCGTTCCTTGGTACCCTAAAACAGTGCATCTAATATCGGGTACGGGAATGTGAGGAGTAAACAAAGCGGAAAACAAACCTTGGGATAACAACAATAACAACAGGAGCAGAAGAAGCATCAACAAAGTATCCTGAACCAGGAGGAACAAAAACAGCACCCCAACGGGATGGAGACCGAAACCCGGATTCCCGAACACTCGCAAGTATATCCTTTATTGCCATTTTACCCAGAGCATGCCATAAGATTTACCGAAGAGAATACGTTGGATACATGGAGATGAGAATAACAACTCCATTGCAGCATCCAGGGGCAGGCACCGGGAGCAGCAGGCTCAATTCACTCCTCACCTTTTATATTTTAAACAAATCTTCCGCACACAAAGTCCTTGGGACGAGGACTGCATCGAATTAAATACCGGGGAGCTGCTAGGGATAAGTATCGAATATGCAAATTTTCTCGACGAGGATACCAACTGAATTTTAGCATAGAGGGAATTTGGAAGGCAGCCAGCAACTGCTGGAGCTCGAGTGGTCCTAGTTCCCGGGATATAGTCCTGCCTTATGGCCAAAATCCTGACCATACCTACCGGCTCCAGCCCCACAACTCGCCCGAGCTCCTCTGCTTATTTTAGCCTTTTTCATTTGACTTAACATCACTTTCTTGCTGCCATTGTCTCCTGAAGTTTATTTTATTATCCATTGGCCCAGTGACTGCTCCCTGTGACTTGATGTCTCCCGAAAAAGTTTTTTTTTTCGCCCCCTTTGGCCCCACCAGGACTCCGGAGCTACACTGCAGGAACGATGGAGTTCATGACTTTTACGTTGGCTTCATTGGCCGGACAGTTTTTATTATCGGGCATATTACCATATACATAGAGGATGGGCTAAAAATGGTAGCTGAATTGGACTTTCCGGCGGGCAGCAGTGTCGTTTTTTTTATTTTTTTTTTTTTGTTTTCCTTTTTCGAGATAACCACCATCTGCTGAAACCGGCGGGGGAGAAAATTCCATGCTATGGACAGTGTGAAATTGGCACTAATTTATGGTTGAATAAGCTGAGGTTGCGGCGAACAGGTACCTAGAGGATTCTATGACTTATGCACTTTTTTTCCGATTTCGAGGAATGGCATTTTTTCGCTTTCCTGAATTTAATACGAGAATGCCAGACTCTCATCCATAAGAAAATTTTTCAGTTTACCTGTTAATTCAAGGAGTTCAAATTTTATACCTTTGGATGAAAGACTTTTAGAAATAAAGTTAGATTCGATCGATAATCTACTTTTCTAAAACTTAAATATGTAATAGCAAAATTATGATCTACCTCTGTATATATAAAAGACTTATATTTACCTATTTGAATATATTTTGCATGTACAAACTAAAATAAAATCTCCAAGATTACTATTCTGTTCGTATTTTCATTTTATCATAATAGATTTAATATAAAATGTATACTTGGGCTGTATTTCATAAAACTATTAGTCTAATACTAATAGACTTGTAAAATATGGAGTAATAGTGTATGTAGTGTTTAAAAAAAAACCACTAATAATTATTAGTCTACAGCATTAATAATATTAGTGTGGAGAGTAAGAATTATTAGTTCTGACAATTTCTACTTATTCGTGCCCATAATTAATAATTGTTATACAATAGAAGAATTTGAATGCAGTAGCAGCACAAAATCACTAAAATGTGAAATTGTAATCAGTAAACATATTCATTTGCTTAATTAATGAGGCACATTTAGCTTCCATACGAGATCAAGAGCGTTAAAACATACATACGTCTTATAATTAAGAAATATGTTCACGTGGAATGAAAGTAATGCTGCTAAAGGAATTTGAAAAGAACAAAAGTTTCGTTCTGATCTTTAAATTAAATCGGTGCTATGCATATGTATTCAAAAAATTAATGCGTTTCTTGAAAATTCGCATCTTGAGAGCAACAATGTTTAATTTGTAATCACTTTCTTCACTACTACTAGAAAATATTATATGAATGATGCTATGATGTACCATCCAGCATAAAGGTGTCAGAAAGGTTACAAGATTATAAGTAATTAAAAAGCGGTAGTGGACTGTCCTCAATGACATCTCAGTACATACCCTGGTTCATTATCCTGTCGACAAAAACAGCAATCCAAGTCCGCCGGCTAAGATACAAGACCATATCGTTGGGGATGGGACGGTCCTTACCATGCATTCTTCATTCTTCATCTTCTCTCTTGGTCACATTCGGACGAATTGGCGAACCGCTTCAAGCTTCTAGTCGTCGCTAAATATTAACTGAAAAAATTTGAGAAAAATTCAAAATCCAACGATTTCAATATTCTCATTACACTTTGATGAGATACTTTTTCTCTTCTAGCGAGTTCACGAAATAAAAGTGTTTCAATCTTTAGCAGAGTAATTATACTTACGCTTTTTTTTTTATTAATGTCCTTGCACTTTCCAAATCGGTTTTTTCCAACAAATTTGACCAAAAATGCACTTTTTAAATGTCCACTATTTTCAGCTATTCCACAATTATTTCTACTCCCGCTTTTTCAAAATAGGTAAATAACTATTTTAACTCACAGATATTTGTTGAAAAACTTGCATTTTTAATACGCTACGAGTAACAATTTCTGAGGAATGATAAAAATGGTGAGTGGGCCTAATTCGATGAATAAGGGCTGTAATATCACCTTATAAAAAATATATTAAACATATTAGGAACAAATTTTTCTTTTACTTCTTTTTAAATTAATCTTTCGTTTTTGATTTGATTTTTCCATAAATTCATAGTTTGAATTTCAGATCTATTTATTTGTAATGAGAATTAGTTATTTGCAAGATAAATGCAAAATTTTAAACGTTGTATGAGTTTTGAATTGCCAGTTTTAAAATATTCGTATATTACTAAATTAAATGAATTCAAGACGGTGAAATCTGCTCTCTTTGCTAAGTTTCTATCACAATAAAAGGAATATAAAGAATACCAATCAAGATTAAGAGTTTTTTATACTATTAAATCTTTCACAATTTATTTTTAAACTATTAAAATTTAGTGATTGAAAGGAATATCTACGTTGTTGCCATTTTCATCAACGACACCATCTAGGTTACATGCTCCGAATCAGTTAAACCAAGTTAAATGATAAGTCTAGATGATCTAACCCTTATATTAACAATATGAAGTGGTTTCTATAACACTTTCATAGAATATAAGTAAATTAATGCTTAATCAAAAGGCAAAAGTAAAATCTGTCTGGCTTATCATTTTAAAGTTAAGTTCTTTACTATAAAATTCACCTCGTCTAGCTTATCATGGAGCTAATCTGATGATTCGTTAAGGACATTGAAGAGGGCTCTGAAAAAGTCCAGCATAAACTTTTTTTATTTTCTAAGTAGTATTTGGGCCAAGGACTCTTTTTAAACGTAAAATTCCTTAAATGTATACAAAGCACCAGTACCTAACAAGTAATTTAAAAAAATAAATTAATTTCGGTCAGCAAGCTTTTTCCATTTTAATTCTTTGACCGATATCACTGGAATGTTTTTCATATTTTATTTCATATTAAAAGTGCAAAAATTATCTCCATTTAGACAAATTTAAAATATCTATCCAGCAAGTAACCAGAGAACGTCAAGTCTCCATAAAGATCCACCGAAAACGGAAGGAAAGACGAAAACAATTTTTTTTTTTTTTTTTTTTTTGGTGAAAGACTCAGTTTTCTGGTTGCCAGCTTAGGAGAATTTATGCAAATTTATGTATAACAAGTCATCTGAAAGGGGGCACCTTACATAGAAATCTACATAGAAGTAGGAAGCGCCCAGAATCCATCGACGCAGGGCAGGGAGGGCCCGGGGGCAAATAAACCAGCCCGAGCCCAATGATGTTCCTTGTTAGGCTTTCGAAGGGACTAACCAAGAAGTTATGTTCGCTGAAAGTTGTAAGTAGTAAGTAGAAGGGAGCAAATCCCGTCGAAAAGTTACAGCGAACCGAGATTACATGTACGAGCGAACGAGCAACGACTACATCCGGCCCGAGTAGGGTAATCGATATCACAGGAAATTATTCCATCATATCACTAAGGAGCCGGGGAGTTCTGTAGGGATCTCTTGGATATTTAATGGTTAAATGTTTGAGCACTCACACCGTGTTTTGCCCGCCCTGCCTCTGCAAATGGATGCTCTGGTCCTTGTTGCAGCTCCTCAAGATGAATGTACACCAGATTCGTCTAGAACCTGCTAAATCTTGTCCACATCTTAGGGAATCTGTTAGTCCCTCTAAGTGCATCTTACAGCTGTCCCGGACCCTTAAGGAATTAATTATATCTGTAGTACCAGTCGAAGTTGCTTGTTCAGGTAACAGGCAGCAATCTCCGGCCCTCCACCCTCTACTCCTTACCTTACATAATCTTTTTCTAACCTCTACCTCTATTTTTGCACTTCAGACGACTTGTAATTTTCCATCAATTAGATTTTAATGACCGTAACGAAAAAGCAAGCATAAAACGGTTGTGACTTCTTTTATTTCATCCTATACAATCCCCAACCGTTTTTTTTTTCTGGACAGAATTCACGACCTATAGTACGAGTAATTAGCTCCTTCAATTTACATGTTAAATTCCTTACCCGCTCGTTCTACCCCCAACTCCCTGTACGCAAGCTACTCCCCAAAATTAGATTTGGGAATTTCCTCAAGTATTCAAGAAATTTTACTTTTTACTTAATTAGGGTACGATTTTCAAGAGATTTTAATGTTTCATGAGCCTCGAACCAGGCACCACGATCCTTCCCTCTATTGTTTTATAAAGTTAATCAGATTATATGGGAGCAATTTCCTTCGAGGATAATCTGTGAATGGCAGAAAGGTTGACATTTCCGCCTTTCTCCATGCAAAATGGGCTCGCTTACTCTCTCGTAATTTTCCTAAAATTATATAAAAAATGTTTTTAAATGGTATGTCTTAGCAAAAATGATTTTAATAAAATAGAAGAGTTTAATACAACATCGTAAAATTTGTTGTAAAGAGGATTTAATTTTTATGGAACTATAAAAGCAAGATTAATCATGGATTAAGTAAATCTTGAATATTTCCTTTTAACCCTGATTAAACCTTCTTTAATTACAACACAGACGTATTTAGTAAATATTTAAAATTAAATAACAAAAATGGAAAACATACAAATCATGTAGAATTAGTAAAAGTATCGTAGGATTTCAAATAAATAGATCCTAGATCCTAGATCCTGTGTCCTTCTGGGAGTAGTGCGCTTTTTGACATTATTTTCAGCATATCTCCCAATTAAATCTAATTTTCTACCAACATGATTTAAGGGAAAAATGCACTGTGAGTGTAAGCTTCCCAAAATCCGTGAAGCTCTTAGAATTTAATTGCTTAAAATAATTATACGAAAATCATGTTAAAACGGTTAATAAAACTTCGTTGTTTAGTATATAGAAAACTAACTAATATCTTATTGATCAAACTTTTGATTATTAGTCTTCTTATTAGGTGCTATTATAGGAACATATTTTAAGTAGTTTGTCAACAAAAAAGTAGAATATTGAACATGACGCATCGTAAGATGGATTACCTCTAAGCGAAAGGTGCGGTATAGTCTTATAACTTTCTATACATAATTTCTCAACCGAAAGAAATATAAAATATAAAACGAATGAAATTTTCGTGTAGAATTACTTGCAATGTCAAGATGGGGTAAAAAGTATATAGTCTAATAATGTATGCTGTAGCTTGTCACAAAAACTCGTTATTGTGTAAAGAAATCACGTTACAAATTCAAAGCCAAATTCAGATCGAATCAAATTAGATTAGAGCGAAAAAAGGTTTTTTCTAAGTCATGAATCTGTGAGACCTCCTACTTCGATGTCATTCACAACATTGAGAAGGGCAGATTGGCCACTTATAATAAATATATTATCCTTTTCATAATTATTTTATTTTAGGAAATTTTATGGGTAAGAGGGGTAACTTTAATACCCAAACTTAGCTCGCTCTCCCCTACAGATTGTAAGATTTCACATTACAAATTTCTCATTGTTCAATTTATTTATTTTAATTAATATGCATGATCTTATACATTTTTATCAAATATTGTAATGAGTGCATTTTCAAATTACTTACTTAAATTTCCCATCGTATCGATTACAATTATTGTACTATCACGAAAAATTGAAGAATTTTCTCCAATTTAACGTCTAAGTGACTTAACAATTTTATACACTTCCTGTCTTTTATCAAAGGCGCTCTATACAACGTAACATGAAAGGAAATAAGCAGGGGTTCAGAGAAAGAGGAGTGAAAATTAAAAATACGTACGGAATCACTAAAAGGATTCAGATAGGGGAGAAATAAGAAAAAAAAAAACTAAATAATCGCTTACTCACTGCTATATGGTAAAAAGGTTGTTTTGTGACGATTTCTCCCCCATGTTTTTTAATCAATTGAATTTTTTTGTACTCCAGGTACGATTCATAATGCCCGAGTTTCAATCTACAGTATGAATGAGTATTTTATTCAAAAAAAAAGCAAACCCCACCTATTTCCTCTATTATGGCGATTTCTACTAAAACTATTCTACTCCGCCCCATGGGTATTTTTTTTTGCCCATAGTTTTTAGTTAATTCCCGAAAAGGGTTGGGGGTGGGTTCAATACTCCATCCCTTGCTAGATTAAAAATTCAATTACCGGTGGTATTCAGTTGTGCGAGGTACGAACAAAAAAAAAAAAGAAAAGGAAAAATGAGGAAAGGGACTAACACTATTTTACCTGATACAATTTGCACACACTGAGTCCCACCCCTATCCCCTTAAGCGATGGGGACCAGGACCAGAATCGGGACGTACCCGAGACCTGCTCTCCCAGGCACAATGCCTTTATTCTGTTGTATCTTTTACGCTCGTGCTGGTTCAGAGCGGCTGCTGCTTTCGGATCCATCTTTGAATTGCCTCTAGTTTTTGCCTCTTCATTTCAACGTCCTCCCCCGCACCCCTTGAATAGTGTTAGTGTCAGTAAATTGCTGGTAGAGTGTGTCTGTAGCTTTTATCATGCTCTGATAATGCCCTAGAAATCTCTTCTCTTTTTTCTGTCTTAATTCATCAGGCAGTCTCTTATCAACGGTGTAAAAGATGGAAAATTATTTACAGCACAATTTAAAGCTACTCCATGGAAACGGGCTTTCGAGACATGTAAAAGGCAACCCTTTTCTATGGCCATCGTCTGGGGTGGTCGATTTTCTATGACATATTCAGGCAATGTGTGTATTGTAGGCAAAGTACAGATAGAGAACCAACCGATTTTGTAGGACGAGAACAAATTACACGGTTGGGTTCATATAGTTAAATATTAATTTAGGCCATAGGTTTTTAATATATCCTGTTTTTGTTTTCATCTTAAATGTTTAAAAAATCTCTTCTCTATATGATAGAAAATACAATTTTTCGATTCAACCTATTTCTTTATTTACCACTAATTTTAGTTATTGCATTACTTATTAATTAGTGGGCGAAGGTTTTTTTATTATATTTATTATCGTTTTTAAAAAACAACTTATTTTGAAAGTGAATTAACATCAAAATGTATTACAAAATTATACCAACGAAAAATAAAGTGCAACAAGTAGTTTTTGATTCAAATTAAAATTTTTTCGATATATTGAACTCATCTATCAATTAAAATTTAAATTTTAAAATGTGCTTTTCTTTTAATATATTATATATAAATAATAAATACTGAACTCGTATACTATAATATTTTGTAATGTAGTTTGAATATTACGCTTTAATTCTTGAATCATATAAAGGCAAAATTGAATGCTAAACTGATAAAGTTTTAAAGGATTAAGAGATTGCTGGAATTTTTATTCTGTAAGTCAAAGGTAAGATTATCTAGGCTAAGAGCAAAATTATCTAGGACTCCCGAGAAAACAATTCAAGTTACATTAATATGCTTGGCTTAATTGTAGGTGTTAAGTAAAAGTTTTACTGAGTGGCAGGTGCTGGTATATTTTTATTTCGCTATACCTAACAAAGATTGATGCAATCGAGGAGGCCAAAGCCAATGAAGGGCCCCATCCCGGGTCTAGCCCCATTGGGAATATCTGTCGCCAGCAGGTCTGTTAATTTGGATAAGTACAAAGCAGAGAAACCTTTCTAATCCCTTCCTTTGCTCCTAATGACAGAAGAAGTAATAGCGAGGGAGGGGTGGAACCTAAAAAATAAAAGCAACCGAAATTTGTTAAATGTCTCCGAAAGTGAAAAGGATGATAGGCTGGATGGTAGCCTACACCGTCGTCGGTCATGCCACCAATTTTCGAACTCCTCCTTGGAAATGTAAATGAGAGAAAAGTTACGAGGGTATCTACGCAGCGAATTTCATGGGATTAGTTATAATTTTCAAGTACAAAGGTATTCTCAAATGACAGCGGGGATTGAGGCTCACTGGCTTACGGGTAATGAGATTTTGATATACTTTCGTCAGGGACACTTCAAGTACCAAGATCTCCAGGTGGATTCGTTAAGTCTTAGAGTTTTTGAGGGCAAAAGTTTCAACACCTCGAAGGAAAACCTTCGCATTGGGTACTTGAAAGCAGTTAGCATTTTCTTTCCGTTAAAACCCCCCAAAGACAGATGTAATAAAGGATAATAGCTACTTTGTTACCGTGGGGGTGTTACACGAATGCTATTTGACTATTTTATGTATTCTTGGATATTTTCTTCTCTCTATTCCCGAAGAAATTTAACTCTACAAGGACAAAGTTAGTATAAACAGCATTTTCTGGTCCTAGAGGATCAATCCATCTTCTAGTCTAATTATTTTTTTTTCTTTCTACGAAAGCTCAAATGTGCGTCTTTTCCCAAAGGTGTTATTCAAGTACACGCGATATAATAATTGCTCATACTTGTTATTAATTTCGCGAATATAATCATTAATCTTTATACCCATCATTACAAAAGAAGCATTTTCTCTTAAAGTTTGATAAATATTTTATTTGGAATATATTGAATATGGTAGCTCATATGGTTAGAGTATCACAGTTAAGATTCCAAGGTTACAGGTTCGATCCCCCCCTGCTGAACATATATAGTAAGGAAATTTAGAAAAGGAAAAAAAATCTTACAAAAATATAAATATATAATTTAAAAACAAGGGAAAGGTTTCAAAATTTATGTTTTAAAGTTTATTATAATAGATCGCTTCCTATTACCACAAACATATTGGATAAGCAAAATTTAAAGCGTTTATTGTGGAGTGTTTGTTTTTACCTTGTTTATGTTTAGAGATGATTCCTTATGCGTCATTGCTCCCTCTGCTGCACCAAATGAAACCACAGACTTCAAAGTAATGAACCCAAAAAATAGTGATCTTTTAATTACTTAATTAGTGATAAGTTGATTATTTTCCGTCGCAATTAAGTCGCCTTATGCATAAAACACCAGTCGACTGTGTCCATTTGGGTGCTCAGGGAGATTCTACATAAATGCATATGTATGCACGGATGTGTGTGTGGTCATCGCATTGCTGCATCCGAGCAATCAAAGAGCTACAGTGCTTTAAGCCAGTAGCCAATAACTCGTCTGTTTTTAGTATGGTCCTGGTGACCGGTAGAATGGAGGAGCACTTGCAACTTTTAATGAGAATTCATCCATCTATCTGTGGATGGGGAGCGTGTATCATAGGACCCCACCAGTGACGCCGGGGTGCATCCGTAAATTGCGATGCATCGTCAGGGACATTAATAAAACAGCCAAATGACATGACATGCTCACATATCTGCCCACGTACTCGGTCCAGCGGTCCTTACATTTCCCAGCATCCAGACTCTGGACCCGTGGACCCGTCATGATGCGGTGCCCATCTTCCTCTCGGGGTTGTTTTTGTAGATCGCTTTTTCTACTCTATTTTTGTTTCCCCAATTTTTTTTTTTATTTTTGGTTTTTGTATATTCTCTTTTTTTTTATTATTAGTCAACATCCAGAGTTGGCTGGGACCACTCCTGGACCATCGATGGAAGCGGTTAAGCTATGAATGATTTACGCCACAAAATATGACAAGATGGAAAAGTGCTGCATTTAAAAGTTCTGCAGCGGGCAGTGAAACAAAAAGGATTCTCGAAAAATGCGTCGAGGAAATAATTCTACTGACTGATGGAATCAATTAAAAAAGATAGCAAAAATGGGTCGGTCGGCTCAAGGGAAAAAATAGTGCGGGGGAGTAGCGAGAGTAGTTCGTGCAATGGTTGTCAACTTTGGTACATGCTGTCACCACCATGAACATCACTATTTTATCTTAGCCATTTCGAGATATTTCAGGAAGCGTATGTAGTAATCGTATAGGGCGACGAGGGTGGGGAATATTTATTATAAACTGCCGTGATCCTGTATTTTTACTGATTTGCTGGAGTACAGACAATCCAATAAATCAAGATCTCTGCACAGCTTTATTTCGGACGTTGAATAAGTTCAATATTTTTTACTGCCTATGTCCTTCTAAATAAATTTTTCGATATGCGCGTAAAAAGTAGCACTACTGTGAATGTATCGATGTAATTTAGAAATTTCAGATTTCAGTTCTTACTTCTCGAATTAATTGCATATAATTTAAAACACTATTCACAAAATTACCTTTCAAGTTTCGATGAGTGCATTTTGCGGACGGTTAATAGTATTTATAATAAATTATTATTAGATCATAAAAATTTCGCTTTCTATTAGCAAAATACTACGCAGCTCACACGTTCGAATACTTTGTCCCGCCTTTAAAAATTCACAGTAAAAAAATGTAAACTTCCCGCATCCGTATATATGTATGTTCTGAGTGTGCTACCTGCCTGTTCCCCTTCTCTGATTCAGAATTTCCCTAAGCTGGAACATTCGCTGGGGACAACACTAACACCATATAGGCAGAGGCACACAGTGTGCCCGAGACTTTGGCTCGCCTTTAAAAATGCATGGTAAAGAAACGTTGCCTTTTATTGCCTACACTGTAGGTGCCACAGATGCGAATATTTGGCTGGCTATTCTTGTTCCTTTTGTTCTTATTGCAAATCTGAGAAGACGTGGGAAGCAGTAGTTCTTTCCTGTTCCCTCTAATGGGAAAAATTTCCCCAGGGTTGTATAGAGAGTATCACATCTAGTATTTCATGATCTTTGGGTCGATGGTATTATAAAGTTCACGATTGAGCAGAGAGAGACTTATACAGTCAATACAATACAGAAAAGGCAAATTTTGAATTGTTGTATTTCTTTTTGGATGCTCTCTCTCTGTCTATCAGACTAAATTTCTATTATTCTTTATTTTTTAAGAGGTTCACTTCTATTCCGTGTACGGTCCTGAACGTGTAATTTTTTTCTGAGTTTGTTCTTCAATCACACCTACACGATACAGGTTTGATCTGTTTCGTTTTTTGATTAATAATGATGAATATTCCAAATTAGAATATAGGCTACTTTTAATGCTTATAAAATATAGGGAAAATATAGAAAATATTTATTCAGAATTTTAATATATGTAAAGTTCAACTCAACTCAAAGAAAAGAATTTATCATTAGTATATCCAAAAGTAACTATTTTTTTTTTGAGTTATTTTATACTGCTAGTGTTCTTCCTGAAACATGCAAATCATTTGCAATAAAATATTTTAAGAATAAGCTTTACTCAATTTTCCTTGTAGTATTTTTGTATACCTTTTAAATTTATGAAAGCTGATGTTAAACTCTGAATTGATCAAACGAATATCATTTTTCGAATCTAATTCTTTATAACGAATTATACATAATGTAGGTATATACAATATTTTCATAATAATTAAATGTTTTTTAATAGTTGCACAGAATAAAAAGGGTTAAAACTCCATGTATGTCGACAGATGCGGAAAATAAATTTTACAGATTTCTGTGAATGAATTGTCAATGAGGATATTCTGATTATTTTCACCATAAATTATCTTCTTCGTTAATTAGTAGTCAATTTTCATGGAAGAAATAGCAAAAAATTCATTCGACCCCTTTTTCATACTGTTCTCTACTTAAATCACCTATACCTGAAGCTATAAGTACTCGTTGAATATTGGACGTGGATCAAATTAAATATAAATAAAAAGATTTCACAAAAACCCCTGAAAATCTCTCTGATGATGATGATAATCAGTTCTGCAAAAACGAAGCGACACACATTGGTTGTGGCCCCTTACTGAAAATTTGTGGTATATGTTAAGTAACATTTTAAATTCATGAGCGTTAATTAATTATCAATTAAAGGTGGGCGAGTAAATTGCGATAAAATTGCTCGGGAAATGCATTAAAAACCACTACAAACTTTATGGAGAAGCGGTCTCCATATGTTCGGATGGTTCCGGAGAGGTATGTTAATATCATATATATGTATATATTATATATATATTGTTTTATTTAAACAGAGGCAGTGTTGTTGTTATTTTCAGAATATTCTTTTTGTTGCAAATAAATAGAGTTATTTCTCGTATATTTCGGTTAATTTTAATGCCTCAATTGGTTAAAATAAAATTTTGCGCTATGATGAAGTACTTCTGCGGTGGAGAATAAATGGGGTCAAATTAAATTAATAATATGAATACCCCGTGAAATTACACACGTATGAGAGCGAGTTGTGAACCTTCTTCACGAGGATCCCTGCGACAGCAATGAGGTTAAACATTTCTATTTTATTTTAAAATTAATTGGAAATTAGCAATGTCGACTACTTATATAATAATTTACCAATTACGCAGAAATTCTCTTAAAAAACGTAAATAAGTAAATAAATGTGTTTAAGTCTTTACACCAAATTAAGTAAATGGTCAAATTCGGCCGTTGTTCATTCTCCGTGTAGAAGGACCTAATTATTTGTTGGTTTGAAAGGGTAGAAGGCCGTTGCTTTCGAGGGGAGGACTTAGGCTGGTTATCTTCTAATAAAATAAATGTTTGCCCACACCCCCAAATTTTCCTATTCACTGATGATAAAACCTTTCTTTGCTTTCCTCGTCTTCTATTCGCTTCGTCCTTTTTGTTTTTTTGTATATACTCTTCTTCTTTTTTGTTCCAAAGGGCACCATTTGGCTACTTAGTAGATTCTTTTGAAACAAAAATAAGACACAAAAGAAGAAGAATTGAATTAAGTGGGTGGGATATTCCTTTATTTTTCCTTTTCCCTTCTCCCTGGTCGCGTTCTCCTTCGGTTCATCCTTGGTGAATCTTTTGTTTTAAGATCTAACGAAATAGAAAATACCAATAAAAAGGGCTGGTTACCAATTTACTGTTGCTTTGTTTGTTTATTTGTCTTATATTTTTTCTCGGGTGCCCTATGCCCCTGTCGGCCTCATATTGGCGCTGTTGTTGTTGTATTTATTTAACTAATGAAATAACTTTGAAGAAAATATTGCTTTGAAAAATATTTGATTTAAAAAGGACTCAATGAAACTTTATGTAGAGATATCCAGATCCCCGTGAAAATTTTTTCATTTACCACAATTCCGGGGTCAATTTTATTCACGTTTCAAAAGGCAGAAGATTGTGAACACTTCGATGTTCTACAAAAGGTATAAATTTTGAGTTTTTAAAAAGGACAATGTATCTTCATTGTAAAAAAACAAAAAATCCTTTGAAGGATTAAATCCTTTCAACTGAATTCTTTTCGGTCACTCATTCTGCATTTTGCCGCATAGATAGACCAAGACCAAGACTAAAATAGTTGTAGTAGTAGTAAGAATATTTTTTGGCATACAAACCGTGAACTGGCCTAATTAATTTATGGTTTACAATTTCCCAATATTTATTCGAAATTGTATAACCGCACAGTGAAATCTTCAAAAAAATTAAATCTAACTGGATTCTTAATATTCTAGAGACATTTAAATTTTTACAAAAAAAATTAAAACCACAAGGACCACAGGGACTTTCAATTCATATGCTACTAGGTCAAAAATATTAATGAATTTTTGGCGAAAGTGTAGCTTTTTTTCGGTTCTCCGGAACCAAGTGTTCACCCATCGTGTACTTTGCAAGTGGTCTGAAGCTTACGTTTTGTGTTGAGTTGGATTTTAACTCAAGAATTTTATATACTTTGTTCGAAGAGATGGTGAAAATATCGCGAATCAAAAGGATAATTTTTTAAATCAATCGTGAGTGAAATTCATTTTTGGATACGAGTTTTATTTTGGAAGCTGCCTCAAGTTTTTACCCCATGTTTATGTCTTTTCCATAAAATACAAAGGAAATCACTTCACGGCTTAGAATGTATGAGGTTTTGTTCTGCATACTCGATCTTGGTCTTGGATCAATGGACTTAGTCTTACTCTTGGTCTTGGAATCTTTTGCTAGACTCTTCATACACAAATACTATGGATAACTTATTTACTTGTATTTGGTAGACCTTATAAGTAAAACGACTTCCAGCTGCATATTCTATTTCAATAGTCAACAGTAAAAAAAATTAAACTAAAGGAAAATGATAAAAATTTTATACTAAAATAGTTATTATATTTTTTTGTATCATCAGTAGCAGGGCGTTGGGACCGGTTGGGACCGATCCGTCTTATATTATTAGATTAATTTGGCATTATACAATAATTATGCTAACAACTCTTTCAAACATATAAATAATAAAAACATAAGTCGAATTAAATTTTTAAAATAATAAAATAATGTAATTTTTAATTCATTTTTTATATATTTTTTATTTTATTTTACAATCTTTGAGAATTTCATTCTCAAATTGCTTTCTTATTTTCGTACACTCGGGAATTAAACTCATATTGCAATTTTCTATATTATTTTTACTTTTTAACCACACAGACTTTTCATCTGGGCATCGAACGTACAATCTCGGAATGACATACTTAGTACATCACAGCTATGCCACCCGAGACTCCTTATAAATTTCTAAAATTTAAATATGTTGAATGTAGGAAGTACATAGGATGGGACATTATTTTTATCTTAACAAATGATTTCATTCTAATCTAAAACGTATTTATTAAATGCGGAATATTTTAATTTTTTAATATATATCAAAATGATTTAAAAAACTTCGTTTAAAATGACCTTTTGTTCTCGTTTAAGTCTCACATGGTCTTGATTTTAGTTTCCGACTTGGTTTTTCTACAAAATCAAGATCAGTTTTGCTTATCACTATAAAATCTTGTTATAGTTGACCCCTTCCGGCAAGATTTAATCATGGATATTACCATCCAATGAACTAGAAATTTAAAACCAAATTAATTATTATAGGGTAACATTTAACAATCACTCAATATAATAATTATTAATATGAAATAAAAATAAAAATTATACTTTGTCTATGTAATAACGGACGGAACGAATATTCTTCAGTTTTCACGTTAAAAGCTAATTTTCGAGTATATAAGCTTTAATCTCAACCTATTTTTCGAAAGTATGTTTTCAAGTGCAAAAAAATAATAACGCATACTAAAAGTAAAAGGAAGTGTGTGGACAATAATGCAATAATGAATTCTATATATATTTACCAAAGTACCCTATTCCCTTTTCTTCGCCTTATTTTTTTTGGCAAAATAGATACTTTCCACCCTTCATCCTGCCACATCGCTTTTTCAGATTTAATTGATCACGACAATAGCGAAATTGAAATTTTGCCATATAGGAAATGCCCCTCCCGAAAAAAGATATATTCCTGCGGGCATATCATTCCAGTCATTGTCACATGAAATAACGTAAAGTAGCTCTCGTCTCCAACCAATCACCATATTACGAATGCTTATCCTCGAACCGAATTGTCCCGGAAAGACTATGGCACACTGGGGGTTCCCGAATTGGGGACGGGACCCTGCCAAATAAAGACTGAATGGGAATGTAGCTGATACAGGAAATGTATTATATCTTCGTCTTATGGTGGGATATCTTTTGGGGCCACGAGTACATTCACCCTTAAATTATGGTGTACGTCGATTTACATCCGCGCGCGTAAAAGATACCGTGGAATAAGGCGCGAAAAATATGCAAATTAAGCGAATACGAGTCTGATACCGCAGTCATTACTCAAAGAATAAATTCGAGCGGAAATGAAATTCAATTGGTGGGCATTTGCATTCATAATTTTTGGTTCCTGCTGTTTGTGCCAAACAAGGAGTCAAAACGGAATTACGCGGGTATAAATAAAGAGCTAAGTATAGGGGAAGTGAAGATATGGATGAGGGGTTCTGATAAGTTACTGATCTCAGAAAATGTTCATTGCATTATATAAAAAAAATCGGTCTAAAGCGAGTTGCAATCAGGGTTCCGTACTGGAACTATATCAACAAATATTTAATCGACGGAGTTTAAGTATATTTTAATTTAATTAAAATTTGTCTATGATACCTGAAAAATTAATGAATTGTACCACATTGTGCTGAAACATTAGTAAATACTTTATAGATTAATTTATTTATTTATTCCTTATATTTAAATACGAATAAAAACAATTACTTCTCTTGAAGGAATACAAATTCTCATATTTTTTTTCGCTTGAAATTTCTCAAAATTCCATTTATATGCGCGCTGATTCCATTTATATGCGCCCTTCCCAGAATTCAATGCTAAATATTTTAAATTTTTCATACAGCCCTCAAACGCAAATAAATAACGAGTTTTGTAAAATTTTAATAATATTCAAAGAGATGGACAAAAAAGTAATGTTATAAATTTAAAACAAGCAAACAAAATGTATTTTCAAGTATTATAGATTAACGACAAAATATGCAATTTTCTTGTTATCTTTGGCTCAATCTCAATCTTTGGTCTGATAATATTGAAATTTTAGCTTTAGGAACCTTAAAGATCAGGTGGGGTACATATTTGGGGCTATACATTTGTAACCAATTCAACAAATAATTTTGGAATTTTTAAAAATAAATCTTTCCAACGAGATACCCCACACAATATCAAACATACAACATTTTTTTCGGGGATTCAACTTTTGCCTTCATTAAATATTGGAAAAAAAATATTTCATAATTTTTTATCATTAATATATGTGTCCATCACTATGACCTAACACTATGTCAAATTATAGTTTCTATATAACGTTGTTTTCGATAAAAAGGTATGTAATAAGCAGACGGACGAACGTTCGAGAGATCGTATAAGAGTTCTACTTATGCTGGCATGGAATCCTAAAAAAACTTGAACAAATATAAATTCAGATATTCAAAACTTATAACTGCATAGTTACTAATTTTGATGAATCAAAACAAAAATGTCTAAATAACTTATTCTCGTGAGATTTCAATAACATGTTTGTCTTAAACCGAAATTGTTAATCTACCATTTTCTAACCTAAAATGTAGATACAGAGTTTGAAATTAGTAACAATAGTGTTCCTAATTCTAACAAAAAAAAATTGCATGATAGTAAAAGTGCAAAACTTATTTTTCAAGGCTATCAAAATTAATATAATGCATAATGCAATATTTAAAATATAATCTCTAATAGTAGTAATAAGACTTTGAAAAAAATCTAATAAATAATCCTATGTACGAGTATACTTTGAGGTTTTATTAATTTAAATCTATTACCAGAATACTACTAAATGTAAAATAACTTTTTGATCAATAACCTATAGTTTTTTTCAAATGGAATCAAAGTGCATAATCGTTATAGTTTTTATATCAAAGTGGTTAATGTTACAGTTGATCATATATTCTGTAAGATCGGATATGTATCATTTAAATAATCAGAATTTTAAATTTTGATAAGAACTTCTGTAAATAGCCCTTATTAAGAGAGCAAAAATGAATTCCATTTCCACCGCAACCGCAGAACAGTCTGCAGCCACTTCATTGAAATATTAGCTAATTTTGTTTGGGTCGTCGTAATTTTTGTTTTTAAAATTTCTTTTTTATTCCACTGTGCCCAATTTGCTGGTTGAATACCCAGAGTCTGGCTGGCTGCCGCCGTCGCCGTTGACTAACGTCATCGTCGGTCGTCTCCTCACCCGAAAAGCAGCCCAACGACTAAAAATCCCCTTCAGCCCATCCATTCCTCAAGCTGTTGCATTCATGCAACATGCAAATTTCTGGATTGCATGGCAGCCTGCATGCTCATAAGCGGAAACCGAGTAACTAGAGGAAAATTTGGGCAATGTGCTCCTCAATTATCCTGATTCTCGTAATCCCTTCCCGCAGCTGCCCGTCGCCCCTCCAGGCATACTTTGCATACACCCTGTAATCTAGTCAACATTGTCAAATGCCGTGCCTAATTTCATTGAATGCAACCGAGTCCTGGTGGCTCGGCAGCTCTACTCTAGACCAATGTCTAAGAAGGTGGAAAAATATCCTGGCCCAGATTCTGGGACCAGTGACCCAGTCTGTCCGGCGACAGGAACAGGGTGGTCCGGGGAGGGGTACTCGGCCGCATCGCACATATGAAAATTTGAATTCACCTGGACTGAAGCGTTTTCTAGGACAACTGAAAATCATGTTTAGACTTGACGTAATATCATACTCCTCGCTCGGTGATTTTGCTTCTAATGGGGGTGCTTATCAGGCCGGGTACCCCCAGCAGCAGGCGGTAGATACCTCGGTGCACCGTCCCGACGTCCGCCGTCGTCGTCGCTGGTTGCTGGCCAAGTGCATTTTGTCGCATCAGCGTTTGCATATCATCCGTCTACCACGTGCAAATATATGGCGCAAAACTATTGCTCCTGTTCTACTGCTGCCGCTGACGGTGCTGTTGTTGTTTGAAGATGGATGGATGCTGGAGACTAATTTCCCACGCTAAACTGGTGGGGGGTTTCTTTCAAAAACGCCCCGCCGCCGCCGCCACCACCACCACCACCACCACTATCGTTCTTGATGGCCGTGTGGAACGTGATTCTTGTGCGAGGACTAATGCCCGTGTTCATCCTGTTGACAATGCGGATGTACACCATGAGTTAAGTGGAACTTTCAGGATTACGGCGACGGATGTGGCGTGGGAACACTATACGATAGGGCTAGGTCTAGTAATGTCCCAAAATTTCTTGTTTGCCATTCTCATTTTCTTGCAGCCAGCTAGCTACCGCTGGGATTATTTTTTAATGTCGCCGGGCATAGCTGGAATTCTGGATGTCCAAGCATAAGCCCTCCTGGATTTCATTAGAGTCATGTAGAACTCATATATCCACTAAATCTCATCCCGCAAAATCTCATTATGTAACCACAGCCAAATAGGATTTTTATGGGATTTTAAACATGCTCAAATTATTATTCTCAATAGAATCAATTCTCTCCACATTTTATGTTAGAACCTACATACGTTATGTGTAGCAATTCTTACTCTTACATAAAGCTAAGAAATTTAAACCAAATATCAATTATTCAAATTAATTTTTAATAGCTACAACACATACAAGTCTACAGCATATTTTGGTTAATGGGGTCTACCAAAATAGCACACACAAAAAAAATAACATCTGTCGATTTTATTCTGATATTAAATTCTGTTTTGTTTAAAAATGTTATACTTAATAGAGGAGAGGAATAATTTTCAAGTCACACTATTGCTGTAAGGATTTTGTTTAAAGATGCTATACTAATTTGGATTTTTAGTTACCATATATTTGGAAATAATTTTACTACTATATACAGGATGGGCAAATTAGAGGTTAGAAAGTAAATTGGCTTAAAAACACACTATTTTTTTGATAAATTCAGTTTTATTTATATATTTATTATACCAATGTAAAGTAGCAATATCGGAATTAATAATGGAATATGATGTCGAGCAAATGTCCATCTCTAGCTCGTCGGCAGACGTCCGCACTTTTCGCAACATTTTGCAACAAAGCTTCGCTTATCTCGTCAATGCAACGCCGAATTTCATCTTTCAGAGCGTCAGTTGTTTGTGGTTTGTTCACGTAAACCCGGTCTTTCAAATGACCCCAGAGAAAATAGTCCAGCGGCATCAAATCACAAAAATGAGGCGGTCAATTGACATCGCCGAATCGAGAAATTACGCAACCGGGAAATTTCTCATGCAATAACTGAATTGTTTGGTCGGCTGTACTTTACTGTATAGCGGCTATATTTGCATCACTACGGACACTACGAGCGTATTGTTTTGGTCTATTGTCTCATCATTTTACAGCCTATTTACTTCCTAACCTCAAATTTATCCACCCTGTATGTATAATAGAATTATAAGCTTTCATTTCAACTATGTATTTAAAATTTTACAATCGTATCTTGAAAGCCTCAATTGTAAACTAATTCATTTTACAAATTTCATTGTATATTTAACATAGATACGAGTATAGTATTTCTTTGTACAGATCTATGAAACTACAATTTTCTATGTATTTTTAAAATATTGGATGGAAAATTATTAAACTAAAACGAAGGTTTCATTTTTTTGTACAGTATTCGATGTTGGTTTTTTGCAGGGATTGAAAATAAGGTTGCTAGTCAGTGATTTAGATTTTAACTTGTATCTTTATTGAATTACGAATAAACTCTATGATTCCATTTTATATTGAAAAATAGAAAACTGATATACGCACTTTTCCAAATATACAATAATATAGCATTGCGATTCCTCTTTAAAATTTTAAATAAAAATAACAATTTAATCCAGTTTATCATTATTGCAATTCTACCAAAATATTTTTTTGATTTTTATGATCATTGATTTTCTGATTTTTGTGAACTTACATTTAAAACTCGAGAACTTTAAGGTTCGGAAGCCAGCTTTTTAGCGATTTTAAACACTTTACGACAGATGTGGCAGGATTATTTTTTAATATTGCCTGAGACATAGACAGGATTTTGGAAGTCCAGGCATAAGCCGTCCTGGATCTCATTAGAATCGTGTTAGGACTCATATATCCGCCACATCCCATCCCGCCGATTAGGGTCACAAAATCTCATTATGTAACTTGAGCCCTAAACCACAGCAGAATCGGATTTTTATGGGATTTAAGCATGCTGAAATTGTTATTCCTGATATAATCTTAATACTGTCCAGATCTGAGGTTGGAATCTGCATACGTTACCTAGCCGCCTCGCAGTGGCTACCTCAAAGGGACTTTCTTACGAAAGGGTCAAGGGTTGGAGCGGATGGATGTCGGTTATATCTAAAACCTTTTTTTCCAAAGAAAATGGAAAAAAAAAGAAAAGAACTATACATGCGAGGAAAATACCTCGCTGAAGAAGAAGACTTGTGAAAGTGTAGAAAAGTTACCGATGGGCCGGGGTAAAACTTTACGACTTGATCCCTTTGCCTGGATGTAGAAGGGATATAAATTTTCAAACTGATTTATTCGGAAAAGGGGGTTCCTCTTTTCTTTTTGCCTTTCTTCCCTTTCTTTTTGTTCAGATCGATTGCAAACGGATATAAAAATTTCTTGTGTTAGCTACAGTTTGCCCGAAAGTTTCCTTTTACGGGTTTTAATGCACTCCTTCCTTTTTCCCATCGTCCAGGCTGAAGCCTTTTTAATCCGACATTTTACATGTGAAATAGATGAACAAGGTTTTCAGGAAAAGAGGAGTAGATTATTACGATTTTCTATGTAACGAAATTGATAACGACAGTATATTGTGGGATAAATAAAATCGTCGTTTTAGTACCTATAGAAACCTAAAACGTGGCATGGGGATATATTCGTACATGAATACACCATAGAACGATTTTATTTTATTATTATTTTCTTTTTTCGTTATCTTCATAACGCCTGTGAAGAGGAGTGCTATCCAACTAGTCAGTTGATGAATTTAGAACACAATAAACCTAGACTTATATTTCTTTCTTTATTTTAATTTATTGTCATTATCTGACTCTTAAAATGCGTATAATATCAGCTTTATGTTACCATTTACGAAATTAAAGATTTTTTCTCATTATATTATTTTTTCGTAATATATAACAGCAAATTTTGCATTGATTGAAGCTTTATAGGTTGTGCTTAGTAAGTCAATCCAAACTTTATTATAATATGTACCTATTTTAATTGATTTTATCATTATAAAGAACCATTGGGTAGGTGCTTGACAAATTCCATTTCAGATTTTAGAGTTATAAAGAGGGATTTTTTTGCTGTTTGGTTTTTCAGCTCACGCTTAATTCGTGGCATGTGTCAAAGTCAAAATTGTTGAGTTTGCATTGCCATTTGATCATGGAAAGATTTACACCCGAACAACGCTTACAAATTATTGAATTTTATTATCAAAATTCATGCTCTGTGAAAAATGTGTTTCGCGCATTTCCACCATTGGTCGTCATAATCGCCCTACTGAACAGGCTATACAAGCCATATTGACCAACTTTTGCACTAATTTCACGGTATTGGACATCAACCCACCCACTCGTGTGCGTACAGAAAATGTTGGTGAAGATCGCGATGTGTCCATTCGTCTTATCTTATCTGCGTAAATACTCTGGATCTGGATTCGTTTTGATGCTATTCTATTTTGATCGGTAATCAATATTTAAATTTGCATTTGTTCTGATTTTGAAAACAAACAGGATTTGAAAAGAACTAGGTAGTAGTGACAATCTCAAATTTTATCATGTAGGAAATCCCTTTAAAACTGATTTATTCCAAATTTTTCATCCACGCACACTCTCATCCATTTTGGAAGAGTAAAACCAAATCCTGACCTGTAGCTTTTTACTCCTTAGAATTGGGGGAATTCCTGCCTAAGTTAGATAAATAAAACGTTACCAAATATATCCATCCCGACATTTTCCTTGATACCTACTCGGATCGCTCTTCAAAAATCATTTTGTTTTTCTTATTTCTGAACTACATAGATGGGTACATAGTGAAAAGTTAGTAAAGCAAAGTATAATGGAAATTCAAGGAGATGGAAACATATCAGCGGAAACAACTTTAACCCCAAGGAGTCGACCCATCCATATCCGCCGCATCGCACCGCATCGCATCGCATGTGTGTAAGTGCAGGGATGAAGGGCTGGCTGAAGGTCTGAAGGGCGGTAGAAGGAGCGATAGAAGGGACGATCCCGGACGGGCATAGCCACCGAAAACAACGAGAAGGCAACAAAAACAATTTGTGAAGCAATTTTCTAGCCTAAAGCAAGAAGTAAATTGTCCTGAAAGCCAGCAGAAGGAGCGCAGGCAGAATAGTTGATTGCCTTCAATTTATCTCTCGTCGTTGTTTGTTTTCCTAATGAAAGAGATTTTTCAAATGCCATTAGGAGCACATCCAGCCGGGCTTTTCACAATTTTCGCATTTTGTGTGGCGTCGATAAGCACACTTTACGTATCAGAGGATGCCCGTTGGAGTCCCGGGGAGAGAGCGGCAGGATCTCTGGAACAGGAACCTGGGAAAGAACAGAGCAGGGGAACGTATAGGGACCAACCGCCGCAGGCATCCCGTTCCGCTTTTGTTTTTACTTCCATTGTTTTTATTTTTGGTCAGAATAGTCCCACAGATCCTTCAATCTGGCTGCCAACTACATCACTAATGCCAAGGATGAGGCCGGTCAAGTGCTTTTTTCTCCGGGAATAATGAAGCCCCACAGAGGAAATGGAGCACCGAAGGTTCTATAGTACGGCCGAAGGTATTGCTTTATCATCCCTTTATCCTACCTCTGTCATGACACACGAAAGCAATAACGCTTTTGGGAGCAAATTTCAGTGAATGCATCGTCCATCCAACCCTTAAACCCGAACCAACGCCCCCATACAACCTGAACAAGTTGTGTTCGACATGTGAAAATCTGCATTTAGGCGGTCTCACATCCATTTCCAGTTAAGATGAGTGAAATGGACAGAAATCAACGCTTTCTGATGCTCTTCTAAAACCAGGAGCTCCAGCAGAAGAGCCCCACCAGCAGCTGTTTGACACGTCGGGTAAGCAAATCAAATGAAATGAATCGGAATTCTACAGAGGCTCGTTTTTTTTACAGAAAACGGCAACCGACTCTCCAATCTGAGCGAGGATTACCGGATTAAGGGTGTACTGCAGATGTATTGCCAATTTTTACATTCCCCAACCCAGTCCTCGGTCACCTACCTTTTCCAGGTGAGAAGACGGCTCAGTCGATCCTTTAGGACCGACTAATAGTCAGTTGGATGGATGGATTCCGATTCTGTTGCAGATGAATTCTTCGCCAACAGAAAAATATTATTTACATCAGATCTAGTCTCATCAACTAACCGATTATCGCTGTCAAGGACAGTTTCCTTCGACAGACTGTCTACTACAATTATATGGCGTTTTTGTCAAAGGTACTTATATCTTAGGTAGGTTTTTAATTGGTAGAAAGGAGATTAGATTAGTCAAATTGAGGCATTTATAAATTGTTACTTGAATATCTTTGCTCTGCCAGGATACACGAAAGTGAAAGTGAAAGAGAATAAGAACAACATTTCGAAAAAAGTATTAGGTCATATTAGGTCATAAGTAACTTCCAATGCAGCTAAGTATGTCTACTTTTCGTGTCTACCCACTATGGGTCATTGGGACAAACGAGTTTTTGTTTTCACTATATACATAGATGAGAATTCAGTTGGTCTTCTGTCGATTGTTTTGCGTACTGCAAATTACATTAAACTATTTTTCTTTACCTCTTAAATGGAGAGTCAAAAAGTGCATATTCGTTATGCTTCGAAAATTTAAACAAAACAATAGTGTTAAGGCGACAGCTGTACAAATATGCAGTGCAATTAGAAATTGTTTTGTAAATTTTCATATTGGAGATACGACCTTAAAAGACGAACCGAGGGCGAGATATCCTTCCGACTTTAACGACAACCTTTTAAAGGCAATATTGGAGCAAAATTCACGTCAATCAACAAGATATTGTTATACCTCTACCGTGGAAAGGTAGGTAGGTAGGTAGTGGAACAGTTTTTATTTAGTGAAATATTAAATAAAATGAAATATTTTACGAAAGCAACATAAATATCTGATGAAAATACGGAAGTTATTTATTATTCGACCTAATACGTATATACCTCTCAATATAATTAAGGGATCACCCGATAATCGTTGAATTTTTCACAAAATATGATTAGATTAATGTCCTTTTTAGGCAACAAAAATATACATATTAAGAGAAAATTCAAAGTGATGCATAAAACATAGTACAAATTAGACTTTAGTTTCAGTAATAATGTAAATAAAATTTGATTTATCAAAAGTATTTAATGTCTCAGGTATTAGTTCACTAAAGAAAAATAGTGTTATTAGAGAATTAGGATTTCTGTTTGGTATTAATTGTTTTACTAGCTTTTTAAAATGATGATATAAATAGCAATAGAGTAAAAGTTTTCGATACTCTTCTTTTTTACGTATGTAGAATATTTACTTAATAAGTAGTGAAATTTGTAAGTAAACCAAATCACTGGTGACTTTTAAATTAAGAGATGGCAATCAAATGGATGTAAGTTCTAAGCCGATTTAAATTCTCTAACGCTATTTTATCATGCTAAAATAATATTTGTAAAGTTTTAAAGTAAACCCTTAAGCCGTTTTTGTAATTGCTTAAACTCGAAATGCATCTTGCGTTCGAGCATGCCAAAATTGGACTGTGGTGCATCATTCCCAGTGTTGCTCCCTGGAGCGTGACAAGTTTGTAGAAATATTGATGATATTACACTCCATCTGGACGAGAATTCCAGGTGAAGGTATTAATTTGTCCTCTTAGGGACCTCATCCAATTCGAAAAGTTCGTCCCAAAAACAAAACTATTTTCGAACGGATAAGCCTTCCCAATTTTAACTACGTAATGGACCTTCTCGCCACATTCTATCCAATTTTAGTTCCTTTCTCGAACAGGATCCGGGATCTCTTGGTAGAGTGAAAGTGTTTTTATAGATGAAAACCCCAATCGGGCAATGAATTGTAGTTCTACTGGCCAATAAATCCACCTCGTTGATTCATAACCAACAGAAGAGGACTTACGTGGCGGTAACAGCTTTTTGCGAAAATATTCCAATGGGATCTTTCCGCTAGATCGAAACAATAGCGAATCAGAAGAAATAAAAAAATATAAAAAAAAAACAAGCATCCGGATAAAATCAGAATCGAATTGCTCCCGATAAACTTTATATTTTCGCCCATAAACTCGTTCAAAGAACAATATAAGACCGATGGTGGGCGGCGGTGGTGGCATCAGAATCAGTATTTTAGCTTCCAGAAACCCAGGAGGAGCAACATCAGCACCACCAGCACAAAAGTTTTCTGTATATTTTCTGGTAGATATCGGCTCTTTACGATTCCTTTCGATAAGGACGAGTCCAGAGAAAACCCGCCAAGTGTCAGGAACGAGGGATGAATGGTGGAAAAGAGGCGCTCCGGCAACGGGAGAGGCCCCAACTCGAATATATGTACACTGGGGCCGGGGATGTGATTATGATTCCAGATGTGAAGCTAAAGTGAATTTAATATTAGGAGAAGTCCCGCTGAGCTGGAAACCGCACACCATACGCTCGCTCCAGCGGTTCCAGGAATCGAGGCGGAGGAGTCCCAGAGTCGGGACTTTTTTGAACAGATGGCAACTGTGTGAGATCGTGTGTTATATAGTCCCGCGCAGCACCCTGCAGGCATTCTTCTGACTCCCAGTTTTACCCCCTGCATACACGGTTAATCCTTTGCCATACAAAACGAATAATATTCGCCAGAGAGATAAAGCGAACTGATACATGTATTCTCGGGTCCGGGATCGGGTTCCTGGGGGAAAAGCGCCCGTCTCACTTTCTATAGACGCCCCCAACCCTTACTCCCGGCTCCACGGTTTTAGCTTCATACCAGCCTGAGAGAGACGTATACCGAGAAATACTACGACGACTCCGACGACACTATTCCAAGACTTCTTGGCTAGTTGCCATTTTAAAGTTTAATTTACATATTGACGTTCCTGTCCTTTGGGGAGGTTTATTTGCAGAACTTTATGCAGCTGACTTGTATTTTCGCTGAGTAGGTACGTGGTGTACTCCTCGCGTATCTGCCCCCATAATGTATCTTCCCTGTTTGCATATAGCGGCACCGATATCTCATAGATACATTCGATTCCGATATACAGATATATCATGTTTTGAACTGAACTTCCGATGTCATCTTCGGCGATTTTTGCATTTTCCACATTTTCTACTCCCTTCCCGCGCAGTATGTGGCTCCCAACCAGCGTGATACCTTTTAAACCCATCAAACTGGCACCTTTACCATATATGTTTCTTGGAATTAACTTATCCAGGACTTCTCGTATTGAAACCCTATACGTCAGACCGCACCCCTTTAAAGGAATCTGATTTTATTTTATAAGATAAAACTTTTTACATTTGATAATTACATTTGATGGTCTTCAAAAACTTTTGCCACCCAATGCCTCCTACAACCACCATCTTTATCTACTACGAGTAGTTATAGCACAGTTTTTGGAGTTCTCATCTAAAAGGATGATCAAAATCTTGACCAAAGAAAAGATATAGGATGGAAGGAATAAAGCTGAAAAAGGTGGCACCCCAACAGCCCCTAAAGCAGCAGACTGTCGTATCGAAGACAAGTTAAGCAGCATTGATTTATTTAGATCTCTACTTGTGCGCCCACTCCCATCTTACACCCCCACTCAGTCGCATTGCTTTGCCCTACATATCGGGTATATCTCTAACTCATCTTGGGCTTAATGAGATCATGTCAGGATATAAGCATCGGTCGAAAGACTGCGGTGGGAAGAGTGTATTATCAGAGACATGCCATCCGTAAGAAAACAGGTTTTTCCCTCCTTTAAAATTTCTTTAGGTAATAGGAATAATTGAGCTTCTTGAATTGGAAAATTTTCCACTTCCACCTTGAATACCCTAAAACTCACACTTAGCCAACTCGCCCTTTAGTTAGGTCATGGACGATGAAATGAAATGGGATTGACCAAGAAGATTATCTTTTCTGCTTGAGGCTCCATTTATATATATATTTTGTATATATATAAGTATATTATATACAGAAAAGTGTTTTCACAGAACCCAATGAAGAAATAAAAAAACGAAAGAGATTTTCTTCTTTTCTTCGAAGAAAAAGTTATACCATAGCTTTATAAACTCTATGAAAAATAAAAATAAAATAAAAAAAGATTAGTGTCTTAAAAGCTGAGGTGCCCTTCGCCTCCGGACTCAATCAGACTGTCCTTCGATATGCCTTAGAACTTTTGTCACAGGTGAAATATTTCGATTCCATTTCGCGCGAATATAGCGAAAATCCTCCTTTGTGAAGGAATTGAATATGGCTTAATGGGGGCTAATGCCGAAGCTGAAATATTTCCTGAGGGTAGTTAATTCCTTTGTACTGGGAAAATTCGAGGTTTTCAGATATATTTCACAATTTATAAGGTAATTCGAAAAGTCCAATGTAACCACATTGTTTTGATAGTTTCCATTGGAACAAGATTTTCTGAGATTATGGCGTATTGGAAGGGATTAACGAATTGTTTTGAAAATTTGATTTAATAATTTAATATAATCAAAATGAACTTGTTTAACATTATCTAATTGTGGTATCAATTTAGGTATTTTGGTATGTCAGTTACGTTAACTTGTTTCATGGAAATATTCAGATAGTACGGCATTATAAAAAGAGATACATTTTTATAAAATTTTGAAATTTGGGTAGTTCGCATCTTTGCGCTTTTTATTGACAAGTTTGTTTTTTAATCATTAACACAATGCGAATAAAAGTTAATTTTACAAAACATTTTCGAAAGTACACAGGGTATTGGGATTGCATATACGAAACACTATACTAATCGGTTCCTTGGGGTTTCCTGAACAAACTTAATTACTTATTTTAGTGCTTATAAATTCTACGGAAATCGACTGGAAAAATTCAAAAGTAATAAAAAAAAGTATCTTTCCAACAAATCACTTGCTAGAATCCGCTTTTAAATCTAAAAGTTATAGAAGTTCAAAGTTCGAAATTTATCGAAAAGTGGTAATTTTCGTTAAAAATCGTCTATGTAAAAAATTACTTCTTCTGAATTTGAACCTGTACAGCTCTTGTATTTAAAAACATCGTTGGAAAAGTGTTTTTATCATCTTTTGAATGAACCCCCATTCGATGTATTTATAAAGATCGATAAAGTCTTATGAGACTCCTAAATTTAATTTTTACAATTTCTTAATATCGACATATTTGTTACATGACTAATATTATTATCTTTTATTTTATATAATACGTGTGAACCATAAATAAATTAATTAACAAGAAGAACGATTTTTAAACATTTGCTCAAAATTCTTGATATCAGTAAAAGTAGCAAAATTTTTAACCTTTTCTAGAGGTAGGTTAGGTTAGGTTGCTGTGGCTGCCTAGAAAGGCGCACTTAGGCCAATTTTGGCCCATTGTGTTACCACGTAGCGCAGGAGACCATGGTTATTCGTGGGATTCGAACCCACAGCCTCTGGGACGGTAGGACAGCGCGCTAACAACTGAACTATCAGAGGCCCCTTTTTAGAAATAACTGCTAATGAAATAAGTATATACAATATGTAGTTTACTGCTATTGTAGTATAAATGATGATGATTATCTCAAACAAGTGCTTTAAAAGAATAGTGTTTTATGATGGTCATTTAAAAGACTTACCTAATTACCCATTTTTCTGAGTATAAAGAGACCTCGAATATAACACAAAAACTTTTCCGAAAAACATCATCTGAATTCTCCACAATTGCAGCATAAATGGTAATGATGATCTGAAACAAATTTCCGATATTCGAGTAATTTAAAAGGATAATGTTTTAACAGGCTTGCAACTTACCTCATTACCCATTTTTCTGATCAAAAAGAGACCCTGACTGGAATATCAAGACCCTTCTGGATAATACCATCCGAATTCTTCATAATGTTTTAATATCCATAACATAATCATAAAATATGAAAACTGCTGAACGACTGCTTCGAGGGAAATTTACACCGCACCGTCCGGGCAACAGAAAAAAGAGGGAAGCGAATCACCCGTCCAAAAGTTAATTTAAACAGTATCCTCTTTTCGCTTTACGACTCATTAAATTGCTACCAGTTAATCAACACCGAAATCCATTTTGCAGACCTCTCCACTCCCCCGCCGTCCAGCCGTTGGGGTACAGCCACTAAAAATAGCATTAATTTTTTACTGCAACCACAAAAATCATTCCGAAGCTATTAAGTCGTTTATTTGAAATCTGTCAGAACTTGTAGTCCTAAAAATGTTCCTTGGCGGGTGCCACCAGAAATCCCATTAACCTCAGTCATAGAAGTTTTTCGGATGGTGGACCTCAACGACGATGGCGAAGGGTGGGCAGTTTAAAACGCGAGCCTATAACAAATGAGTTTTGGTTACACATTTTAAATGGTTTTTCACACTGGGAGCCTCCACTGAAAAATTACAAAAGGAGCACTACAGTTGAAACAGGACTTTTGGACAGTGTTCAAAAAGTGTCCACCCAAAAGAAAGTTTCAGGCCGGGTATATATTAAGTGAAATATGAAGGATGTTCGGGCATCGGAAGATGAAGAAATATATAGACGTCCGGAATATCTGCCGGCGGTAGAAGATTTATCGATTTCTTTAAAAGACCGGACATTTCTAGCTATTTCAGCCGTTTTTAAGTCATTCACAAGCATCCGGTACCAGTCGTATTCAGCGGGTATAGCTGAACTAAAAACAGGATGCGAATATTTTTCACGTATTCAGAGTACATCGACTGTGAGGGATTATGAGATGATATTTTTTTCCAATTAAAAAATAATTCGGTCTGGAGATGATTTAAAACAAACTCATTGCAAAAAAGTTGCCAGTTTGGAAACATTTTTCCTTTCAACAGCGTCAGAGTGCACAGTTTTCATAATCTTTTGGGTGTTATATACAAAAGTATAAATGAAATTTTGAAACGACATCATTTGTTTTGATGGAACACTTTAACTTTTTTATTCATGCCTTTCATTAGATTTGGTACAGTTATATTAGTAAAATCTGTGTATGCTCTTTTCCAATTATTTCCAAAATCAACTTCATTTTTGGCAAATTTCTTCGTTTTCCTTAGCTCCTTTTTCATTAGCGCCCAATATCTCTCTATTGGATGAAGTTCGGGCAGTCTGCTGGATTAGCTTCCATTGGCACGGTATTTACTTGATTAGTTCTGTACCATTCCATCCATTCTATTCATATCATTGCATTTGCGTAATGACTCGTAGCCAAATCTGGCCAGAAAATAAAAGACCCTTTGCGTTTTTAAAGGCACTCATTAATGTATAAATTTGAGTCTATTGCCACTTTAACAATAAATTTATTGCTTTGTAAACCACAAGAAGCGATCGCTCGCCAAATCACGTACTTCTTCAGAAATTAGTAAAGTATTTGTCCTTTGGTATCTTGGAAAAGTCTGTCTTTCAGTAGGTTTTAGCGTCCATTATGATAAAATCGTATTTCGTCATGTAATTTTTATAAAGTTTCCTTGCCCTAAGGTAATTTTTTATAACTTGAAGGTCCTTCACTCAATAAATTTTTTTTATACCTGTGTACTTTGACTTTGATGTCCTACCAATTTCGCCATATCTCTCTATCAAATTTCTAGTTTCCGAGAAAAAATACTCTTCGGACCCTATCATTGAAAATGTCCCAATCCAATCGAAAGGAGCTTAAAAAAACCATTTTTGGAAAAAATTTCCTTAATAAAGTTCTTAAAATGTTCATAAATTGTGGGGTATTGCAATATGATTTTTTATTTTTTACACATTTGAAAGTAGCGCAGTGTAAAAATTGTTTTGCTAAACTCCTATTTTCAAAATCAATAGTAAAATTAACTAAAAAATGCGGATATTACCGCGAAATTGATCAATCTTGAAGAATAACATTTATTTATTTATTTATTTTCGCTTAATGCAAGCTACATAGTAATAACGCTTAAAAATTAGGACTAAAACTAACTAGAGGCAAATGGGTTGAGGGGCTAAGGGAGCAGGGGATGGAAGAGGGAAAGTCACGTGAGACGGTTGAGCTCAAACCTCAGAGATGAGGTTGAATTTAAAGAAATCAGTTAATAAAGTAAAGAGTTTAAAAATTGGTATATATGACAATGTATAACTGACACTATGCATTATTCTCGGTCAAATTTTTGGCTATCCAATTCCTTCGACCAATTAAAAATTATTGCGGTCCTGGAATGGTGTAAAACAAGATCATTCTGGGTAAGGTGCCGGCTCATACAGCTGCTTTCAACCGCCTGCCGGAAAGTTATGAGCAGGGATTGAAATTGAAAAACGGCTGGAACTGCATTATCCCATTTGGTAATAAATGGCATGACCCATACTGAGGGCCCCGGCTTTCTTAAGGGAGCTCCAGGATTGCGGTGTAAGACGGTGCCCGGGGAGCGTTCGGTCGACCGCACTAGAGGGCTCCCATTTTGATTTAATTAAAAGCGATTTCGATATTTCTGATGCCAGGTCCCTACACGGAAGCCAAACGTTTGTAGACTTTTGTCCTTCTACAGCAGGGCTTCCTTTGGCTGCCGTCCAGATCAATATAATTTACATATTGGCATTAGAGATCCAAAGGGAAATTTGCTTTTTCGCCACCATTATAAGGGCAATTCGTTGGTGTACGTCTGGGGGGTGATGGTGATGGTGGTCTGGCCTCAGCCCCAAGGACATCCACCCAATATGATTTTTGCCAAAATACTGATTCAGTCTTCGAGCCAGGCCCGGTACCTTTTTGCCCCCGGTGTGCCTCTGCGATTCCCTTTCAAACTCGTCCTTATAATTTCATCCTGCTAAAGGTCCTAGTGCGCTTATGTTGACTCAGCGCGCTTTCTAGTGAGACGAGATGGTAATTCATCATATGGCGCGGAACCTTTTTTTTTTATAGGTTGGTTATACATGTAAAAGTGTATTCGAACGAAAATAATAAGGGGGAGAAAAAAAAAACCTAACAACAGCCACCACCCCCGCAAAAGTTGTAGAGGATTAGAAAGGGAAATTTCTTCGTGCTTTTCTTAAGAGCCTGTCAAGATTGATGATGAAGCAAAAATCCTCCCGTTCTACGACTAATTCGCCGGAACGCCCTCTGCACCTCCACCCCCAACCTTTTCTAGTAGCACCTACTGCTGCTGGTTTTTCTTGCTTGGTGCGAATTAAAAAAAGGAAATTTTTTCGGGTCATGTTTTATTCACTGTGTGTAATGAAGGTACGTTCTGCCGGGTAAAGTTTATATCTAGCGAAATTTATGTTTATGGAGGGACGATAGGGCGAGCAGGGCTCTTAGGGATTCTGTTTGCTACCGTGCTTTCAGCTTAAGAGTGAGAGCAAATGAATTATCGTACAAATGCTAATTTTTGGATGTAATGCAGCACAGCCCCAGACTCTGCGTTCAAATGATTCCTCAAGGTTTTTTCGTGGATATTTCTAAATTTTCCCCTACATTTCATGAGTTGTTTTGTAGATTTAGTAGAAAAGGCTTTATGGCGAAAAAGGTGTAGGTCAGAGGTTATATTTTGGGAAAAGTGCTAGGGCATTGGATGTATAAGGGAGGGAATAATACGTATTTAAGTCATCATTTGAATTACCTGGTCGAATATCCTCTCTTCCCTTTCATTGCCCTCATCCATTAGGAAGTTACGTTCTTATTCTTCTAGGATAGCTTAAATAATTTTGCCACTTCATAATATATCATCACTTCTACTAATGTAAGAATATAATAAATTATGCGAAAACAAATTGTTTTTGTCGACATAATGTAATAACTTTAATCCCTCCAATATTAAGAATTATAAAATCAAATTGGCAGAGTTGCACATAGGGCAAGACAGCTTAGAATTTCTTTAGGAATATAGGAAACTAATAGCTTATTGATCAAACCTTTAATTGCACTGGCCAACATCAACTTTTCCTCCAAATAATTAGCAAATTATTTCTATAGGTTTTTATTTCTATAGATTATGATTCGTGAAAAGTGCTGACGTAATATATTTAAATGTGCATACTAAATTATGGAAATTGGATTTTTAAAGTAGCAATAAAGTGCAAAATTTGCATATGTATTAAGAAAGACAACAAAACCATTAACCTCTAATTTTTGTAGCAACAATTAAATTAATCATATCGCTACAAGGTTCTACCAAATTGCAAAACTTATCATTAAAACGGTAGAAACAAAACACTTTTCCACCTCTATCAAATCTAAAATTTTCGTTAAAATTGTCTATTTTCTAGTTTTCTGTAATTATTTTAATAACGCCCTCCGCTTTTGAAGGTAAATCTTTAATAAATCTCAGCAATTAACATTTAAGGAGTTAATAAAACACGAAAATCCCCTCACCCACAGGTGCTTCGGCGAAATTCAGAACTTACACATCCCTTGATTTCAATGTTTCACCCGAAACGAGCAGTAATTCTCGTTAAAGGCTAATAAAACGAGCACATCATCGCACATCCAGGACTATATTGTGGTTAGCACGAAGTACATTCTGCTACACTTTATGAGTAATATTGTGCTAGAAGTGGTTGCGTACTTGGTTACCGGGAAATTGGTTTAACTTCATCTCGGATATGCTTCATTCGTTTTTTCATTATTTTATTATAAAATTTTAATATCTTATCTCTAGCCTCCTGAGGAATGTTCCATTTTTATCAGATTCTTATTTTTGGGCGGGAATTTTTTTTGGTGTATACATACGTTTTTTGAATAATTCAACACAAATAATAATTTTATAAATTGTATGTCCTCTAACGATTCTTCATGGGGGAGAAAATTAGGAAAACTGTTCCAACAGCAAATTTTATGTTCTACGATTGTTCATAAGATTTGAAATTTTGTATAAAAAAACGGCGACATTCTCATGAAACGAATCGAAAATAGCTTACAAAAATTCCTTTTAAATTGAAATTCCATAATAAAATTCCTAAATTTCTAACAAATTCATTTCAGTTACGTTTGACTTGAATTAATTTTTTTGTTCAAAGTGGTTAAAATAATTCGATTTAAAAATTCATTCGGATTATTTTCAAGTTTTTTTACCTTGTTTATGACCCCTTTCCGTTTCCAGACGAATAAATAGACACGAACCATTTCCATAAACACTTGACACGAATCGATAAGTCCTCATTTCGAAGTAGCTGGAAATTTTTCGATCCCTTTCGATAAATTCTCTAAAGAGCATAACCAACATACTCATACAACACTTCAGATCTGGATCGGTATTCCATATGGTTTGAAAAAAGTCGTATATACCTTCGAAATAGGCTTGACTCAAAGCAGTTTTCAAATTTCAATTCAGATGCAAGAGGTTATAAATGAGGTACGTGTGAAAAAAATTAATTAAAATCAAAGATAACTAAAATGATTTTCTTAGAATATTAAGAACTTTTTTAAGGAGTTTCAATTCAAAAGGTGCTTTTGTAAGCTATTTTTTATTCGTGCAGATTGTTCTAAAACAGGGCTCGTATTGGGTCTTATGATAAAAATTAAAACTAAAGCTTAGTCTTTATTTTGATATAGAAAACCAAGCTTGATCTGAATTTGAAATTCGGTTTTATTTAAAAATTTAAATTAAGATTTTACACAATTTCGGTTTTGTGTATTAAAAAATGTTAGTTTGGTCTCATTCAAAGCAACGAAATAATTTCGTTTTAGGTATTTCATTTCTATCAATACTTTTTTAAATTCATATGTAGGAAAACTTACTAACTTACATAATGAAGAACAAAATATTATACCCAGTTTTAATCTTATTTAAAATTCATCACTTACGACAAAATTTGTTAAAAACTAAAAATACAAACGAAGCAAAATAACGTTTTCGAAACATAATCTTTATTTTGTATTACTGCTTCAATTTGATCTGGTATATAACTAACTAACTGTTAGCAATTTTTTGTCCCTACGAAGTCCCAAATAATTTGTATTTAAGAGCACAATTCTTCCATCTTCATAATAGGTTGCTGGTGTATCCTTTTTTCATTTTTCCCTAAAAGGAGTAAATAAGCAGTGGAAACTTGTGCTAGTTGAAAGCAATTCTGTAAGATGAACATTACTATACTCCGGATCTAGCGACGCCTTTGTTTTTTCAGAAGTATGGTAGAAAGCGCCGTCTCGTTGGAATATATATTGACCATATATATTCCAACAATCGAAGGTAAAAGTTTTTCCTGCAGGATGTTTTGATATTTCGCTTCTTTGATAGTATCGTCAAAATGAAGATGTCCATCTCTCTGTGATGACATACATGCCTAAGCTGCAAATGCAGCCGAGAACTTGATAGATCTTCTCATATTGTTTGAGAAAGGTTTAAAAAAGTTTATACCGGTTTTTGTATGACCTTTTTACCTCTGACCTTTGGTATGACCCTTTTACCTCTTTCACCTTTGACTACAATCACATCACCTTATTGTAAAATTTTTGTATCTTATCCTTATTCGTTTTTCTTACACTTAAGAAAGCCCTGAAGAAGTTTATTCATAACATTTTCTTTTACTACGATATCATACTTTATAGGAGCTATATGCTAGTTTTTTAAATGCTTACAAATATCGATAGAAAGTTCCTACAAATCAATTAATTGCACGCCGCGGTAATTTATTTTGCCGTCGATTGACGTGAGTGCTTCAAATTTTCTTTTTTAGTTGATATACGAACATTTAAAGGTGACGTATAGGATGTCGCCTGTTGTTTTCTTTCCTATCATATCATCTGTCTGTTCAAAATACTTTTATTATATCTAGATTGATAATCCGCAATATGCTTAAACTTCCAGATATGTAAGATGAAAATTTTCTCGTTTTATGAGTTTTACCACGAGCCATTTTATTTAAACTTACTTAAGTCAAAACCTTCACTTTAATAAATCAAATTTTGTAATATGACTAAAAATAAACCGTAGTATTAAATAAAATAAATTTTAAGTCATGAAAACAGTTCTACTAATAAAATAATCATAATAGGCGAACTATTTTGCATTGGCGTAGTATTAGTCCATATTTCCACCAGTACAATATTAAGATGAACAAAATAAATAATAAATTAGGTATTAAAGTATAGCCCAAAAAATTTATTAAATGCACTTATTGTTTAAATATTTGAGTAAATTTTTGTAAGGATAATTCCTATCAACCTAGATCTTCTCTAATTATGGAGGTATTTATACATAACAATTATGTAGTAATCACCATCACGAACCCGTACTAAAAATCATATTTATAGTCACTATTTCCAATTAGTAGCCCTCACTTAATTGCTATGCACTTACACAGCATTTCGTTTCTTTAATGGTACTAATTGCGCTTTCAGAATGTGTCCCTGATTATTGATCTTCCCAAATTACTGACATAAGTAACAAACATCAGATAAGCGATCAAAAGAGAAATTTGCTTGCTGCCGATGATAATTAGGTCGACAAGTTCTTTTACCCTTTCCGTTGTCGAATGACAAGAATAAAAAAAAAAACCAGGCATTGACATGAATTCATCGATTTTTATTTAATTTATTCATTTTATATCATTTTTGTAACAAAGTCCCCTTTGTCTGCGTTCAGGAGATAAACAAATGAGCTTTTCGAAAATTGGAGGTAAATTATGAATCGATTAGGACTCAAAGGAATTGCTTTTACTTTGTTGGGTTAGTTATCATCAAATTATTTTAATTTTTAGCCATGGCTCAAATTCTTCATTTATTAAAAATAATTGATTTAATCACCACCGGCTTTACTATCACTAATTAAAAGTATGAATTACGTTAAATGGAAATCATATATAAAATATACAAAAACCAAATAGACTAATATCAGATATCACTTTTTTCATTGATTAGACCTTGTACGTTAGAATTCAATCCAGATCTAAAACTGATTTGAAATTAATGAAAAGGTTTTTATTCAAATTTTTGAAAAAAAAACCTATAGAAAAAATTATACATAGAAAAACTTTCAATAATTTTGCTATAGGTATATATCTACCCATTATGAGTTATATTACTATGTATCTAATTACATTTTTAATTAAAATAGGAAATGGTTAGCAAGGTGCAAATTGGCTAATTTTTCGATATCGAAATCAAATGAGAACTTTTGTAATTTTACTCGACTTTTCATTTCCTGCTCGGATTAAGGTTTTTGTAGGGGGTCTATTGTATTTTTGGCGATCGATTTGATGCCTCCTGCTGGGTAAGGATATTAAATCAGAAATGCAGGGCTTCGTAGTTGTGGACTAAATTTACATACAAAAGTAAGGAAATCAATTCCTATTCTATTTCCGAAACCTTAGAAAAGAATTCTTCCTGCCATACTCTGCACTTATATGGTAAATCGCAATTTTAGGTGCATTTCTATTTCCATACAATTCAAAATATTACTGTAGTTGCGATTATATTTAAAATTTAAGAAATACAAGTCTAATTACGACAAATAAAATGAGTTTAATAAAAAAACACAAGGCGAATTTGATTTTCAGGCATTTATTAACGAATTTGTACAATGATTCACACTTATTGAGAAACACACGATTTTACACTTATAAAGAAACTCAGGTATACGTTCGCCTTCAAGAATCCGGAGAGCACCTTATGTTACCGTGTTAATTATGTAGGATTGACTTTCGATAGATTTCACCGGAAAAACAGTAGTATGACTGTAATTAAATAATCTTCAGGGACCGATTTATAGGCTCCCATGGGACCATAAACCTATCACTGCTTGGTAGTACCAAAGACAAAGGAAACCGGTCAAGGCAAAGCATGTTGAATCATGAATAATTTGATATTATTGCAGTTGCATTTTAATTAATTAATTTGTACGGATACGCACTTGAATAAACAAAACTGATATCTAATAATCAAAAATTACATCTAATTGATGACTATGATAATAATGGCTTATGATACGAAAGATATGTGAAATTTACATGACTAATGCAAATGCGCGAAAAAACCGCAGAATTTGGGAGGAAGGGGAATTAATATCATAACATTTAATTAAGTGCATCAAGGACAACCGAAAAAAAATATTTACTCGTAGTAAATTTAAAACTCCTGAAAGTAAAAAATTTTAAATCCGTTTAAGTTCGTCAACTCACCTTTCGAGACTTACTTAACATTATAAGCTTAAACTTGTGTTAAGTTATACAAAATCGGCTGCTTAATTAAAGCGTAATTAAATTAGGGTTCCTCATATTTTTAAACCAAATCCATTACGCAATAAATTGATTTTGCAATTATAAGTATAATTCCGTTTGCTTGTCGCTCGACGATAAGCTATACTTAAGCCACCGAAGTTGATCGGTTAAGTCAAGCTTAAGCTTGAGCCCAGCCTAGAAAATTAGCCCATCAGCTACGAACACTTCCCATAAACTCCCACAAGAAATAAAAGGACGGAGACCTTTTTTTTTTAAATTTTTCATATATTTAACATATATTTTTATTTTACACAATAAGATCATATAAATCACTCAAGAAAATTTCCTCATTTCACTTAAATTTTATTTAATTACAGAAGAAATGCAAGTTCTTCACGATCTTCTATTTGTGATTCCTTTTTATCGCTGTTGTTTTATTATTTTTCTATCTTTTGTTTCTCTCTGCACAATTTGTTTGTCCTTTATTTTCAAATGATTGTAGAGAAACACTGTGCCCTTAAAGATGTTATTTTTTATCTCTCTTCCTCAAAATTTATTACTTAATAATTTTTCTTGGTTTTGTTTTTTTTTTGAAATTTACACTTAATTTATTTACTTAAAAATTAATTTAATTTTATTCTTTTATAATTTACCTAATATGTACAAATTTTTATTTATTTTTATGCAGACATTCTATAATGAGTGTTTGGTTTTTATTCTTTTATTTCTTTTCTTGTTGTTTGAACTATCTAAAAAAATGTTTTCTTTCATTTTTGTTAAGTTAAAAAAATTTATTTAAATCTTTCTTACTAGTTTCCTTTGCATTCTTCATATAATATTTATAATTAATTACATTATTCGCCTTTATTTTCAGTTGTCATTCTCATACATTGAAAATTCTTTTAGTACTTTTAGTAAATGTTTTAATTTATTTATTTACTTCTTACATTACAACGTCTTTTTATTTTGGTTAAATTTTCATTTTCACTTTCTTTTCGAGTCATATCAGAAATTTCATGTTGGTATAGTGTTTTTTTCTTTTTTTTTTGCCTTTTTTATGGTTTTCTTATATAAAATAAAACATGCCTTATTATAAGGAAGGAACATTGAACTCGTATATTTCATCTTATTTTGGTTTTAATTTCGGTCTTTTCTTGCTTTCCTCTTTTATACAATTTTTATTTTACATTTTTAGTTTTGGGAAAAAAAAATGTTTTGTCATCTTGTTGCTTTTTGTGTAATATACTTTATATTTCTGAGCTATGTATTTAGTTTAATTTTTGTGAAATTTTTACAAAACATAAAATTTTAGAGTTTGTTAATGAAATTAAAAATGTTTGCCTTGACCTGGTGCCCTACTCTAATTTTGTATGTTTAAGATTTTGTCCTAAATCCGTAAAATTCATGTTGAATTTGTAATGTTATTAAATATCGTTTAACACATTCGCGGACGGTATAAATTCACATGAGGTGTTAATATGATCACTCTCCAGAAGCTTTCCTTCAACGTTTGTTGGATCAAATCAAGACAAGAGAATTTTGATGCATTTTATATGAAGATATAAAATATATAAAAACAATCCTGCATTGCTGTCTCATATTTATAAACTTTCCCATTGAAAAAATAAACTCTTGCTACTGTTTTTTCATCGTTTTGACAAATTATACAAAAAAAAAAAGTGTACTGTATATGCAGTGGTGACCCACCAGGGCAAAACGAAAATACTGCATATGCAGTAGCCGTCCGCGAACGTGTTAAGGTAAGATATCACAAATAGTAAAATTCCTGGCTGGGATTTTCAAACATCTTACACAAAATTATCATCTTTATTGGCAATATCTTTTTTAAAACTTTTAGAATTATTATATGGGTTTTATTTTCATCTAGGTCTACTCGTATCCACGCGCTGTTAAAATTTGAATCATCCATAAGACCCTTTATTGGATGTCTATTTTTACTTTTGCACGATTGATTTAATTGAAGTGGCTTAATAGCGATTCAAGGTCATACATCGAATGGATGAACTCAAATAAGACTGAAATCATCTATAGAAATCGGTTAAGTAAAATGAAATGAATTTTCCCTTAAATCACAGAAATAACTTTTCTCTAAAGGGCACCAGAATTGATCGCAGAACGTAAAACACTCTAAAACACTCTAATGAAAAATGTAATAAAACTTTTCATACTAAATAATTAATTAAAAATTAATTAAATTCAATACCTACTATTCAACAAAATGCAATATTACACAATATATTAACGGAGCAACAATTTATTTTCTATAAACAAAAACGTAAATGTTCGTCTCAATTAAAAATGCACTCTCATGTCGAATGTCATTGCAATTTATTATTTTAATAAATTGTTCTACAAAGGTACTCGTCTCTAATGAAATCATTAAATTTCCTTGTCAGGTCCCCATATTGCACGTCATTCTAATATTTTAGAAAAAGGTCCAAAAACAATTACGCTTTACTTATTATCGTGGATGGATGGGTGATTGCTTTGCGTAAAACTTAAAATGGAAAATAACAATTTTTAAAATGAAATTTATCAAGAAAATGTTATTATTTAAAAACTACATATTGCTCCGCTTCGATTAAGCCTTGTTTTTCCTTCATGTCACATTACTTGGTACAGTTTTTTTTTGTTTTTCTTGGACTTGGTTTCTAAAACACTGTCCTTTACAATTTTTCGTTTGCTTCTCGCAACATTTGCTTTTTACAATTTCCAATTACTTTTTATATTTTAATTTAAAGATACTTAGTACTGGTCTTATGAAAAACTAATTTTAGTCAGTTTTCTTTATGTTTAAGTAAAAAAAGTTTTGCTGAGTTTTTATAATACACAATTAATTTAGAAAAATTAGTTTAATTTTACAACTATTTACACGCAGACATTCTTTCTCCTAACTTTATTAGTTTACGAATTACCTCCCTTCAATTTATTTAAAAAAATATCACGAATTTTTGGAATAGGGACCAGTCATTTCGGGTAGGTACTTTGAAATTAAATTTTAATAAAACCAAGAAATTTTGCGCGAATATTAAAATTTAAGTTTCTGTAACATTTAAATAATACCAAAGTTATGTTTAAGTTGTCATTTAATAGGACAGCAATATAAAACATATTTTTGTTTTGTTTGAAAAACATTTACAAGTTTATTAGAGAATAATCAGAGAAATCTGCCCAAAAGCTACTATAGTTGTTGTAACTGATCTCCTCCCTTAATTAAAACTACATGCTTAAATCGGCACTAAATTTCAAAGTTAAAATTTAAATGAAATTTATTATTAGATTTTCATTTAACAAAATTTATTTGTATGCTTTTAAATTATTTTTGAAGGTTTCTTTTGTATTGATAACTATTTTTTTGTAATAACGACTTAAACAAAGCTCTTTTTTTTAAAAAACAAATTATAAAATTGAATTTGAATCATTTGCTGGATATAATTTTTGAATTTCATATAAAAGGACAAATTCTCTTGCTGTTTAAAATTATGGTCTTTTAAAACTTAACATGCTTTACTACATTAATGACTAGTCAAAAAGGGAAACAGTGAAACAGTCCACACTCTGTAACCCAAATATAAATTGCATGATATCAGGAAATATTTTAAGTAATATCGTGACCCTAAGATGTTACATCCTTCCGAAATTCTCAAGAAAAAGAATAAAAATAAAATTTAATTTACTATTTTACGCCATCATACATAACATATGTCCCTAAAAAACTAAAATATATGAAAAGTTCCATTTGGTCATGAAAAAACAAATCTGACCCGTATGGAGATCTCGTTAAATCGCTCTTTTACCTTACTATGCCTTTTGATGCAGTTTGAACTTGAACTTGATTTTGTTTTAATTCAGCTACATATACCCGAAAATAAATTCGACAAACTCTTACACAGATAGTTGACGAACTCATATAAATTTTCGTATATAGGGATTTTTAAAGTCGCTGAATTCGAATTTATTATCAAAAAATGAAATTTAAAATGATGGATGAAATTTCGAAAATTTGGAAATAATTTTATCTTTAAAAACTGGTACACAAGGATTTCTGAAATCGCTGATTACGAATCTACTATCAGATTTTCAAAATTAAAAATGGCGGATTTAGTATGACGTATGAAAATTCGAAAAATTTTTGAATTGTTCAATTAGGTCCGATATTTTAAATTTCAAGTGATTATCTCAAAAATCTTCGCCAAAAATAAACTTTTTCGAAAAAAAATCATCATAGAACTTATATAATAAATATTTATGTCTAGTAAGCTGTTTTTATATGTTCTTTTATCGTTGAAGTCACAGAAAATAGTAAAAAAACCGACCTTAATAATTGAAGAGAAATTAAATAGCCGGCACTCAAAGAAGTCGATAAATCGATTCTTCAAAGGGTTCAAAGTCTCGTCAGCTAGACGTACATACATATGATTTAGTAAGAAAAATTAAATTTACTCCAAAAATATAATTGTAGTGTATTTTTAAAAAAAATATCTCATTTTTCACTATTTGGAACAGATGCAGTACCTACTGCAACCAGTTTACTATCGTTCTATATGAAAACATTAAATCTATTTTCCAGCTAATGTTCAATTAAAAAGGTTAAACAATGTGCTCTGATTTTTTTGTTTATCCCAAATTTAAGGAAAACAAGATATGCGAAAATCAATTGTTACTTACCAGTCCTGCAGACCCGCACTGTACTCTCGTATCTACCGAAAATTGGGAACAGAATGTGAAAATATTTTACGGAAGGGATTAAAAAATGGGTAAATCTCTCTCACGGGGGTTTTAATACGAAGGTGGGTAGTTCCGGGAGGGATCGGGGAAAAGTGGAGGGGACTTGTGGCAATATAAAAAAGTTCCATTAAACGCAACTTTCCTGCTGTGTGTACATGAGCGGTGTCCTTACAGTGACAATTTCCCTCGAAAATGGTTTTGCTGTTGCCGCCGTAGATGCACCTGCGGGCGCTGGATTTGACACGGCTGCCAAAGGTATCATCGGTTTTATACAATTGGCTTGGACTACGACGGGGCCCGGGGCGGAGTTTATGGCACCCGGCAGGGTGTGACACCCGACGAGAGTGCCGGGTACCACCACTCCTACTCCCCCGCCACCGTGCTGGTACAAATTCAAATTCGTCGAGGATTGCGATGCTTGCGATGATGATGATGATGCTGCTGCTGCTGCTGCTGCCGCCGCCGCCGCTGCAGCTGCTGCCGAAGCTGGCGATATTAAGGGCGGAAATTGTGACGTCGATGTTGACGATGTGGTTCTATAGTGGTCGATTTGAGCGTATATTGTTGGCTCCTCAAAATAATCATAGGATGGACTTTGTGGCGGGGGCGGCTTTTTCGACAACGTGCTGCTACAGCTGTTCGGGATTATTTTGCTGTTGCAGTCAACTGAGTTTTTTGGTATGGTCAGAGCCAGCTCGGCATAGTGTAGCTCGTCCTGCTGCTGTAAATTATGAAATAAAACAAAACATTTTCATTATCAGGAAAATATGTAAAAATAAAAGGAGGGCACCGTATAAGCTAAACAAATTTTAGATATCTCCTAATAGGCGCGTATACGGGGGAGATACAGACATGGGTTCACCAGATTATGAATTGCAAATTTGAATTCCGATGCCTCGAAAACGTCTTGATATTATTTTTCATATTTTTTCATTCAAATTAAAGTAAAGACATTTCTCCATGTTAAAAGTGCCAGTTGAGTTTGGAAATTTTGTTAGAAAAATCGAATTTTAACATTTTTTATATCCACTTTGACTCTGCTATCTTGAATTTTGGTATATTTGAATTTTATAAGCCAAAAACCTCCTAGACATTAATTTTCATTAAAACTCCTTATATTGGATCCGCCAGACAGATTCAAAATCAGCATCCCAAAAGCTCCCTAGTATTGATTTTCACGACAATTTTGAATCGTTTTTATATATCAGGTGTACCGGAAAGTCCTTACCAGTTTTTCTAACAAATTTCGCTAGACGTAAGTATGGACTAAAATGATTTGACATGTATGTCCTTTTATTCTACTGTCATTAAGCTTCAAAAACAACAAAAGTTTCATGCCGCCTAAATATATGAATATGTCGAATTTTATGCCTAAAAAAGAGCATTTGCAGCATTCATTAGTTTGCTTATTTCATCAACAGAAAAAAGGGCCATTGAAAGTCTTTATTTGCTGGTAGAAACTTACGCAGAGCACATGCTCCAAGTATAAAAACATATGAGACGTAATTTCGAAAATTTAAAAGTGCTCATTTTGATTTGAAAGACAGTAAGCTCTACCCAAAGAGCAAAAACATTTGTGGATGTAGAATTGCAAGAGTTATTCGACGAAGACCCAACAAAAGTACATTTTTATTCAAGCAAAAACTATCATAATTCAGATCAAATCAACACAATTTAAATAATAGTTTCCTTATTATGAATTACATTTTTTAATATTAAGTTTACATTTATTGCATATCTTCCAATTAAAGCTCGAAAAATTAGTTCGCCATATTAAATTATCAAGTTCATTATCAGTTCTTTGAATTTCCAACATTTTGGTCGCCATATTGGGTCTACCATTTTCAAATTTTAAATTTCGAAAGAAAATTCTCAATCAACGTTGCCAAAAAACCTCCAATTAGCAATTTTAATGATAACATACATTTATTAGCCCCCTTTTGATGAACATGAATAAAATTTAGCCACTCATGTGTTGCTACTACTACTATTAGCCAACTTTTGCAATCTCGAATAAGATAACTTGGCACTGTTACATGTTCATAAGGATTTACCAATAAGCACTGACCAAGTCATAGAGTATTTTGCTAAAAATCGAAACGGGTTTTGTGGTAGTCGTCTCCGTTTTGGATTGCATACTTGACTTAATTTTTACCTCAGTATTTTCTTTTTCGGTTATTGTAAATCTAATTGTCTAATAATCTAAAGAAATTAAAATAACAAAAATCTTATTAATGAAGGGGAAGAATCCCCTCCACGAGCACAAAGCATTTGACCTCAGATATTTGATTCATGAATCCAGCTACGACTTAAGACGGCATACAAACTAGTCCGGAACACACTTTGGATGTTCTGCATTGACGACATTCTCTACAGTTCTGTACTACCCCAATGTTAAGTGTCTTTAGTATAAATGCCTTATCTACAAAAAAAATTATTAGAATTTATAGAATAAATTCAATTTTATACTCTCTATCATTTGTAAAAGAAAAAGGATGTACACATTACGTTACATTATACATATATGATATTATCGGTTATATGAAATAGGAATTACTTATGCCTTAGGCAAAGACCTTTGAATTCAAAACTACTCGATCGATATGTAAGCATATGAACTTAACCTTACGGGACTAACGACGAATTTTATGTGAAACTCGAAGGAAAATCTCAATTCCTTTCGAGATAGCTTTCATAGTCCAGACAACGCATTCTCATATTTACGCGAAAAACACGATTTGATATCACAAATGGTTAAGAGATTATATATGATAGTTTATGCTTTTCTTTCCTTTATAACCCCCTGAAAAGTTAGGCTCTATGCGGGTCTACTTCCTGCACTCATAATCCAGGAAAAAAATGGTCATAGTTTTCTATAAACGTTACAAACAGAGAATGAAAAATCGATTTCAATATCTTGTCCACTGAGCGAACTATTCAGGGTGAAAGATTAAAGAGTATCTCTGTTATTATAAGAACTTTAAACTTTAAAATTGATTATATATTTTATAAAATTAAGTTAGTTAGTTAGACAATTCGATATCTCGAAAATTGTTGATTATGTGTAAAATTTGTTTACAATTTTTTATCCTATATTTTACCTTTAATAATTCACTTAATGAACAATACCTTGAAATAGACTTTACTCGTAATAATAAAATAAAGGTTTGCGTATAAAAAGAAATCCTTATCAATAATTATTTATTTAGAAATGCAATCCCTATATGCTTGGACTATTGCAGAAATTTATTTTAAAATTTAATTAGACCAACTTTAGTTGATTTCACTTTCAGGGAAACTCCTTATTTAAAATTAAAACAGTTTCATTTTAAAGATAAAAAAACATTTTCTTAACAAACTTATATTGAAGCGAAATCATTTCATTCTCGGGTTCATTATTATCGCTTTTGAATTAAAATTACAACACCTTTGATTTTAAAATGATTCCACTTTAAATATTACACATTTGTGTTTACTGCTGCCCAGACAAATAATAAAAAATTCCTTTGAATTTTAAAAACATAGCAATGTAAAGTAATTACCGAGTTGTAATAAATTATGAAATTTCTAAATTGTACAGTCTTTCCTTATTTTGCTTGCGATTTCCTTCTTGATTGTTTGTTACAGTCTCAGAACTTCTAAAAATATGTTTAGAAACTTTAACATCGAAGTATTATGGTGAGAATTTTTATATAAATAGGAAGGCTTTTTATTCAACTGCTCAAAAAAGGAAATACTTTATAAACAATTATCGAATTTTTGAGTCAATACGTTGGGAAAAAAAAGTCGGGATATTTTTTTTCGAGTATTTAGACACATTGCTTTAATTTTTTGATGCCTTTTATTGCAGACAATTTAAAATTTCGTAGTCGGGAAATTACCTACATTTCTATTACAACTAATCAACAACATTAAATTAAATCCAAAGCAATTTAAATATATATGTATATGTTGTGATATAGCGTCTTATGTGAAGTGACAATGCCTTTTATTTAATCCTACATTTGAGGCAATATAATTTTCTTACACTAGTCGACTACTAATCAAAAACTGTTTTGTGATGAGTGAGGGTGATTCGTAAAGAAGTTTTCCAATATGTGCCAATCAATTACTTAGAGTGTCATGATTACGGTGAGCAATGTTTTCGTAAAATCCCTCCTTCACCCTTTTTTTAACGGCTGAAATATTTTCGCGTGTGTGGAGAGGTGAGCTCATATAAAACGTAATAACTTCTGTTCGAAACACAGTAGGACGACAAGTAAGTTTTGTTAAAAAGTATACATCATGAGCTTTTTAACAGTACCTCACATGATTCCATCCGTTGGCAAATTTGGCAGGTATGATTAATGTCCATACTTAAGATTTTTAGAAATTTCGGTTACTAATGTACCTTTTTATCCCCCGTCCTTAAAAATTTCGTTAATAGGGATATGGTTTAAAAACCAAAACAAATGCACCCTTAAGATATTTTTTAAATAAAAAAAGAACCTTATCAATAATTTTAGTTCGACCAAAGTTATTAACATTCTTCTAGTCGTCTATTGTGTTTCGAACAGAAGCTCTTACATTTTATATAAGCTCATCTCCTAATACAAGCGAAAATATTTCAGCCATTAAAAAAGAGGTGAAAGAGGTATTTTACGAAAAATTTGATCATAGTGAACGTTGATCACAACACTGTAAGAAATCGGTTGGCATATATTGGAACACTTATTTACGAATCACCCTGTAGATAGATTTTGAAATATATAAAAAGTAATAAAAGTAAATAAATTAAAAAATCTGCTTATTTACTGAAGTAGGTTTTCTTAGCTTATCGATCCCTCCTTTTGCTTAAGGAAAATATATAAATCTTTGGAACATACCTTACTTTGGTATGCATTCCTATCATCCAGTTCCCTCGAAACTATCTCATGATCGCTCGCCTGAGAGATGTTCAAGCCCGATGGTGTTTGGGTCGCTGATTTTAACTTGTATTCAGCATCAACTGCAAAATAGATTAGATTAAAGAAACGGAAAAAAAAATCAAACCTCCCATTCATCCTCGTCATCGTCAAGAGTCAATAATAAAAAGGAACGTCTCAAGGAGCACTCCGTCTTACCTTCGTTATATGGAACGACATCAGGATTCTTCTCATCATACATTTCCTCTGAGTGGCTAAGAGGCAGGGAAATTTTATCCTTAATCGGAAGATTCCCAGGACGAGAGAATGTCATCGGTTTACCCTTTTGATTCTGCGGCTGGTACTTCTGGTGCTGTTTATTAGCACGTATCTTTAGAGCGGTGACTGTTGCTAAACCGATGCATATTAAAGCAACCAAAATTCCAATGAAAATGCCAACTGATAAAATTGGCGTTAGCTCAAACTCATTTTGGGTCCCTTTGAAAGAAGTTAAAGCAACTAAAAATTGTTTTTGAGTTATCGTTAATTATTTTGTCATATTGAGTTTAAATTATTTTGTTTTTATATCGTTCAGTATATGCACCAAGGGAATAAGGAAGGACAAGCCCTAGATTACAAAATTAGTCTAAAAAGTCTAAAGTTGTGCGAACGAAATATAAAAAGGGGCTGGCGAAAAACACGAAATAATTTGCTCTTTATAAAAAATTCATAATCTTCCATAAAATATTCATAAGAAACGAGAAAAAAAAATCCAAAAAGTTTTAATTTTTTGTTTTTTGCTTTTTTTAGAAACCATGAAGGGGAAGACGGGAATCTGGTGTCAGAGAATTGGGATCGCTTTAAATTCCCTTACCTGTCTGTTTCTCGGCCGCTTTCAGGGTGAAACCCTCAAGGCTGACTGCCTCACTGCGTCCTCTAATATTAACGGAGTAAATTAAAATTTTAAGTAATCTGCCAGCGTCCAGGCCATTTACAGTGAAATTTGGACTTTTTGAGGATACATTAGCCTGCAGGATGCCTGTCTGTTGATCAAAAATTTCCATAAGGAACCATTGCCGTAAGCCTCCATCAAATCCTGGAGGAGAGATACAGAGAAAAAAAAGGTAAAATGAGGGAAATATAGACCTAATGTGAGGAAAACAGAAGGTGTTATAATAACCGGATGAGATGGGAAAAAAGCTGTTAAAAATTTCCTTTCTACGTTTTTATTTGCCTTTTCTCCTTATTTCATTATCATTTAGTGTTTCTGTTGCTTTACTCGTTAATAATTTAATTTTCCTCTTTGTTAAGAGCTAATTGCCCATAATTTGGTGTTAGAAAGTATCAAAGATGGTTAGAAAGTGGTCAGTACAAACTTTTGAAACCGCATTGATGAAAATTTCCTTCACAAATACCTTTAATTTTATGTAAAAATATATACGACTCTTTTTAAGTATCTTGTAAACGAGTTTTATTGATGATATGAAACTAAAAGTTTTGACTAGACTGCATATATAACTACGAGAAAAGAGTATGATAAGTCAGTGATTTTTTTGAATTTCCCAAGCAGTAATTTTAAATGTAACACTGCTCCGGCCATCTGCGATTTATTAATAGACTACTATCAAATTTTGTGTTAGCTGCGTCATTTAGTTTGTATTTGAGAGCCATTGAAAGCAGGCAATGTCGTCAATTTTAATGAAAATGGGAAAAGTGAATTTTGGTCGTACCAGCACAAGTGACGCCGAACGTTCAGGACGCCCAAAAGAGATCGTCACGACAGAAATCGTCGATAAAATCCCCATGGAATGATATTGAACGATCGGAGAATGAAACTGGGTGAGGTGACTAAGGCTGTAAACATATCAACTAAGCAGGCACATTACATTTTACATGAATATTTGGACATGAAAAAGCTATCCGCGCGATGGGTGGTGATTGCTCACACTCGTTTAAACGCAACTGCAAAGGAATATTTGGCAATGTTCAGCTGCAATCCGAAATGCTACCCCATCCAGCACATTCTTCAGATTTAGCCCCCTGCGTCTAATTCCTGCTTCCAAACCTGAAGAAATAGCTAGGCAGTAAGAAATTTGATTGAATGAAGAGATTATCAAAGATACAAAAGCCTAATTTTATCCATTTTGTGGTTCTTAAAGTAAATGTAAAATAAAACACACTTCTGATTGAGATTTCAATAAATTTTTTATATCAATATATTTTTGGAACCTTTCCATTATGTGTGGAATACAACATTATTTCATTGTCTTCCACGGAATATCTTATAGGATTGGATCCTTTTGAGATAATTTTTGATAATTAGTCATCATTGGACAATAGCTCGACCATAACTTGACGGATATTCGCTTTTAAAACGTGTGAGGATTCTCCGCATAAGCACGATCCTTTACCCACTAAAAATAATCCACTAATCGCATAATCTTAGTCACCAAAACATAAAATAACTCGTCCGGGAAATTCCTACCGCAACAAAGCCAAAACCGGCAGAGCTGCAAAGTCCAGAGCGCGTAATACAAACCCTGAGTAACTAATAATAGCATTAAATACCAAAAATGTTTACTTTAATTCTAGAAATGTAATCTAGACCAATCAATTTGCAGTTTATTTAATAACATCGGATATCCACAAAAATAAAATCATTATCAGGCTCGAACAGTAATAATAATCTTAAAAACTTACTGAAAAAGTAAAATGCACACTATTTGTTTTTAATTCACCTTTTTGATAGTGTCCGATAAAATTAGCATACTGTATTTAAATTGTTTTAACGTGTTTCGAAAGTTTTACCTATGTGTAAGCATAGGTAGCAAAAAGCTTATTAAAATTTCAAAAATTTACAATTTTTGGCTTTTGTAAATAAGTTCCCGATTGGAGCTCGTAGATAAGTCAAGTGTGATTAAAATGAATTAATGAATTAAAATTGTACTTAACAAAAGGTGTTTGTTTCATTTCATTTAATAAGTTTAAATATTTTTCTAATATTTCTGAAGAACAAAATATATCAACTTTTTTTAACAGTAAAGTATTTTTCAGAACATATCAGATTTATAATTAAAAATGTTAACATATTGAGCCCAGCTTTGGTCCTTACGGACCGACAGTAAACTTTCCATTTTGTCGGCGTCGGGCATTGGGGACCGACAGTAGCCTTTCCGTTTGAGGCGGTCTTTGGGACCAGTATTAAAAAATTAAAAAATAAATGTAGTTATTTCAAAGAAATTTATTAGATCATTCTAAGCAGAAATATAGTGTGACTTAGATTGGTAGATGTATTGCAAAACATGATGATAGCTTTGCCTTTCTATTATAACATTCTGGTCAAGTGCTCACTGCCGTGTGAATGTAAAGAACAGCAAAATCGGAACTGGGCTCAACGTGCTAAGAATAAAATTTACATTTCTCCTCTATCACGGAATAAAATAATTGCTCAGTTAAAAATATAGTAAATATTTCATTAACATCGAAGCTTTATTTTATATACCGTAGATATGGGTTACTTTGACTACTTTTTTCTTATATTTTTAAAAATTATATATCTATCTGATATATAAATTGCTATAGACTACTAAGTGTAGTAACTAATCAGTAATAATCTTTTATATAGTAAAAAGTTTGTAAAGAAGAGGGTTACTTAAGCAAGTGTTAAGCCAATGTAAGTCCTTTGAAATAATAGAAAATAAACAAATGATGGAAATGTTTAATTTTCAAAAAAAAAACATAAACAAAAATTAACTTACATAGCGTTAAACTCCGTTAAACAAAAAATGTTGCTTACGTAAAATACGTAAGTTCGAAATTCAAATGACAATTTTAACTTTGGAAAAATTGGTTCAGCCAATTAAAAATAGGTGCCCGTAACACCATCTAGCAATTCCAATACGAACTAGATAGTTTACTGTTATGTCTACGAAGAGGCGGGAAATTTAATATTTTCAATTCAATTCAATTCAATTCAATAAGTACCCACCAGAGCCCACATCTACGGTATTTATTTTTTTTAAACGTTCGATTGCTTTAAAATGCACTCCAAAAATTATACTTTCACGATCAGATAAATCAGTATGAAATAAAATTTTACATAAATGCAGTCATTTTACAATACACAAATTTAATACCAAAACAACGCTCGAATAAGTTTCATTACATTAATTACAGGGTACTGTACAAATAGCTTAGCTTATTTATGAACAAAACCTTCATTATGATATTTATTTTATTTAAACTTTATAACAATGTGAATTCATTCCAGTCATCCGTTTATTATTATTTCATTTTATATTTTTCTTACAACTTTTCATCAATTTTCGTTATTACCAGAGCAGCTGGTAATAAATTAACCATTTTTACGAATAACTAAAAGAACTTTCTGTTAAAAGCCCAAAGCGTTGTAATCACAGGACAGCAATACGTGAAATTCATGAGAAAATGTGCACCCTTGTTTATTTTCAGACGAGTTTATTTCTGCTTCAATTCGCCCTTGCTATGAATATTGAATTTCGACCCCGTGGATGGATATTATGAAACCTTTATTGCACGTGAGTGTAAACACCGAAATCTGTATTTGAAGCAAAAACTTTGTTTATTCCATCATCCATCCTCGTGGTAATATGTATAAAGCAGTCGACTAAAATATTGAGTAAAATTTCTGGTACACGAAGTCTTAACGCTTTAATAAAAACTAATGTTAAATACTTAATAATGTAATCAAAACTTTTAAAATTACAAGAAAAGTATTTGCATCTCTAATTTCCAATTTCACTGTGTGAACTTAAGCTCGAGTTTACTAAGCCTGAGTGAGGACGATAGCTTAAATAAGAAATTCACAAAAATATGTCAAAAATGGAAGATTTTAAAAAGAAACATGAATTAAAATGAAAGTACAATTTAAATTATTTCATTTTATTTTAGATTGAAAACATTCATGCATTAAATATAATAATTAATTTTAGTGCTAGAAGATATAAACTTTATTCATCTATATCTAGCGTAGCTTCTATAGCAGATATGTAATTAATTTTATCTTTTGGGAAAAAAAAAATAAATGATAGTTTACAGCCTTCGCAAAACTTAGTAGATAGCTAAGGTATTAATTGTATTAAGAATTTGTTCTATATCGGTTAATCTAAATATCTCATCATGATTTTTAAAGTTTAGTTTTAGATAGTCTGTAATTTATTCAGATGAGTGAAAGCATACTGAAATCAAACTAGAACACCATAGAGCATTATACGAGTAGGTAGCTCGAAATATAAGTTTAAACATAATTAACTTATTTTCGATTTTTAACGAAGGGGGTTTTCAGTTTCTTATCCAGAATAATTCCTAGATATTTAGCCTGATCACTGCAAGTGACCTGATTCTCCTGTAGGAAGAATATACAATTTAGAATTTATTTGCATTGATCTTTATGAAAATACTCATCAAGAATATCTTAACTAACACGAAGTTTTGTACAATTCCCATGTGAGTTGTATAATGCAGTGTCGTCCACATAAATTGAAGACGAGACGAGATAAGCATGCTAAGGAAATCAGCTTTATAAACACAGTGAAGAACTGATTTTAATACCGAATCTTGCGGTACACTTAGAGTATTTTCTAGAACCTAGATGCACTCTATACATATAAACGTTCTTGCTTTAAGAAAATCACGGATTAATCGTATAAACCTTGCAGGGAATCCAAATTTTATAATTTTATGAATAAGGATATTGTGCCATATCAAGTAGAATCAGTAGAATTCTTCTATGCAAAATTAATTTTAACATACTGACAAATTCTAAGCACTGGTTAAGTCTCATTAAATGAAAGTGTTAAATAGAAAGGTAAACAATTTAAAAACGCATGATATTTAATTATATAAATACAATTACAAAAAAATACAAGCATATCCTTTTAATCTCCTTAGTTTAGTAATTGCCATGAATTAATAATCATTTACCAAAATACTTCTCATGGAAGTAATTCACTTAATTTAAGTGGCTGGCAAGGAATTTGCTCTGCTTCACTCAATCAAAGCTCTTAATCTATTATCAAGTGGTTAAGGATTATTATGTAAATTGCGAATATCGCTTAACCCTAGAAACCTACGCTATCTGTATGAAACAAATAATCTCACTGAGTTGGAAACTTGAAATACAGGACTACTCGTATGATGGTCGTAGGCTTTAATATGTGTTTGGTATTAAATTCAACTTGATACCTCTATTCGTTCCTGGGAGGTCTTACAAGACAGACAGACAGACAAATGGACAACAAAGTAATCCTGTAGTAAGGATTCCATTTTTCCAGAATGGTATACGTATACAATGTCATTTTTGTCGGTCGGTTTTTGGAATTCCAAGTTCAGAAACTAAAACTAGCTACATTTATTTTTAATAAAAAAAAAACACAAATAAGAGAATTTCCACTAAATTTCACTAAATCCAAATATAAGGTCTGCCCACTGTGCTAAAGCTTACACTGCGAAATCAGGCATAATACTTATATTACCTAAAACAAAATTTAAAGAATTGTAATGGAAATTGGTACTTGAGAGTTTTTGAACATGCTGATTGCAAATTTGATTTTAAAATTTTGAGATTCAAGATGACGAATTCAATATGGTCACCAACATTTTTGGAATTCAACAAATATGAACGAAAATTAATATAAAGTTAGAAATTCTAAATAGCGAGTTTCTCACCATTACTTAAATTAATAAAGAATAAAAATTTATATCACATATATTAATGCGGATAACTTCTAAAATTAGACAATTGCCTTGATGACCGAAATATTGGAATATAACCTTATAAACCGGGTCATGTCCCAAAGTATTTGGGACGTACAGCAATCCCAGCATTAATTAAAATGCAATTGAAATACCGTCCCAGTTTTGAAGGCTAATTTAAATGTACTGCGTGCCCTTAATTGTCCTAATTGTTGCAGTACGATTTGTGTATATGGACTATATATAACGTAAAACAAAAGTATGAGAGGGAAAGTTTTGGTAAGCTTGAATCAATCGTTTCGAGGGTATGTAACATTCACAGCTTTAAAATTCCTTCGGGCGAAATCAATTTGGGCCAGAGTTTGGATTTTATCTTTAAGGGCCGACCTCGAAATCAATATCCAATTTGAACTACATTGAAATGCAATTATCCCCTGTCAAACAGAGGTTGTACCCGCAGAACAGTACGTTTCGGAATATAGTCCGGGACAAGCGGCTTTGGTGGTGCTCGAGAGACATATACTCGAACACCAGCGTCATTCAGACCCATTCAGCCGAGCAACCGGAGCAACCAAAGCAACCAGCCCAGCCATCTAGTCAGTTAGACAAATGGAAGAGTTGGCACAGTAGACGTACTACAGATAATCCGGCAGAAATTTGATATTATTCAACACATAAACAAGAAACCCCCAAGAATAGGAGGCTCTCAAAGTCGGGGGTTGGGATTTAGGGGGGTTAAAGTATATGTACGAACCTTCGTTGCAATCAACTTCTAATGATTCCGAAGTTTGGTTAACCAGGGTGCAATTATACGGCATGTCTGGCTTGCCAGCTGCAATTAGATGGAAAACGCAGGGCTCCTTCTGCTGGCCAACGACATTATCCGCCCAGCACATTATCGTCCCAAAGTCCATTTCCTGTAAAGATAATAACAAACGTGGTCTCAGTGAAAATTCGATAACTAGATACGATCCTTACAAATAGGTGTTCAGGGTGCGTTCAGAACCCCCGCCGGTTCAAGCCCAGCACGCGATGCACACCTATGAACATCTCGTGGGATTATCAGAAGGGGAATCCAAACCAGAACTACATATGTATAATGGGCTAAAGGGGTGTTCTAGAGGTATTGCATTATATTGTTGAATCGTTTACAGCAAAATTGATAATTTCGTGGGTCGTGGCGGATGCTTATTCTGGATACTCCCTAAAAAGCATTACCATGATTTCGGGGGAGGGTTGTGGGAATTAATCGGAATTCATTTCCTAAAACTTTTCAGCTTTTCATTTATTATTCACTTTCCAGTTCAAAGGGTTCTGAGAATGTCCTGGAAATTATTAGAGCGAACGTAATTTACTGGATTTTTGGGGTATGAAAAAAAAAAAAAAGATTTTATTTGCTTTGCTCCATGAGGAAAATGGAGAAAGTTTCATGCCTCCCAGGGGTATTAAATAGAGCAAAGCAACGGGCATTACCGCAGTGGGAGTCACTAGATTCGGAAAGGGGGTAAGTTTTGAACAGTTTCCTTCGAAAGATTTTGTTAATTATGCAGACATTTGTAGGACTTTAAATGAAAAAAGGAAGAGATCCCGATCCCCTTTCCACAGAATTTATTTGAACGCAATTCTTAAATTTTCAATTCTTTTGTAATTGAACATTCCTCTAGAATACACAATACGGAATGAAAGTAAATAGAAGTTTGCTATATAAATATGTTAATAAATTTTAAAGAAATGCTTCAAAAACCACCTTTTTAATAATTTATCAAAATTGTGGTTTTTTATTATTTTTAACCATATTTTTCTCATCATAGAAACAGATTCAGCATTTTTAGTTACGAATTTATAATCGATTGTTTATAATTAATCTCCTTACTTAAAAATATAAGTCGAGTAGTAACACCACTTTTAAATATTTCGCGTATCCTATAAAAACGGATACGGATAGTTGAATTTTTTATTACTATTTTTATTATTTGTGATTTGGCAAATATATTTCACCAATTTATAGTTTATGTATTAAAGCTCTTTAGAGGTATTATCTTTATTATATAATATTATTTGAAATCAATTTGCTTATACTCTCTTTTGTAAGTTAGATATTTTGAAAATGCTTATATGTACGAGTATATGAGAAATATTTTACATGTGTTTCGTATATTTTTCTTTTTTGTTTGCTGACACTTTTAGGTAGTGATATCCAGCATACCCAAATCAAAACAGGTTTACAGGCTTTTGATGGGTCTGACATTAGATACCTATTTTCAAAGAAATAATTTTTAAAAGTTTACATGAGCTCGTAAAAGATCAAACAATTCGCCTGTCAACCCATAATTTTTATTTAACCTAAGGGTAATGTTCTAAGTTTTAATGTGTACGTGTAATTTATTAATTACTTTTTAGACTGTAACTAAATGTTCTCCGGCACATAATTTTTCGTTTACCCTCCCTAAAACAGACCTATACGATCATAATTAAATAGGGGAGATGTAAGCATGCAACAGGTTTTGTTCAAAAGATTTTATTAATTATGAGACTGTTTTGTAGCTTGTAGGGTTGGAAGAAAAACGATTTTGTTCTCTGTTTTCCCGCCAAAAGAATAAAAATATAAATTTTCGTGAACGCATTCCTTAAATTTTCATTTCCAGTCGCACTTTTCGACTTCCTCTGTAGGTCTCGAGCGGAAGCATTGTACAGACGGCGTGCTCAATTCAATTTACCCAGATGTCAATTCCTGTTTACTTTTTATCAGAGGAGAAATTTTTTAATACCAAAGCTATCGACAGCCTTCCATTACGGCTGAACTGTTGATAAGGAGGACGATCATTCGTTTTCCTTCCATCTCACCCCGGCAGATACCCCGCAACCCCCGTACTCTTAAAAAAAAATTCAGGCGAAAAAGTGGTGTCATGAGTGGGGTTTTGAGTTTCGATAGGTAGAATTTTAGCGGGCGGACCCAAAATAAAATAAAAAAATATGTATATATCTATACACCGCCCAACTGCTTGCCGTATTCAATTAGAGTCGGCAGTCAAGAGCGAAATTAAAAGGTGGCAATATCGAGCGACCTCGTAAACAAAATGTTTACCCTCAAGAGGACATGAAGCTTGCAATCGATTTCCTGTTCTTTCTTTTGCGACTGTTGTCCTCTAGGTTGCTCTGCTGTTCATGAACTGTGTGCCTGGTGGGTTTTTGACCCAGTTATAGATTTATCCGAAAACTATAAAGCACACACCCTCAGCTGGCTGCCTCTGTTCAAGTTGTTCGGTATTTGTTTTGTTTTTTATTTATATTTTTTTTTATTTTATTTTTCAACCTCTGGCTGATGGTTTGGTTGTGTATATTTCTCCTTGAATTGGTTCCACCTTCTACTCCTCAAACCAGGAGGAGGAAATAAATCATTCCACCTCTCTTAACGCCACCAAATACTTTTTTCTCCCTTATTTTTTGGGTATTTTTTTATTAACTTTTTTCGGGAAATGTTTCATAGTTTTGTGCGAAACATTAAGGGATTTGGGTGAAAATGAAGCCGAAAAATAAAAAACAGAGGACTAGCGTTCGCGCTACTGCTGGAATTAATTGTTATCGAGGTTAAAGGTTAAACAACAAAAAAATGCAATGGATGCCTGCAGGTACTTTTGTTGGCCACTTGCTCATTTTGAGTATACGGCACCATTTTTTCCCACTATTTCGATACCCTATATAAGTTTTTTGCCATCCCCACCCTCCTACCCGATTATTTTACCTACCTTAACCGGTGTATACGTAAGCGTTGATGCCTGGGCCGAATGTATCCGAAATCCACTTTGTGGCATATCGAATGTCTCCGCAGTGTTATTGAAGGACCACTTGAATGTATCTGGTGGCGGGAAAGCGTCAACTTCGCATAAAATGTCAGCAGCCTCATTTCGAGCAACACCATAAATTTTTTTCTGATCCGGCCGGCAAATTGGTTTGTCTGCAAAAATATAATAAAATTATATTATATACGGGGTTAACGATGCTTAGCTTTCGTCGCAATTATGAATTTGGAAAATATTTTTTTTTTTTAATATTTTGCTTTTCTACTAACCCTAGATTAATAATTTAAAAACAGTATTATAGGTTTCAAAATTCTCTACAAAATTCGTCCAAAAAATTACCCTTTTTTTTATTAAATATTCCGACTTACCCAGGAATTTCTAATTTTGTTTTTTTCACAATAAACAGACTTACAAAACAAAAATACTTATTTCCGACGTATTTATTCAATTGCGAATCCGAATCAAGCAGAATTGCTCTATCACGTTAAGATTTCTAGATATCGTAACATAAAAGTGTAAAAAACACGATTTTTAAATATTTTTGAGGTTATGTAACAAGACAAGATAAGTTGTTCCTTTCAAAACCGACATTTAATTATATAAATAAACTTTTTTTTCTTCGAAATAGCGTAAAATTAAAACTTTTACAATTTAAAATCTATTACGCTACTATCTACGCTAATTTATTACAAGTCTAAATGAACACGCCAATCTATGGTAAAATCCAGATTCGGATTCAACATCGAAAAATAATTCGGAAATGACTATTGGAATTTTTGTTTGCTGACCCTTGTTGGTCTGTGTAATCAAAGTTTACTGAATGAATCGATTCAAAAATCAATTTTGTTGTTTTGTTGCCATTTTTTACAGACGACTATATTAAAACTAAAATACATTGCTATGGTATGGCATATAGAAATTATCACATTTAGTCGTCCAACGAAAGTATTGACTCTGAATAAAATTTATAGATTAATTGTTAATAAATCAATTATTTTAGAAACAAACAAGTTTTATAAATTAAGAAGTTGAGTGTCGCGTTCCAAACGGTATCATATTTGCTTTTACGCAAGGGCATTTCAAATTTTTCCATTTTTGTGTTTTCCTAGTAATTTCATAACTTTTGTGACCCAGGAGTGATCACTTGACGACTTGAGAACAATAGGCATACGGGTGGTTCTATTTTATGTGCCAATATAAAATATTTTAATGACCACCGGTGAGCATGTGGTCCTTAAAGTAAAGAAACAAATGGCCACTGATGAGTACTATGTAACGGTCAACGTGTTCAAAGAAATTTTCATTATTTTTCAGTAATCAAAATTCACTGAATTGGCAGAAATTATATCATTCACCCTATATAAAATATAAGAGTAAAAATAAAATTGGCGCCATAATGCAAGCAAAACAAAAATGTAATCAAATTTAGCCACTAAAAAGGACAGTAAACCCTTTTGCCCTATACTTTTAATTTTGTTTTTGTATATTTGTTACCCTGTATATTTACTATGTGTGCAGGATTCTTTTTTCGGGTCTCTTTTATCTATAGTGCACCCCAGGGGGCATTTTGTCCTCCTATATATTGTTTTGTCTCCGGTAGCAAACTACTTTTCTACCCAATGTGCGATTACGTCACGTCCTCCCCCGTTTGAATTAACCTACTTTGTTACAGTTCAGCTCCACTTTTGTTGCTGCTGCTGTTGCTCGGTTTTGTTATTTTCCCTTATTTTTTTCTCACCCTTTATATATCTTTGTTTTTTTTTTTTTTTGTTGTTGTTGTTTTTCTCTCATCATTCTTTTATTTAGCTGGTTGCTACTTACACATTACTTTCAGTTCAACAATATTGCTATCACCGTCTCCCTCGACATTTGACGCTATGCATGTATAATTGCCCGCCTGATGTCTTGTGACACCCTGTAGTGCTAAATCTCCGCTACTGACAATGACTCCGGCACGTTGATTATGTTGGATAATCTGGTTCTGAAAATAGACAAGAGGAGAGGTGAAAAGGATTCACTTTCCAAACAAACAAGAGGCACTGAAGCAATGGATCGCTGGGGAAATTGCTTTGTTGCACTGAAATTTGATACTACTTCATCCCTTTTTTTCCTGCGTTTTATTGACGCAAAATCTTTTGCCACAGCACCCTCCCGATCTCTAGGGAACGATTTTTTCCCCCATGATGCAAAGGACAAATGTTTTGTGATGCGAGCAGAAGGACTCCAATTAGTTGCCTTTGTACTTGGTATTGTTCTATGCGATGGGTAAGTGGGTGAACAGATACTGAATTTCAATTCCTTTTAACGCCAAAGACACCCTTTTCCGAATGGTGTACACTTTTCTAAAGAAAATAACAGAGATAAAGGTAATTGTACTACCTTTAGCAAATTAAAATGATAACTACTACACCATTTTTTTGTTGTTTGCAAATCATACTCAAATAACCCTTTTGTAACTTCAATTCTACGAAATAGAAAGGTATCTTCAAAGAATTTGAATCAAATTAAATGAATTTGCATTCTTGTGATGACGGAGATTGGTCTAATTAAGCCTTTTCTCTGGATCGCATACACTAAAACTAACATCATGAGATGAGGGATAGTAACTTTAAAATTTAAAATAAGAAATTTATGTTTGTTTGTTTTTTCAACTTCTAAGATAAAACTATATTTTTTGTACGTAAATCAGTTTATTTATATTGTAGATGATAGTTTAGCAAAGTTGCATTTAAAAATTAAAAAATAAAAAGGCATTATTTTCAAGAGTTACCCCAGACATTTACTAACTGCAGTCAACTTGAATCACACATACCACATACCAAAAAAAACCTATTCCTTTGATTAACACAAAAACATGAAATTTATCATATTCTTGCGGCTCATATATTTTTGCTTTATTTATAAAATTAATCGCATTTTTTTTTTGTACCGTATTTCTTTCAGTGGAATTAATTGAAGTGTGTGTAAATAAATTTTAATTCCCTTAAAATCGATCGCATTCTCTTCCATTTACATTACCCTTATAATAAATTTTCCTGATGTTTTGGAAATTAAATTAATTCTTTTGCATTGAACCGCATTACAATATTTCACTCATTCACTCAATTCCACGAAGTAGCAAATAATTAATTTACATGCATACATTAAATTTCAATAAATATAAATGTAAATAAAAAAAAAAATTAATAAAATATGTATATAAAATTTTGCCAGAATGATGATATTCAAGAGGAATGGATAACTCGCACAGAATTTACATCCGGCAGAATTGTAATTTTAGAAACTCTTTCAATTTAAACTTCAGTTCTTGAAATTGCAATTTTTACATTCATTATTTTTTCTCTTGCTGCAAGGATTCTTTTAATGACTATGTTTATATAAATTTTTTAATTTTTGGAAAATTTATAGCCATTTTAATATTTTTAACAGACACAAAATTTGCTAAAATACCTAAAAAGGAGGAAAGCATCATTTTATAGACCATAACGAGGGTTGCCTGAAAAGTTTCCGACCTCAACATGAAGAAGGCACCACTCGTAAACAAAAGTTGGAGAATGTGTTTGCGCATGCTTTGCGCACTACTCAACCATTTTGGACGTGCAGTTATTGTATGTATATAACATATAATATTTTTTTTAAGGCAATTCCCTTACAAAAATCAAGGATAAATTGAACGCTGTGAATTGGAACTCTACTCCACTATTTACCACCGTGCAATTTTGAACAACTGAATTTAAACGTGGCCAGCTTGGGTGGCGATTAAGGTTCAGGACTTCCAAAACCTACAACCATTGACGACCATCAAGATTTACGCAGAAGAAAGCCCATTAGTTGCCGCATTTGCTTAGAAACCTGTTCGAATGAACATTTCCAACGCTCTGTTGATGCAGTTTAAGCGAAAATAAATCAAAATTTTTGAGCTGATTAATTACTGTAGATAAAACTTAGATCTACAATTATACTTCAGAAATAAAAAATACATTCAAAACAGTGGACTTCGAAAGGAGAATTGACTCCAAAAAATGCAAAGGTTATTCTTTCGGCTGCGAGAGTGAACTGTGTGACTATGTTCTGGGATAGTTATGGAGTTATCTTAATCGATTATCTTGAAAAAGGAAAAACCATTACAGGAGCATATTACGTATCATTACTTGAGAAGCTGAAGCAGAAATTGCAGGTATCTCGAGTGGTATAGCTGGCAAATTCGCAGAAAGAAAAAAATATTGTAATAGTGCGCCACGTAACACCTTAGCTGTTGCTATGACGAAAATTGACAAATTACGGTTTGAACCATGGTTAACCGTCCTTACTCAACAGATCTTGCCCCAAGCAACATTTTTTTGTTCCCTAAGTTACAAGTTGCGCTTGGAGGACAAAGAGTTTTGTCGAATGAGAAGGTCATCACTTCTTAAACAATTATTTTGCATAGAAAGACGCCGAATAATATTTGGATAGGTTGAAGAGATGGAAGCATCGCTGGGATGCTTACAAGGAGACTATGTAGAAAAATAAAAATAAAGTTGAAAACAAAATTTCTTGTACCTTTTTCAGATAATGAAGAAGTATTATTACTTGAAATTGATTGTTTTAATTTTATTTAAAGTAACAAATCCAATATGACGGACGACAATTTTAAAATTATTCGTTACTTTACGAAAGTTAATATGAAGGACTTTTTTGGATCGTAGATGGGAAACCAGAGTTCTGTAATATAAAATACAAAACGAAAAGTATTAAATATAACATCAGCAATATTCATTTTTGAAAGATGTAAAAGGTTTGAAATTGAGATTTCCGGTTTGTAATCAGCGACCCTAAAAGCCCCTATACATTAATTTTTATTTAAAAAAAATATCTACGGGAAAACGAAAAAAATAACTTATATTTTAACTTAACAATCTATGAAATGTCTTACTTAGGATTTCCTTTACCCTTCAAAGGTTGATATCCTGCGATTAGCCAACCGCCATCTCCTACAGAGGATATCGATTTCCCATAGATCTGCCTCTAATTGAGCTCAATTTTATAAAATCAGTCCAGACCATTTTTTTTTCTCTCAAGGCTGGTAGCCACTTCACCGGATTAACTTGTTCCCCGTCAAAAAAGGTCTTTTGTTACCAACCCCTTTAGTTCGTACCATTTTGTGTCCACTCCCAGCTCCCGTTCGGCCCCTTTAGACCCCCAAAATGAGTTGAAGGAGGGTTAAGGAAAAATTACAGCAATCAGGCCTTCATTATTCTTACAAATGTTCGATCCGTTTAGCATAATTTTCCAGAAGTGACCTTCAATTAAGCAAACGAGGTGTTCAAATCACACACTACAGTGGGCGAATTGTGTCGCTAATGTCTTCCTCAGGAGGGCTGGGGGAGGAAATGAAGGGAATAGGGTTTCCACAACCACACCCTAATTATTGCCATTTCAAATTCATGTAAGCTTGGCTGTGGTTAGCAGCAATGGTCGAGAAAATTTCCAATCCTTTTCTAAAGGTGCTGCCCACTCCCCTAGATCCAGAAATGCCCACCCACCCGCTATGGAGCCCCTCCCGCTTCCTGTCCTAATCATAGATCATTTGCGGTGAAAGGGATGACGGGACCTGGCCCCGTTAGAGGGAAACTAAATCGCCAGTCAGAAATTGGAATAATTCCACTCACCTCATCCATCCAGGGCATCCGTTCCACAATTCACTCAATTTACCTGACGGTTTCACCCGTGGGGCCTAGCGAAATTAATCAAAACCGTTGCCGCGCACCATACAAAGACTGAATTTGATGACTGTAATTACCCCCATTGCCGCAGCCCCGCTAACATGAAATTTATATCGCGCCACAATAAATTTTATTTTCCAACCGTAATAAGGCCGTAATAACAGAGTGCACTGGATAGGGCTGATGCTCGGATGTTCACTCTAAGCGGTGGTGGGTGCTCGGCACCGCCGCCGACGCCACTGAATTCACCCGTATGCGCCCCGGGCTTTACCTTTGAGGCAATCATGACCCCGAGGGTAAGCACGCACTCACCCTTTTAACCGCGCTTCTGATTATGTAATTCGATATTGCAATTTTATCAAATATAAAAAAACTCTAAAAATTCAAAAGAATTTTATATCAGTTTTGCGTGAAAAATACGCAAAAGTCCCTCGCACCCTGTATGTTAAAACTAGAAAAAATAAATTCTCTATGATTGTATTGCTTCTAGTAGTACACCCCAAAATTAAGTTTGTAAAACAATAATTTTATATAGAATTAGAAATTAATGATATTTAGATTTTTTTGCTCTATTGGTGTTGAGGCCTTCCTTCGTGCCATATTTCAAGATTAGAAAATAGATTAAGGAGAGTTAAAATGAGTTAAAAAGACCGTATCTTTTTATTATTGTCCTTCTAGACCTTGATATTTGACCCTTTAACTACGAAAGGTGTATATGTACGCCTTCACAATTACATCAAAATATACGAAAGGCGTAAATATATTCATCTGTTAGCCATCTGTTTTTTTATACTATGATACCTCCTCTGTTTTACCAATTGATTCAATATAAAATTAATCATCCTTTGAAATATAGGAACTAAAGTATCGTCAATTGTTTCGAAGGATTGTTAAGTCCTCCGAATGGTATTAAATCTTCGGGTACTGTTTTGGCCACTAATCACTGTTCTGCGCAGCTTAGCAAATAATTTCGCTGTTAATGAATTATTCCGAGGTCGAGCCGCTGTGAAAGGGTTAATGTTTCAATTTGATACCTCTAGCCTCCTATAAGAGTTCCGCTTTATGATTTTGAAATACGGAACCCTAAGAGTTGATATAACCACAAGCATCGGGTAGTTGAATATGTTTCAACAATTTTACTATTTAATCGCAATTTAATTTGTACATATAATTTCAGTTTTTTTTTTTTAATTATTAAATCGAATAACTACACAGTTCGCTTTACCGAGTTTTGCAAATTTACTTTAAATTAATCAGGATGACTGACTAAGCCGTTTGGTAAAATTTAAATTCGATATTATAAGAGAAAAACAAAAATATAATATTAATAATAATAATAATAAAAATCCAGTTATAAGTATTTCATTAGTATTTTTATAAAATATAAATAAAAATGTGATCATATTTATTAATTAATACTTACATTGTGCCTCCACACGACTTTGTAGGCGGCCGGATTAGCGTGCACTTTGCATTCAAAGTAGACATCGTCACCCTCTTCGATGTCCTCGGGATTAAGGTTTGATCCCAGGTCAAGTTGAAGAGTCGGGATAACTGAAAAAAGAAAGTCAAACAAAAGAAACTATGTAAAGCTTGCAGAAAATTTAAGGAAGTTTGTTAAAAGGAGTTAAGCCCAATTACATCACTCGTTGAGTGTATTGTATATTTATATATATATTTGTATACATATACATAAAAAAAAAATATACATAGGGCCAAACCATTTGTCGTTTTGCCCAGTTTTAGCCCTAATAATACACGGAAAATAAAAAGGTACAAAAAATTCATTAACTTAAGATGCTTATCCCTAATTAGATGCCCTGGGTATGCTACTTTAGTGTGCGTTAATGGATTAAGATGATTCCCTAGAAAAGGTCAGAGACGAACTGAGGGACAAGACCCACTGCCTGGTTAGTACGAAGGGAAAAGGTCGGAGCAGCACAGAAAAGGACCACCAGCAACAGAAGGAGCAAAGACCAGCAGAGAGATGGAAGACAGCAAAAGCAAAAAAAAAAAAAAGAAAAAAAAAATTGATTAAGGCAAAGATTAGATTTCCTTGGTATCTTCTACGCAAATGGATGGATATCTTTTCATTACGTCCGATGCTGGCTGCCCGGGACACTTCAAACGTGAACCTCGTAATGGATTTGCTATTAGCTTCAGCCGAAAACTGAAGAACGGACGGAAACTGCTGTGGGTACGACTGATGTTCCTGACAAGGACACTCGTCTTCCTGGAGGATTCTTGGGGATCTTGGGCAAATCAAAAAATACAACAAGAAAATAACGAGAATTATAGAAATGACATAATTTCAAAAAGGCAAAATCTTTAAAGGAGTATGAGACCTTGTAGAAGAAGGTCACTTGTCCGGCAATTGGGAGGAAATTTAAATTTTTTATTTTATTCAAAAAGGCATTCTCATTCGTCGTCCTTCCTTTCTAAATATGAAATAGCCCCAGGGAATCGTATTCTCTAAAGTCTAAATCATATGAAGCCAGATATCGACGGTAAAAAAAAAATATAATATTTGATTTTTCACATTATCTGAAATTAAATTTCCACGTACATATCCTTTTGATAATTTCATACAAGAAATATTAGTCTTTAATTCTAAAAAACCAAGGACTCATGTTAAGAACAGTGGTTTTTTGGACAAAAGCTGTGAGCTTTGCTTAAATTTTAATGAGGAAATTTTTATCACGTCTTAAGGATGTGTGATTTTATATTTTCGTATAACAATAGTCCAGTAGCGATTTCTCAACATTTCCATAGAATTGATGTATGTAGAATTTGAAAATTGGGTATTTGAAAATTTATATGTAATGTTAGTAGAGATTTTTTAAAAGAATCATTATAAAATAGGTAAAAAAACTAAATCATTTTATAATTACTTTTGCTTTTATAATTTCAAATGATCCGGTTTTAGATCTCCAAAAGACGTTTAAAAAAATGAAATTTTGCCCGTTCTGTTTTGATTGATGATTACTAAGTCCTAACATACAAAAAACTAATCTTTTAAATACAGCAGATGGAGGATTTGTATTAAAACACAGTGAAATACATATTTATAATCGCTTCATTTCACGATTTCAATTTAATTTCAAGCTGAAAAATGCTAGAAAGAAGATTTAATTTCCCTGATTCTTTTGCATGATTCGCATCGAAAAATCAAGCATAAAATAAGACCAATTTACAATGTTTGATCATAAGAAATCGATTCGAAAATTTCACACCTAGATTTCTAGGAAATATCAATCTGTCTTTTATCCTTCTTTGTATTTTTAAAGTTCTTTACTCGAAAATTTAAGAACACTTTAAATTGAACTTTACTTTTTATAGTGTCACAAATTTCAGATAAAGACCGCAATGATCAAAGTATTAAGCAACCTTCTAAAAGAAAATATGAAATATCCGTTCAACAAAAAATTGTAAATGTTAATTGTCGACAGAGGCGAATACAAAATGCTATTCAATCTTTGAGTTTATAAGGTTAAGAAAATACTTTTATATCTTAGAAATCGTCACTGTAATTACCCTATCGCCATGGGTGGTTTTTTTTTATAAAAATTTCAAATTTCTGGAAGTGAAATTTTCAGATTTTCAACAAGAAACGACCTACAGAGAGCTACAGACAGCAAAAGAAAAAGGGGAAGAGAGCCTGTGTAATATGTTCCAACCTGAATCCAAGGCTTTTTATCTTGTTTCAGTTAATTCCTTTTACAATCAACATTTTTCCTCTTGGAAATCATATATATATTTTTTTTTAACCTGCCCAAGAACTGTGGATGTGGGTCCTTTTTTTTTTTTGAAGTTATCTTTTTGAAGGAAACTCCCCTCTGGGGAGGGATCATTATTCTGCGTCATTTAATGCGTATATCCTGGAGGCTCCTCTGTCCCAGTATAATTCTCATTACTTTAGTCCTGTACATTGGATTTTCACCATTTATATACAGGAGGGAAAATATATCAAATATGTGCGCTTTAAGTTCACTTAGTTGCCCTGTAACGAGGCCCTCCCCCGTAAAGGGATCACCTGCGGAACACTCTCTGAACACATTATAACACGTGAATGACCTAAGCAATTTCTGGCATAATGAAAATTTACACTTTATTGCCTTAAATTTTGTTCCGTAATTCCTGGCAATAAGAGGGAATAATTCACAACAGAAGCGGCCCATAGCCGTAGGAGCCTCCGAGCCTCCAGAAGCCTGAGGAGCTATAGGCGTTCTGATGGCAGGAGCATTGGCCCGGTCCTGCTCCTCTAGGAGCAACAGAGGCTCCGGGCCTGCCTCCGTGCAAGAAGGAGCAACGATCGCAATCATCACATGTAATATTTTCCCATTAGAAGTAGAACGGCCCCGAGCTCTGTATAAAGAACGATAAAGGGAACTGCAAGGGAAAAGGCTCGAGACCGAGACCCGAGTTCTAAGGGCAAAGGGACGGACACCGAATCATTTCATAGAGTCCGACTCGAGGCTCCTACAGCTCCAGATGGTGGGGATGGGGGTGATGGTGGTGCGGTTGATGTAGTTGGTGTAATCGTCATTGTTGGTGCTAGGGGCTGCTTTAAAGATCCCCGCCGTTTTAATGGGGTATGTTCTTGCAGAAAATATGGCTTATAGCAGCATCTCCGGAACGACAATAACTCGACCTAACGCATACCTCCTCGGAGCATACTCCCGTGCATAAATATGCGCTGGCCCGCATAAGGGTTTTTTAGGGCGGCAGCATTAACAGCACCTTTTTAAAGCAATGCAGTGTGTCCTCCCCCGTGGATTTAATGGGTGCAGTATCCAGTGAAGCGTCCGCTAAAGGGTAATTTGATAATGAGAATACTGAGCCAGTGGGTAAGGGTGCATTGCTTACGGCTTGATTTCGAAACATAAAAACTCCTTTTAACAGTGCGCAATATGAATTTTTGCTTTTCCGAACTAGTTTTTAAAGAGGTCACTACCTTTTTTTGGCTCTAATAAGAGTTTTCTCTGTACTCTACCTACATGAATATTGCATTTGCGATACCATTAAAATTATACGGGAACGTTTTGCTGGAGTAGAACAATAGTCGTTTTAAAGATGTTGTACAAAGTCGACTCAAACCTAGCTTAAGCTTGATTTAGGCCTGGATCAAAAAACCCAACTCAAACCTGACTTTAGAGTACAACAGAATACGAAATTATACCGACTATAACTCTGCTAAACAGATTTTTCTAGAGATTAAGTAATTTTCAGAGGGAGCGTCATTTTGATGGGTAAAAACATTGACAAAGTTTAGTAATTCTTTTCACAGGTATGAACCAAAAGCTTCGTTTGCTTTTTTCTTAATATAAAATACATTATTAATATTAATATTAGGGAATACCATGTCCTATATATAAAATCTTATGTTGATGTCGAATAGTCACAATCTATATTTGCGCACACTAATTGATATAATCAACAAGCCTTAGAACTTCCACTTCAGATTTATTGCAGATTTATTAGTTTAAGCTTATCACAATGAAGTGCCCGGCCAGAAAACTGTGGCTGATCATAATCAAGACCCGATTGAGCATGCCTAATGAGGATAATGCAAGACATGTAACGTAGAAGATTACTTGGGTTCTGACCAAGATCGCCTGCTTTAAAACTGATAATATTTTTTCTAATCAGGAAAACCTAACAATACTTAATATTTTTAGCATTCTAGATATCCTATTTTGATCCACATTCGGACCTAAGTAGAATAAACTTATAGTGCAAGGATTATGTTTATATAGTCTGGACGTAACTTCTTCCTGAAGAGGCATATATTTATCGGCATGCCTTAAAAACGCTTAAAAGAGGTTCTAATCCGTTAGAATAATTCTAGTCGATTGGCACGTCTCTTAAAGCAAGACGAATAAAACGTTTCTGTATAGACTCAATTCTAGATTTGTTGACGGAATAATGAGCACACCATCCCAAACTAGCATATTTTAAGATAGTTCAAACAAATTCTACATACAAAAAAAATTCAATTCGAAAAATATATTAATTATACTAGTTTAAAATAAAAGTTCATTTTTGAACATTTTAACAATTCTAAGCACACACCAAGAGAAAACTTCAATAGGAGAGATAAAGAAAAATTAAAAACGGCTCCTAATAAAGCTCAATGAATGCGGCAAAGAATTTCTTGGTATAAATTAAGTTTTTATTAAATTTGTTGAGGAGCAGGAATTAAATTAAATTTGTTTGCATACTATAACTGGTTTTAATGATGTTTTACAATATTGTCCTTTCAATTTTGCCTGGAATGTAAATTTAATTTAAATAGTATTCTTAAACTATTCCCAAATTCAAGAGTTTCAATAACTTCCATCGGTAAAGTAATTTAATTAGAAGTACATGGATCTCGTACGACATAATTGAAATATTTACTCCAACCTTCCTTGGTTCATACACTTAAATTGTATTTTGAAAATTTCATGAAACAATTTATGGAAAGTTTTGGGGAAAAGTTTAAATTACCGCCGTACTAATTTATGAAAAGCTAGCAACTGTGCAAAACAATAGAAAATAAATAAGTTAGACGAAATACTTCTGAGGTATACAAAACTACAAATCAAGTGGATGCATACCGAACCCCTAAAAAGAGGATATTTTGTACTGCTCGGTTTCAGTTCAAGGTAAAGAAAAACAAAACCATCGTTGAACGAAAGTTCAAGTATTATTGATACGTTGATTTCTGTCTTATTTTTTTTTGGGGCATAATCCGTTTACGATGTCTCAAGGGGTCCCTGGGAGGATAAATGTTTGCTTTTGGTTTTATTGAAAGAACGAAAATATAAGCATATTTCGTTTGTTTCTTGAAATCATCGAACCTTTTAAGAAAACGATGAACTGAATTTACGAGAAGTGATTACCCCACCACATGATATACCTCCTTTATATTTGCATTCCATCTACTTAGAAGAAAGTAAGAAATGAAGAAAAAAAGACAGGCTCAAGTCAACATTGTCCTGATAATCTAAATCTCACGTGCTCTTTACCAATTTTCCTCATCATACTTTATTTTTTCTTTACATATATTTTTGTTTTCATTTTTTATATTATGTTTTTTATTTGCACCCGTTCCACATGAGATGACATCAAATTGCTGGCTAGCTACTGCACCTCGCATATGAAATATAGCGCAACTACTCCATTTAGCTTAAAGATGTCATCTCTTTTCCTTTCTTTCGCCCCTATTTTTTTTAGAAAAATATGGAAAAAAAGCGATACAAGAAAAACACTACTAAGAAGATAGAGGACATCCGGAGGACGGAAAGAATATGTTAAGAATACGAGAATCTAGTACCAGAAGTTAAACTGTGGGGGTGAGAATAAAAGCGAAAAAAAAGGATATATGAAAATAAAGAAAAATGCAGAAAAATCAGGGAGTAAGGGTGTAGGACGACGAAAAAAGCAGTTGGAAAAATATGAAAGCGCACGATATACTTGGGGAGCTTAATGTAGAGCATAAATAAGCTCCAGAGATAACAAAAGCACACTTTTAGTCCTTTCAATTTATTTCCGTGTTTGTTTATCCTCGGCGTATAAATTTTTCATGTGAGAGCTTGATATGTGAACCGGAGGAAATTGTGAGCGAACACCACACACAACTCGAAAAAAAAAATAAAATAAAACCGAACGAAAAACTAAGGAGTGCAGAAACCGAGGAGGCGGCGACTATATCAGAAAATGGGTAATACACCCCCCCAAGACCAGAACAGTACAAGGAAATTTTGTTGTGCAAAAATATTGTAGAGATAAAACATCCCTTTTTGCATATGCTTTTCTGTGCATAAATACATTATGCTACTCTTCTACGTCTCCTTAAATAAAGAACATCAATTTGTTGTTTTCGCATCTTTTCTTTCGCCTATTATTATTTATTTTTTCCATTTTTTTTTTTCATTTCTATTTTTTTATTATTTCTTTCTTGGACGAGACAAGACGCAAGCAATGCCCATCGAAACGGACGACTTTGATAAACTAAACGTGCCCCAGATCCTGGCAATGACATCCGTTTTGGGGACAAATATTGTGATAGTGGCTAAAGAGGATAAAGGGACAAGAGGACATCGAATATGTTTTTTTTTTCTTTTGGGAAATTTCTTAAAATAACATGACTTCAAAAAAGCCAGCCAAAAGCATTCAAATATTGAAATTTTGCTCGAATACGAGCATTCTTCTAAGATTTTAATGCATATAAAAATTAAGAAGTTAAAATATTGGATTTAATTTATTATCCGTTATCATAATCATCTACTATATTAAATTTATCTATTATTTTGTAACGATTTGTATCATAACAAATGTTGAGAATCCATTTATTAAATAAGCGATTAATCGATTATTAAAATCTGATTCCCATATTAGCTTTAACCAGTTAACCGCAGGATAGCTATAACAAGTAATTAAAAAATAATGATCCAATATAAAAGCTTGTAATATTTAACATTTAAAAAAATACCTTTATGTTAAGAAATCCCAAATTAAAGAAAATTAAGAAACAAATTCAAAAGTATATTTTAATATATATTTCGTAAACTATTTTAGTTTTTGTTTTACTAGTTAATTAATAATGATTTTTTACTAATTAATTAATAATGATTTGACTTAATAATACAAGGTGCTCGAACCTATTCTTATTATATTTTATATACAAAATTTTAAATTAACTGAAATGAACCATCCCATCTCCACGCACCCCTGATCTAGTCAAAAAAGGTTAATTTAATTTAGTTAATTAACTATTTTTTTTAATTATCTTTATAGCTTGTTTAAACCGAAAAAAACATAAATTAATAAACGAAAATAACTTCCGAAACAAAATGTTACTCACAGAATACATTCAGCTTCATTGAGGTGTCCTTTATTCCATTCTTAACCAACTCATTCGTAGCTCGGCAAACTAACACTTTCCCGTGATCCTCTCGTGTTGGTTTAAACTCCAAAATCGATGAACTCACATTACCATCAGCTGAAACCTGGAAAATTGTTGAAATCTGACGAATAGATCCAAGCAATGTAATCATCAAAAAAATTAAATATATGGTTATAATTTAATAAAATAAGTAAATGAATGAAAATCAATAAATCATTATAAAACATTAAAAACAAAATAATTAAAATTTAGTAAAAATTAAAGTAGGAATCAGCATACCTTTTGTGTGTGCTGTTGAAGTTCTTCACTTCCCATCCACCAAGTGATTTTTGCAGGTGGCCGAGAACCGATCGCCTGGCATTCAATTTCATATTTTCGATCTGCCGACATTGGCTGGTTATTAAATGAAATTTCAACTAAAAGCGGTCGTACTGCAGAATGCATGAAAAAGAAAAAAAAATGTACAGTGTAGAATTAAAAATTAATTCAATTTCAAAATTTATATTTAAACTATATTTAATGCTGTCACATTCTTAGCGCAATCAAAGCTAAACTGTCCTGTACTGTTAATATGCGGAAATTCATGTGGTAAGGATTTCCCATCAAATTGGGGACAGTGATGACAAACCCTTTGACAGCAATCGCATTCCGTACATAATTTCTAAGGCAATAAATTAGGCTTGGGAATTGCCGCCCTCTGTTCCCCTCCCAATCTTGCTATCTATTGGTGGCATAATGAATTCCATTAATTCACCTAAAGCTTACGCAATTTGATTGACATATACTTTATCCTTGGAGCCATCAACGCTATTTTCAGAGAAGTGCGCGTTTCATCCAAAAATCCCCCGCCCATACTCCGAGCATTTCGTCCTTATTGTGTCTGATGTCGCAAAGCTATAAATCACTTTCTGCGACAGCATCTCTTTTCGACAAGTGGAAGTCACTTAAAATTTTCACCGTCAAAATCCCCAATAAGTCGGAGGGAAGGCTTCGTTCCATTCATGAAAAGTATTAAAGTGCCTCAACATAGCTTTGATAGTGTACTTAACCTAAAGCATTTACCATGTCACCCCCGCAATCACAGACCTTTCATTTTCAGTGATAATAGACAATGCTTCAAAAATAATACAAAATACACAAACATAGGTTCTGGAGAAACGACGGGAAAAAATAACAATAAAGCATAAAAAAAAATATTTATAAACACACGGACAGGACAAAATGGAATAGCTGAATAGGTGAATAGAAGCATACTTTCCATTTAGAAATAACTTACGGTACACTTTCCTGAAGAGATTGCAAGTATAAGGAGTATGAGTGTAGGGGTGGCTGGCAAAATACCAACTGTTATAAACTGTTATATATGTAGCTTTTACTTACGGTACAGCTCTATCGTAATGTTGGTCGAAACAATTTTCTTATGGAAATTGCTAGCTTGACACGTATAAACGGCATGCTGATGGATACGTGATAAATTTCGCACCACAAGCTTACTATTTAGGGCTGATGGGAAAATGTAGTCCAGCATCGTACTTGACAGGGTTTGACCATTCATTGACCACGTCACTGTTGGCGGAGGATTTCCTGGAAGGATAGATTTATTATATTAGCGTAGGAAAATTTACGACCTATCGTCATATATTAAAGCAATTTGTTGGTTTTCATTTTAAACATAATAGCAGGCATTGGGTGATGCTCTATTAAAAAGGTCCTTTCAATTTTCCCCCTCCATAAATTCTTTGCTTTTGTAATTCTTAAATAAACTTTTCGATCAGTAAACATCCGTTTAATATAATTCCATAATAAGAATATTTGCATACATATACATAAATTTATTATTTAAATGTATGATACATAGGCGTACACATATCTAAACTAAAGTTTTTTAAACCCATTATTTCTTTTTCAATAATTAATGAAAAATGGCGTTGTAATAATTATCAGAATACATTTCTTCCACAAAATTAATTAAATGGAATGCAAAAACATTTTTGTTCACTTCAAATTAACAGAAGTTAATTCAAGGGATTGCAAGTGAATTCGGATAAAAGTAAAGGTGCAAAACATTCATGACCATTGTTTTAAAGATATTTTTTCAAAAATAGGAATTCATAATTAAAATTCTTTATATTATACAACAACTCTATTTCAAAAATACACTTTTAAATGTGTTTTTTATTCAATAATATTGAGTATTTGTCGTAATCTGAACAGCATGAAAGCATGAACTTCCAAAAATCTGATGTCCTCATTGTAGGAACATTAAAACGAAAGATTTTTTTTTAAATATCAGATTGAATAAATCCTGTGGGAGTCGTTAAATATAAAATTGCGATCCCTGCTGTTTATTTTACAATTTTTATTAATAATAAATAAGTTGATTTCCAGCATACCACAAGAAATCGATTTTTGAACTACATATGTATGGTTTCGAGCGAAATATTTAAAAGTAACTGAAACGATTTTCTTGAAATGTTAAAATTGTTTTTAATCGTTATGTAAATCATTAGGCATATCATATGATAATGTTTTACAATTTATTATTATATTTTATATTATTATTAGTTGTTTATTAAAATATAAAACTTTTGACAAGTGCAAATTTGCATTTGTACACTTATTATGAAAATTCAGCAATGAGATCATTAGCTATTATTTTGTTCCATTAGACTTTATGCTAATAAAAAATAGTGTTTATGGTAAGTTAAAAAAAGTATCATTTACACAATTTTTAACTTTAAAATAACATCATCACCTTGTCCAATGGTTACGAAAAAAGTGATTTTCAGAAATCCCCATAAAACTAAACAAATTATGTTTAAACAATAATTTTTTGTATGTAGGATAATTCAAAGGTTAAATTAGAATAAATTAAATAATAATCCAAAAGAATTTAAATTATCAATGGTCTAAATTCAGAATAATTATAAAAGCATTACACGAAATTTAAGCCACAAATTCGAAATATGAGCTTATTTTATTACAGTAAAGTCCACTTTACCATAAAAGTGAAACAGTCTATGGGAATAAAACCCCTTACAAAAAAAAAAAAAAAAAAAAAAAAAAAAACCAAAAATACAAGCATAAATTTAATTGCTCCATGCACACACCCTAAAAGTCAAATTGATAATTTTCCTAGTGAAAGGCCATAATTTATGGGCCACCTGCTAACCACTTATATCGCAGGTCATGCATATTCGCAATTAAACTGTATAAACGTCATCACCCCCCCCCCCCCCCCTCCGCAATATGCAATAGGGTGACAAATGCAGATGTGTTAATATGAGTAAAAAGAAACGACCGCAAAACGTGCTCCCCTTTAAAAGGTTTGATAGAAAAGAGCCCCCTGCAACAGCAAAACGAGCTGAACTCGTTCACAAACCATTTCCAGGAAAAAGGAATAGAGTGCAACAACACCTTTATACTATACGTTTATTTATTTTTTTTGTTCACCCTTTCATTTCTGTATTATTTTTTTTTCTGTAATTCTACATTTTAACGATAATTACAAAATAAGTTGCAAAAGGTAGAAAGAAGTAATAAGGGCGACTTTATAGCACCTCTATTGCAAGGGGATGGGGATACCGTGTTAAATCGAAACTAGCACGCTACCCCCACTTGCCCATTTCTCTGGGCTTGAACAGAAGAAGAAGAATAAGTAGTAGAAAAAAAATGAAGAAAATGGGAAATAATGAAAATTTTAATTATCGTGATTTCGAAGCAGGAGAAAAATAAAAAATGCAACTTGAAATACGAATAAAAAAAAAAAAACTGTGAAAATTGCAAATTAAGTTCATAGTCCTGCTTTTAAGCACAGTTTCGTGCCAAAGGCAAGTGCAGGCTTCTGGAGTGAACCCGCCGACCCTCAGGTACCAACAGTTGCAATTGTATGGGCCTCACTGTTACGCGGAGCGAGTGGGTAATAACAGTTGTTATGCGGCCAGTTCGGGTGCACAATGGGTTTATTAAGCGGACTTCAGAAAAATAGCGAAAAATTGCTTTTAGTTCACTTAAGAGAAATTTTCCCCAAAAAAAAAAAAAAAAAAGTAAATTCAAGCCTCTGCTACTGATCTTTACGGGCGATATATTGTTTATGGCAAATTGCCCTGCACTTACCTCCCATAACGACGCAAATTAAATGTAAGTCGCCCCCCTCTTCGTACGGACCAGCCCTAGACTCGATGTTTTCGCCTCGATCGTTAAAAATTTTCGGCTGTTGCGGTGGCACTGAAAAATAATCGAAAAAATCACAAAATTTACTTGGCTTTACAAACTCATTAATTACAATTATTCAATTTAGTGTACCTTTGAATAAGTTTTTCACACCCTCTGCACATGCCACATACACACAAAATAAAGAAGACATACAAGCACAAAGGCGCGGAAAAATCCCCTCATGGACGGAAAAAAAAAATTTGCTTTGGTATTCATGAAAATCATTGAAACAAAAGTCGGTAAAAACAATCATGCGATTCCTGAGGGCACATACGTTACACGGGTGAAATTCATTAAAATTTTGCGATAGGAGGGGAGATGGATGGAGGGAAAAAACCGCATAAATAAATTAATCATAAAACACTGCAGTTAAAATGTCGCACTGGTTGAGGGTACGAGACACACATACAAATACAGGAAAAAAGTTAGGGGAGTAAAATATGCAATATTACGAGTATCAATTCAAAAACTTGAAACATGAAATTTGTATTACAAAAATCTTAATATTTTCAATGCATATATGAAATAATATCTAACATAAATTCCCTGCTTATTATAAAAATGTCGGTTGAATAAAAATAATTTATTTAAAAGATTTCTATAAAGGTCCTACATTTATAATTTACACTATACGAATATTTAAAATTAAATGAAAACAAAATACTGAAATTATTAAAACATAAATTGTTATTAAGTAAATTATTCCGCTAAAAATAGAGTACCCTACTGTGATGGGGTATAAATAGAAATTATTAAAAAAATTAGTTACACAAACTTTATTAAATTTATTTAAATTATTATTATATTTCATATACCGTGGATGATCAATGAATTATGATCATTTATATATTTTTTGAAAAATATTAAAACTAATTTAGCTTTATGATGCTATTATGGTATAATTAGTTATCAACTTCACCGAAATGGATTCCGAGTAACTTGTAAAGGTAAAAGACATATTCTTTTATGACCTGGCAACAGGCAGAAACCTTTATTTTCGAAGAGAGTAAGGTAATTCCAATTCCACTTAAACTAATTTCTTAAGTAGAAGTATCGTCTACTTTAATACGATGTCAGATAATAAATAACAAAATTATTTTGAGATTGTTCGAGGACAAGTACAAGTGAAGTTCTCTTGCAGAAAATAATTTTCAAGTGGTAAAACTAGACGCTTAGCTTCTTAATATCAAAATTAAGATTTTTTAAAAATAATAGGGTTATATATGTCATTTCAACGCTGTTGAAACAAAACAAAACTATTCCTATAACGAAATTGCCTGAAAAGTATGCGTTTCTTACGAAACCGTAGCGAAAATTGAAAAAAAACTTAAATTAAGACTATTTCCACGAGCAAATAAAAGCAAAACCTATCGTTGAAAATGAAGACAATACCGCGTATATAGAAAGAAAATATTTAATTTAAGCTAAACTTCATAAGAACTATGCGGAAAGTAATTAGTATAAGGTAAATTAAAAACATAAAATTTGTTCATACTAACAGAATTCTTAATATTTAGGGATTAACATTTTTTAAAATTTTCACAGGCTATATTTAGTGACGAATATCGTTTAAAGGGGTTGACGGAATCGATATAATTTGTTACAAGACGACCGCAAGAGAGATACCATGACGCCTGCGTGATAATAAGGGTTAAACATACCCCCTCAGCAATGATATAGGGGGATTTCTACGAAAATCTTGCAAACTAAACTTCTTCCCAAGATAGCCCATAATTTAAAAAAAAAAAACAGAAAAGTGCATGTTAAGGCTAGCGTTAATTGAAAAATCTAAAAAATTTGAACTTAAGTTACACAATAATTAGTAATAAAGTGTGGAAAAATAAATATCAATGGTTAATCCCGGTACTGGACATTTATCATTGTACCTGTGTTGAATTGAGAGCTGTCTAGCTGGTTTTGACTGCAAAATCTTTTAAATAGTAACATTTATTCTTTAGAAATTCTAGAAAACTATTACTAGTTTTTATTGCTAGTTGACATTAATAATTTAGGGTCAAGATAAATTTTTTCTTTCTAATATAATTTTTACCGTAAGGTTAAAGGACTAGATTTTAGGACATTTAAAAAAGTAATTCTGCGTAAAAACTTTATATAGTTTATATGATCATGTCGAAACAATTGTTGAAAATACCACTATAACTATAGTCTCTAAAGCTCTAAAGTATTGTAGAACTAAAAGCCTATCCTTTTTCGTCGCTATCAGGCTACTGTTATATTATGAAATGTATTATTCCTGTATTAAAATTGTTATGCTATTCACATCATTGTTGCAAAATATTCACGAAGACAAATCAGAGAAAAATTAATATTGTGGGATACATATATACATTCAAAACACACATACATTCAATAAAACAAATTTAAAAATGAAAATAAATAAATAAAAAGAATTCAAACTTACCGATAACTTCTAAATTGACGTTGCTATTCCTAGTTTGTGATAACTTAAAATCTACTCTACATCTGAAATTCCCTGCATCCTTTTCCTGGAGGTGTTAACAAAACGATGGGGATCGATGACAAGTTAAAGCCGTTTCCGGGTCCGTAGATAAGTCCAGGATATATCCACCCAAGGAAAAATATATATAAATAAAGGAAACAGAAAGGAATTTCTGTCAATAAATCTCAATCAATGTGCCATGAATATTCGAGGGTGAACTTACCAAAACTGGATTTATAATCAATTCAGCTGGCTCCCTAAGTGTCCTAAAAATGGCTCGATTCTCGAGAACTTCTTCATCCCGCCAGTGGGATGGTGTGCCGGCGTGGGCTCCTCTTGTATCATAACTTTTAATTGAAATTGAGGTATATAATATCGGACACAAATGAAAAAATACAGAGGCAAAAAAGAAAAAGGAAAAAAAAATAATACAGAAAGTTAGTTGCACCATGTCATCCCTGAATGAGGGCATAAATACGGGGCTTACCTGTAAATTGGAAGATTATTTTTGTACCACACCACCAGAAGGACTTGATCGTTGGCTAGATTTGATGATACATCACATTTTATTTGAGCTGTCCCATTCACTAGCACACGAAGGACTTCTCCGTCTGCAATGAAAAGGAAAATATATTTATTTAAGGGATTTAATAAGCGCGCATGACTTTGAAGAAAATTTAAATTTTCAAGGTAACATTTAAGAACCAGCCAACATATGGTGTCTAAGGCATAACACAAGCATCACAAATAGAATTAATAACATCCCGGCGGGTGTGCTTTACGAATACATCGATTGTATATACAACAATTGAATTTATTGATTGAAATTGCTCCAAGGATATGGGCGTTTTAAGCTGGCTGCAGAGCCCTTAAATTAATTGATTTAAGGGACTCCTGAGGCGTAAAATTCATCGGCCAAGTGTATACCTGTCTGTTTACAGCAGTAACTTGACACTAAATCATTTTTGATGTGACCAAACAACCTAAGGGCTTAATTTAGATTTTATTAAGACTTCGATCGGTACACATAATTTAAAGTTATGATAAACTTTTGATAAAGGCTAACTATTTGTATGCTATAGTTTAAAATAGTGTTTTGTCTGGTATAGAGAATTAATCTCATTTCAGATTAAAAAAGTCCTGAATCCTACTTATTAGTTATTTATAAGATAACTACATATAATTGTCTATGATGATGATGTCTACAATTTTAAAGAGAGACATGAGAAACCATTTTATCCAATCGAATTTGGACATCAACACTAATTTTTATCAACTTATTAAATTAGTGGACTTAGGAATTTTTTGTTTTTAATATATTTATTTAGTTTTATATTTTTAATGTCCTAAAATTTAAGTCAAAAGTCATATAATTTTGAAACATTGTTACTATGTATAGAGGAGTTTTAACACGAAATTACTTCTTATTATATATTCCAGATATTATCCAGAATTACTTAAAATAAATATAAAATTCAGAATGTAACTTAGTTTTAAATTGACATCTTTTTTCAATCTTATAATCTCAATATTTTTATCCGTATAAGTAGGGTATTTTTTCCATGCATATAACATAATTGTCTACAGGACAATCGTGTTAATGTTATTTTATGGACATTTCCTCCTGATTTCCTCAATGTGTCCCCCGAAAAGGCATTAAGGTTAAAGTTTAAGTATGCAGCAGAATTTGTTAAGGACATTGTACATACATATTTAAGTGATGCCCTTTTCCTGAAATAACAAGATAGGGTATCCTACCAACAATAAAAGTATGTTAGTGAATACAGCTAAGTGTCGTTGCTCTGAGAAGGATCCAAAAAATCCAAACAACTTACCCCACCTGCATGTCTTATAATTCCGCTGAGAAATAGAACGAACGGAAATGCCGAGAACGTGGAAACGTCTTAGAATTAATGTGAAACGTGTAACAACTCCCTAGATATATCTGTGGAACAGCTACCCCAAAAATGTTGAGATTTTTCTTGTGCCAGAAGTTTTTACTGCGGTCGGGAAGGGTGGGTTCGGTGATAGGGGTGGGATGGATAAACGTATAATAGCATATACCCGAGTGGAAAGTTGGCTGTATGAAGTGCACGTGCCCGCATGAATTATTTTTGGATTGAAGTTTTATGTTTGGCTAACAATCTGAAGAACTTCTTGCTTTTGATGTACACCATTCGAGGTGTATTCGGAACCAGCCAGTATGTGACATACCAAAGTATCTGAACCCACCCTCTCTCTGTCTTTTGGGAGTATGGTAATCATCCAAGATGTATGACAAAAGCAGGTAAATGTGCGTTTACATGAGAGAGCAATAATGGCGGACACGATTCCTGGGAGTTTGGGGTATGGGACCAGGAAACGTACTTACTGGAATTTTGGGAAAACATCTCAATTGTCCCATGCAAACAAGCACAATGAAGCTATTTTGAGGGCAAAACTCTGTAAAGTTTTCAGTCCCGGGAGCGCCCCAAAAATTTACTAAGGAAAATGTTCAGAGAAGAGAGGAAAATTGAAGCGCTTTTCTGTCGTAGTTTATAAATAAATCTTTATCTCGCAATCTCTTGAGGGGCATACGGTCCTAATCACTTTCGGGGCCAACTTTTTTTCCACTCAGTAATTCCATTAATAACAACGAAATACCCTGCCCCATTCCCCGCCCTGTTTCGTCCTCGTCCTCTGGACAAAAGCACAAATTGTTACACTCAGATTGCCGTAAAAGTAATTCGCTTACATTTGTCCTGCTGCCCAAGAGAAAAATAAATAAATAAAAAGATATATACTGTGGGGGAAAAATAAAATCTCTTCCTCACCAACCAAACCCCAATGATGAATCGTTGCTAATTTTCTTAGTAATCCATGCAAATTTTTCTCCACGAAAACAATTGAAATGTCCATGTTCTTCGGATGACACTAATTTATACAAGGAAAAAGAAGAATATTCCCGTCGTGAACGGTTTTCTCGTTTGCCCTTCATTCTTGCCCTTTCTAACCTGATTTCACTGCCGGATTTACTAATTATATAGTTAATTCTAATATCCTACCAACGCGTAATATTAGTTGAGGACTATATAAGATAAAATCTTGTTTCCACTAAATTTGGCACAACTATTTTAAACTCCAAAGAATTCAAATCCGTTCAAAATAAAACAATTTAAGAATAAGGTAGAACATTTCGAATATCCAACACACTATAGGCGGATTTTTTCGAGTTTCTATTAATAATGATAACTTTGACTCAGCCTTTTAAATTTCCTATCTTTCGGACGCATTTAAATTCGGTCGGAATAAAAAATTTGCTTTAGTACACTAAATAAAACTAATTGGCTTAAGTCCACCAGGGCTTGATTTCTCTTCTGCCAAATTTTTTTTTAGAATTATACCTTCATAACATTACTACAGCTTTTAGTTTTTCAATTTTCAAAATAGGGTTAAAATATAAATTTGTATACTATAAAAATTTTCAGTTACAAATTGGTAATTAACGAAAAAGAATAGGTTCAATAGGCAATAAAATTGCTTTACAATTTTAAAAATTATGTTTTCCAAGATATTTATTAGTTCTATCATACATTTAAGGATTAGAATTAGAATTAATTTAGTCTTTATTAAAGCCAAGTTAAAAGATCCTATAACAATTTAATATTTGTTAATGGCATTAAGGCTTATCTGAAAACCTGGTGAGAAACAGAATTAAAACTTTTAATTCGTGTTTCAAAAATTTTACTTTGGCATTCATTTCTCAAATTGAACGGAGGCCTAAAGACGCGGCATTTTCAATTGTTAACCAGTGAAATTGTTTTAAAAAAACATAATTTTTAACAGGGATTAATTTTTATTGATTAGAATATTTTTCTTTAAGCCAAAAAATGAGAATTTTGTTTTTAAATTTACTTCCTGTGTATATTTTAAGGATGTATTTATAGTAACATTGGTCTGCTCGATCATCGGTTAGGTCAATTACATAGAACATTTTCGGTAAATTATGAATTCGAAAAAGACAATGTATAGAACAGCCCACAACAAAAGGAAAATTGAAAGCATACATTTTTTTCAACAGGAAAAGAATTGTCCTTTTTCAAAAAAGATAAAATATATTTCTCTCTCTTTCTATGAGTGATTGTACCATCATGGAAGGGCTACAACGCCAACACTTATTTATTTCAGTGTCGCTTAAAACGTCACAGTGCACGCAACATATTCAAAATGAATTCAAAATACACTAAACGGTATGAAGCAGTCTTTGTGCACACGCAAAAGGACCAAAGTTCCCGTATGCTGCTACTGCTAAGGCAATTAAAAAATCTAAGAAGTTCGTTGTCCGGTAAGCCGGTATATGGAGTTGAAAACTGTCGACGACTTTTCTGGGCGCGGGGTAAAGGGAACAACTACGAAGAAGGAAGATAGAGTGATACTGCAGTTGTTTGAACGCACTCTCGCTTTAAGACTTTTTGGGCGGGGAGTCGCATGAAACGTGCTTGGTCCACTCGCGGAACCCATTTCATTCAGCGCACTATCAAGCATCCAATAAAAATCAATGTTTGGAAAAGTTTTTCGGAACATGGTTTTAGGTGCTTAGAGCTCTTTACCAAGAATTTGGACGCTAAAAAGATCAAAGGTCAAAATTTATCAACGTGGTCTCCTAAAATCAGTGAAAAAGATATTTGGATCCATGATTGGATCTTACAAGAGGATAACGCTCCCAAACATCGGAATCAACTGTGCAGGATCTGGAAAGTAGAAAATAACATAACAACGTTAGACTGGCCATCCAAATTCCCAAACTCCAATTAATTGAGAATATGTGAAGCATAATTAAGAGCCAACTTGCTAAAAGGCCTGTGTACAATCTCAAGCAGCTAACACGGGTGATTCGGAACATATGGCGCTTACTGTCGATTGAATATCCGAAAAAACTCAATACAGCTTGAATAAATTGAAAATTACAAACTAAATTTTCAACCATTATACTGAAAACAATTTATCTCCACTTATTGTAATTGTTTTTATTTATAAAATGGTAAGGAAACGAAGCAATTAATCGAGTCTGTTGTTAAGGACACAAAATTTCTTAAATACGAAACTATTAATTTTTGAAAAATTTAAAATCGAACGATTTTTGCAAACGTTATGAGTTGTTTTCTATTCTTTGCTTTCCGCAATGTTCTACATTTTTATTACAAATGAGTAATTCTCAATACTTTAAATGTTTTTAAGCGGTTTTCTTCGAAACAGTACTTTTCGAAATTGCGAATTAGTACAAATTGGACTGATCCAATTAAATCCCAGATCCATTTTCGATTCCGCTCCGATTTCATATTTGTCTATACTGTGACCTATTCGGCCTTGTGGTAAATCGGTCATTGCCCTAAACAAAAAACCAGATAAGGAAAAAGAACAGATTGCTCTCCTTAGAAAATCTTATCTTTTCTGGCCAAGCCCCAATGATGAATCGCTGCTAATTTTCTTAGTAATCCATGCAAATTTTTCACCACGAAAACAATTGAAATGCCCACGTCCCTTGGATGACACTAATTTGTAGAAGGAAAAAGAAGGATTGTCCCGCCGTGAATTGACGACGTTTGTCCTTCCTCCATCCCAATGCTGTTGTGGTCGGCATCGCTACGGAAAGGACGACGTTGACGACGCATGAACAAGCAAAAAACATATGTAGTAAGTCATGTTGGCGTGTCGTTGGTTATTATAGCAAAACCTCTGGTTCCTACAATCTCATAGTTCATTCCCGGTCCGGGGAGTTCCCCAGGAGCAGCAGGAGCACCAGGAGCAACAGCAGCCCCCCAGTAGACAGCATGTGCCTATTAAGCTTTCATGGCCCCGACCTGAACGTGCGGCGTGTTAGCAAATTTATTTACGTTTTTGTCAGGTACAAAAGCATAAAAGGTAGCAAATCTTGCATAAAAACAAAACGGTAGACATATAACAATTAACTGAGTTTTTTTTTTTTTTTTGCGCATAAATAAAACGGCGAAGGCGCTTCATTAGGGGCGATGTTTTCCTCAGACAGAGAACCATGGCCTTGTTCGCAGTGAACTGGAAAATTAAGAAAGAAAAATTATTTTCTGTGAGTTCGTCTCATTTTTTCTCATGTTTTTGTTCTTCGTTCTGCTCCTCGAGGAAAACTTATCTGATCGTTGTCTTGGTCCTCTGTACAACAGATGTACAAAACTCCTTTGTTACCACAATTAAGGGAAAATTTTTGAGAAAATACTTAAATGGAATTTAAAAGCCCTACACAATTCAAGGGTACATTAAAATAAGAAAATATTGCTCTTATCTTATTTACTTATCGGAGGGTCTAATAAAATATCTTTTAATTATTATTTCATTTTTTTATATCGTTTGAAGTTTCAGTAATTAAATAATTTCCATAGATTTTTCCTTCTACTTCGGAATATTCAAGTTACGACTCATTAACTTACTCTTAGCTTACGATATTTCATTTTTCGTATGAAAACTCTGGTTAAAAAGTAAAAATAACACAGAAAGTTACCATATGGGCTTAGTTCCTGAGCGCAAGAAAATAAGAAAGCAATTTGAGAATTAATAGTAATAATAATAATAATTTTACGTATATACAAAATTAATTTAATAGCCCTTTCCCTCAAATAAATGAAAAGAGTCATTTAATCATCAAAATCATAGCCAATAGTCATCAAATATGTATCAAAGTTACTAATTTCTTTTACAGGCAACGCCAGGACTATAAGGCTATAAACTTTAGTATTTGAATTTAATTTAAACTCGCTACCTCTGGTCCTTCCTGACGGTTCCCTTTTGTTTTTATTTCGAGGTAAGGAACTTTAAAAAAGGTGAAGTTAGGGGTAATTTTTAAATAGATTTCATATAAATGAAATACTACCTAAAGAAGCGATTTGAAAAACGATGCTTACAAAATTCATATTAGAGATATCATAGACTTCAAAAATACCCAAATAACGAATCTTGTGTACACGATAGAAGTCGTATTTGTTAATCGATTATAATCAAACATTTACCATATATTTATTGGACCAATATTTTGGCTAAGTTTGTAAATGAGTTGAATTGGTCAAAGGAGTGGGAGCATAGTGACTACGTTAACTTCTGTATAAATGGTTTGGATCCGATATCTTTCATATGTATTAACTGCTATTGACCAAACTTGTTGTACACATTCACAAGATATCTTTCTATATTGATCGAGGGAATAAGGGGCTAGAACCATTTCAAAATATTATTTTGCTACCGCATTAACTATCGCATTTCTTAAAGTATTTTTACCAAACTTTACATACGTATTTATTTTCCCGATATCTAGATCATATTAATAAAGGAGTTTAGAGAAAGTGGAGGGGATTTTCACTGCACAATATGTATTAATTTGCTACTATGCAGACCGTACGTTTCTTAAGCGATTGTGATCAAACTTAGCTTAACCCTTTGAGCGCTGAGTCATGCGAAAATAAATGTGTGCTATAGACTGACTACGTTTTACTACGAATGACACGCAGGACTCCATGAGTTAAATATCCTGTAGTGAAAAATCTCGGTCAAGTTCGCAAATGGTCAAATGATATAATCTTAGCATCTATTTCTTAAAAAGACCAGCATCACTCATTTCTAAGAAAATTACTTTGTAATCAAGCTTATTCTCGCATTCGGTAAGTGGTCCTGATCAAACTATCAATTTTGAATACAATTTTGTGCGATGCTGATATATATTATAATTTTTACCGGGCTAAAATTTAATTGAAAGCGCTAAGAAAACTTAATCAAATGCAGAAGAAAGAACATTTTCTACTCTGTTGAGTAATGTCTCAATTTTTAAATATGTTATACTTTTGATGGAAAATTTAGTCTAAATCGACAAAATAGTTTCATTTTTGAAATTGAATGACCACATTAATAAATAAAACAATTTTTATCAAAACCCCTATTCCTTTTTCGAGGACATTTTTATTTCGTGTTTTAAAAACCATACTGAAATCTACCTCCTCCTTCTGGCTGCTGTCGAAAAGTATTTTTTTTTTTTTTGAAAATTTTGGTTAAATTTTATCCCTATATTGAAAATCATAAATTCATATTCTGCAAAATATCCACTATACTCGTATTACACTATACCTACTAAAAATGAATAAATATCAAGTGAAATAAATATTTAAAATTCATTTTCCGAACACCTGTTTCAACAAAATAACGTTTTATCTTCATTGAATTTAAGTGAAAAGCTTCGCAGCACAAAAACTGTGAAGATATAATTTAAATAAAAATAAAATTAATACCATGGCTAGTCTATTACTACCCCTAGAAAAGGAAAAGAAGGAAAGAAAAAAAATGTGCATTCAATTTAGCACAAAATTTTCCACCATGGAAGCACTTTTCCATTAAATTAAGTAAAAATTTAAAAAAATAAAATTCTCAAAAACTCTCTCGAATAAGCCGCCCAACACTTTGTTTGTTGACACTGCCCTTCTAACATTAGTACATAAAATTTTTAAGTGCAAAATTTTATTAAATTTTATGTAATATACATGCATAGCATATATTTTTTTTATTTTATTTTTTAAATTGATGCCAAAAGTGCTGGTGGTGCAGAAGTTGTCTATTCAGTGGCACAAGGGCGGCTGATGATACATCCACCCCCGAAGCACTAGGGGTACCGCGGCAATTTTGTTGAATTTTTGCATACAATATATGAAAGGCATATATGGTATATATATAAAAAAAAAAGTAATATATATGTGAAATGGGTAAAATTTCACTGCTTCTACTCAGACTGGGTGAGTAGTGTGGCTCAGGGAAAGGACGTGTTTTGTTACAACGGCGTCAAGTTTGGTGCGACTGCAGCTGATGCCCCATTCTGCAGCCGGGAATTTTTTGGGGGTGCAGACCCTCTGGGAATGCGGTGAGCTTAAATGCCTGAGAATGCAAAAAGTTTATTTTTTCACCCCGATTTTTTCTTTTTTTCTTTTTTTTTGTAATATATGTATATGTATAGTTTTGTCGACTTGTATGTGTGATATGTTTGCGTTCTGTTTTCATTACCCTTTTGCCATGGGCCTTTTATCTCAAATTAAACTCTTTTGCGATGTTATGGGTAGTTGGATCATATTCTCCATTTGCCGTTAAACTTTCCAGCAGCGCACTACAAACTTTATCCTGTGCCGCTCCATGTGCTAGCCGTGTTACAGTTCTATCCCTCTCCTTCTCCTTTTCACTACCCTACACAACGGCCGCACTCTTAGCCCTACAAACTGTTCGCCAACATCCCTTAGCGTAACGCTCCCTTTTCCCTTTATTTTATTTTATTTCTTTTTTTTTTTTTTTTTTTTTTTTTGTATCCCCATTTTTATCCTCCTTTTTGCATTTTATGCTGGTAAGGCATTTTTTTCGGTCATCCAAGTTGTGCCCCAACCAAAAATTCAGAGCTCTTCGACGGGGGTCGAGAGCTGGAAAATATGTTTTTCGTCATTTCTCGGGATTTTTCATCCGCTGTGCGCCCTAAATATCTTTCCTTTAAAAAAAAAAAAAAAACAAAAAAAAAGCAAAAAACAAAAATTTAATCTGCATCACTTTAAAATGGAAACTTCCGTTTCAGGAAGCAGCGTCAGGACTCTATTTCAACAGCATCCAACTTCAGATTGTTGCGAATGCACATCCTGCCCGAATTAAACACCCTGACCGTCGAAGGACTCGGTTTAAAATAATAATAACTAAAAAAGCCACCCGGCAAGAGTAAGTATAAAAATTGAAATAAAAAAAAAATTATAAAAATATAAAATATAAAAATAAAATAATGAAAAGGGGAAAAAATTAATTTTATAGAAAAAGATTGAAGCGCAAGAATTTACTGAAATAATTTCCACTGATGCGAGAATATTTAAGTGAAAAGATCCTGGCTTGGCACAGGATGGTGCTGGTGGATGTAGTTTTATGACATTTTACATAAAGCATCCTTCACGGCACTATCAAGAGCTCACCAGGGCCTCAACGTGTGCACACCACCACACGTATATAAGAAATAGTGAAAAAAAAAATATGGTTAAGGGGATGGGGGAAAAACTGGTCGAAAAGTTAAAAACACTGTCGATCTGTACTACGGCGTATGTATGCAAGGATGTATCTATGCAAAATGGAACAGTTTTGACCTTCTTGGTGCGATAAAGAAAGCCGAGTTGAAGGAGGATTCATCTCAGTTCCTTCATGATCCCAGACCTGGACCCAGACCCGCCACCGACACTGCCTCCACCAACCATCCCCCGCACATCACCTTTTTACAATCTAGGGATGTGCGGGTGTGGAAATGCTTTTAATGCTCAAAGTAATTGCGATTTCTAGGGGAGCTCGTGTGAAAAATTATTCACCCAACCTGAGTTATTCAAGATATCCTAGGTAAAGGGCGGGAATACGTACGGAAGGATGTGGCGTTGAGCAAATCATTTTGAAGCTAGTCACTCGTTATGAGTGGAAACTTTCTGCTCCTGCCTTCCAGATTGCTGTAGTAACCTTGCTGAAAGTGTCCTGGTTAGGGAATGTGCGTGCACTAGAAAGAGTGGGAGTGTATGTTTCTTTTTTTTTTGTTTTTTTTCTCTAGAACGATTTAATTAATGAGCTTTCAGAAAGTTAGAATCGGTACAGCTGTAGTGGATGGTTTCAAAACCAGTTGCGTTAAGGGTACTTAGAAATTCTATTCAAACGCTTTAATTTACATATTCATATTTGAATTCTGCGTTGATACCTATTAATTTAGAGTGAACCTTCACTCGTAATGATTTCAAGGTCAAATCTTATCGTCTGGTCGTAAAAAAAATAAAATCAAAATATAGCTTGACAATAAAAGACCTTGAATTATATTCAATCATTTTAACGTATACCATAGATAGAAATTTCCTATAATATCTACTTAGGGGATTGATTCTCCTTGACATACCCAATTATTTATAGTAATCATAAATATGAAGGTACAGTTTAACTATAACACGCATTCTGAATATTTGCACAAATAGAAGATAAACAAAAATATAACTAGACAAAACATTCACTTTTAATGAATATATCATCTAAGGATAATACACATAAATGGATTAGTTTTTATTAATACATTTACAAACTTCAGCAAGTAAGAATATTGTAAATAATAAATAGTGTTACTTTCTACATAGATTAGTGTACAAATAAAATGTAAATTAGAAAATTTTCATTTAAATTGTGATTTAAGGAATTCTCTCTCGTTAGCGTGTCCTAATTAAAATAGTTTTCAGTTTACATCTTAAGGGATTCACATTTTATTAATAAAATTCTGAAATGTTTAATAATGAAATAAATTAAAGCAGGATTGCAAGTTAAAAAAATATTTACACATGCGAGAATAGTGTTTGTTTATTCCTTCTATCTGTGGTGTTAGTTTTTTATAAAGAAAAAGTAAAAGCAAGCGTAGATAAACTATGACAACAACATAAACCTAACAAAGCCGAAGTACAAAAGTTCTTAGATTTGTAATTAAAAGTTATATAACCTCTTATTATATATAAGTTTTTATATTTTAATAATTCAGATAAAATTCGCTACAAATTTTCGGAAAGGAACCACAAAAAAAACTATGTAGTATGTACTGTATATGTATTATAATTTTGTTTTTTTTTTTAACGTGCATGTATTTTGAAGGAATGCAAACAATTCCATATTTTTTACATACTTAAAATCATTAGAGTGCAAAAGTTTTTATGTTTGTTACAAATTATTCGAATAAATTTTAAGAATACTTACTAAAGTGTAAGTAGTCTAAATAAATTTCAAGGGGACTGTTATACATTCTTAAAGTTATTATGTTACCCTATTAACATTCTACTACGTTAATTAACACTATTTCATTTGATGATCCTCTTGAAAAATTAATTAAGTGGACAAATGAACCCTGTAGAAGGTGCATACTTGCCTCGAATAGATAATAAAGTGAATGGAAACATTTAAAATTAACGCAAAAGGGTCTCTTCGAGAAATTCCGTCCATCACCTGTCGAGGTGCTTTTCCTATGAAACTTGAATCCACATCAGAGCATCCTTTGATTTTCCCCCGAATTGCCCGCTCTCTTTTGAAACGACCGCTACCGCCCACATCAGCCCTTTGTCTACCTCGAAAATGGTCTAATTTTAATTTCATCCCCTGATAGAAAAGAGCCTCTGCCACTGAGGTAACCCTATCCATGCGGAGATCCGACCAAGATATCGACTTTTGGGAACAATCAATTTGCCTGAGAAAGTAATTTCGGAGCGCGCCAAACCGCCAAGACCATCCACCCCCACGACCAAAAGCCACCTTAAAACCCTCCCCCCGGAGCGGCTTTCTTTATCTTTTCTTCTTATCCACGATTATGAGTTATCCATGGTGCTTACTCGAAAACCTCCTAGAGCCAACCATCGGCTACATTAATGAATACTAAGGCACTCTAAAAGTTTGCTAAGGTTAAGCCACAAAAATTGAGGAGGTCGGCTTTTGGGCACCACCGCACCGTCCTGCCCCACCCATCTCCAAGGATTTCAAAATATTAAACAGGCGAGAAAGGGAATTATTGCAAAGGTTCCAACGAGCATACCCAGCTAGGGCGGCTTCGTTGGTCTGTTTGCCAAGAGAATAAGGGCAAGGGGTGGGTCCTGGAAAGGTTTTTCGGTTGAGAGCCACCACACCGACGCTCTTGGTGGTGGCTGATGGAAGGGCTGCAGCCTCTATCGCAAACCTTCTGCCGCTTCCGGTGGAAGAAGTGGAGCTGGGCAGCGCGTACTGGATCCAGATTCCTTAGAGCCATCAAGGAATGTCATTAACATCTCCTGAATTAATTATATTTTCGCTAAATAATTTATCTAAAGTTAAACCAATTCCTGATGGAAGGGTTAAAATATTTATTGGCCCCAGCTGCTTCTTGGAGCCAACCTTAGCCCTTCCGGAGGTTAATTTAAAGGCATGAAACGGAGATTAGCAAGGATATATTAAGAGCTGAGGAAAGAAAGGATTTTTGGGTTCGGCAACTAGCTGATGCTAAAACTCTGAGGGATGCTAAAACAAGCAAGTGAATGGATAGATAGATAGATGGATGTTTTTGAGAGGGGGCTCAACATTTTCGATGCGACAATTCCAAGTTTTTGGGGTTTCTAATGAAGTTCTAATTACAAAGATTTTGTTGCGCAATTTTCGGGATTAAGTATTTAATGAATGAGGAGTAAAGTGGGTAGGAACCTTGCTTATGCTTGCTCCTTTTTATCAACTGCCCTCAATCAATTGTGATATAGAGAATTTTATACAAAAAATCAATTTCTTCTTTATTTTTTCATACATAATTAAACTATCAAAGATAAACATCTTACGAATATACTGAAAACCCAAAATATTTAGGGTTAGATTATATTCTTTTAAAGATAGAAAAGCTTACCCCTTTTGCTTTATATTCTAATGTATTGTTAAAATTAATCGATTTACCAGTTTCATACTTTACTATCAGTTTTAAAATTTAGTAGTTAGCTAAACAACTTCATAAAATTTAATGGGAATCTGCTCTTACATTTTAATATTTGATCTTCTCTTGATTCGAGTTGATTGTTTTGTTAGTTTTATGCATGCATTAGCCAAATGGTCGTATTTAGACATATCGTACCTGTTTTGAATATTTTATAAAACAATCATAAATAAATTTGGAAAACGCTTTGAAGCTTTGACCATATAATTTTGACGAATAATAAGTAAAACAAAGTGTGAATACCCTATTAATTCTTTTGATAGTAACATAGAATTGAAACGCCCGTAAAATAAGATTTCAAGAATTAAGAAATAATTTGTCAACCTTGAGTCGATGTTAACATAAAAGTATAACCTTGAAATGGAATCCAGACGAGACCTGAAATTAATTTACTGTTTTAATGGTGTGAATTCCGTAATAAATTTCCATGTATACTAACCTATTCAAAGTTTGGCCTATTATTTCAATTATATTTCATTACCCTAATTAGGAGCTCGACTTATTGAATGCGAAAAGTACTTCCAACCCTAAAACCCACAATTTGTCGTCACTATTCGTTATGACCTCGTCCACGAAATATCCTCCATAGAATTTCACAAAACCCTACCTCTATAAGTTCAAAACAGCTGCAAAATGAAAAACAAAAAAAAATACGCCCAAACAAATTTTGTATGGCATTCATTCGAGAACAATTTCCATGAGAATCAAGAAATGCCGGTTAAGTCCAAAACTAACTCGCAACTGTTATGCAACCTCATTAAGTTTAACAATTTCCTGTCGTCAAGTGTTGCGGAAATATATAATACCGTCCCGCCCCCGTCCCCATCCCCATCCTCGCCTTCTACGTTGGGACCCACAAAAGCAGGGCAGAGGCGGCGGCACAAGAACACGAAATTGTCTTGGCCACAATCCAACAGCGGAGGAATTTTCAACGTGCACGCATAAGGTGCCAAAAAGACAAGAGGAAGAAGATTACTGAGACTGCGACAATACTTCTCGAACAAAACCTAGACCCAACCCCTCTCCCTTTTCAAACACCCCGGTCGCACCACCATCGAGTGTTTGCCTATGATGCCTCTCCCCTCTCAACCCCACTATTGCCACCGCATGGGGCCACATCCTTTCGTCCTCGCCACAATTCACACGCTACAATGGAAAATCGTCGTGGAAAATATTTTAATTGAAATGGATAGCATGTGCCGGTCTATGGCTGACATAAATTGCGCTGCATATGTTTCTTTACGTAACCGCACCACGCACGGAATAAGGTCGTTTGGCGATAGTGGCTTAGAGAGGGAAGAATATTGAGGGGGGGTTCAGACAAATTTACTTTTCCCAAAAATAAAACCAAAAAAGGAACAATCCTACGTCTATGCGAAATCCCTTTGTATCCTTAATAATTTATACAACTACTTTGTGGGTAGTTTCATGAAACGTAGGACCTCAATATATATCGTGGTCCTTATAAAATACACCCCTCCCAACACCTAACTGTAAGGTCTTTCGCGGAGTGAGGAAATGTAATGAGAAAGTTCCATTCGTTTATCTACCCTGAACCCCTGTGGACGTGACAGTTATGTCAAACGTATGTCCACATATTTACTAGAGAACGACGATTAATGACGCTGCCTTGACATAATTCCTGGTATTTGGTCAATTGCTCCTATTTCAAATGTTTAGTAGCTTCTGGGCAAGTAAAATGATGGATTGGACATGTACATAAAGCTAAGTCCGTTCTACGTGCTGCATTCAGGTCCTGCTGGGGGCAGATAACGCGGCATACTCTACTGAGGGAATGTGATTTTGGGCCCTATCATGGCTCACTATCTTTTTGCTAAAAGTCCCGGCCGGCCTACGTTTATATGAACGGACCCGGGCATTTTGGGCTTTTTCTCCTATTCATCGCCATTCACGTGCAAACCCACCATTGATAAACACCGTCTTTGAGGGTTCCGATTTTACGGATATATGCACGGTCAAAGATACCCTTCCCAGATAGTGCCTGTTATAGATGTCGACAAAACAGGGCAAATTGTTCGGAGGGTTGATGGTGTTATTGACAGGTTAACCATGTCTGAGGACGCAATGTCATTGCATAATACACCTTTCCTGAAGGTGGGGGTAATTACACCGATCGTGCCTGAGAATTATTCTGACGTGCGATGTATGTAAGATAATTAGCGGTTTACTTTAGAACGCGTGTATAATTCCAGTAATATGCATGAGTATCACTCAATATTTGCACACGAACCATCACGGAATGTCGAACCATCAGTACAGAGAACATTTCTAGACAATACAAAACGTTTTTTTGCTATGTCAATTAAACATGATTTCATTTGACTATTACTATAAAAAATTAATTATTTAAAAAAATGAGCTTAAAATGATATGCGCAGATTTTGCTTTGATGGTTTTTTTATATATGAATTATAGAACTTTAACCCAGGATTTACATTTTAAAAATATGCATATTATTGTATTTAAATATAAAAATAAAGTAGACAGGTAAAAATTCTATTTTCTTATTTACCTTAAAGTCTTCAAAGAGGAGGAATAAAATTGAATAATTGTATACACGATAATTTTGAATAAATAAAGCTTTACACACTTAAAATAAGAATTAGAATACTTTTGATTTATCAAACGCCTTTTTTATCATTTACCAAACAAAAATGTGTCCTTTTTCAAGTTTCAAATTTTCAAATCTAAAGAACTAACCCGAGATCGGAAATCATCCAAGCTGTGAGGGATAATGTCGAGGAGGAGGCATCAACATCGACGAGAAAACGCGCAACGCAATTAGCCATTTTTCGGCGGTTCCTTCAAAGAATTTTGACCAACAATTTGAAAATGTTTCCGTACAAAATTCAGATGGTTCAACTGCTACTGCCAGTCGACGGCCAAAGTCGTGTTGCGTACAAGCAGTGGTTGCTACAAGTGAATAACGAAATTACTGATTTTTTCGAGAAATTGATGATGAACGACGAGACACATTACTACCTGGACATGTGAACAAACAAAATACCCGGTTTTGGGCAACCGATAATCCTCGTATTCTCCATGAGACACCACCACATCCATAAAAAATAGCCGTATGTTTACTCAGAACATGTGATTGGGTCATACTTTTAATAACCATCACTGGCGAACGGTACCGGGCCATGGTGGATAAGTTCTTGGTACTGAAACTGGATGAGTTGGAGTTGAAGGATATGCGGTTCCAGCAAGACAGTGCCACAATCCAAACAGCGTACGACACTATGGAGATTTTGAGAAACACTTTTTCAGGTTGCTTGAATTCTCGATTTGGGAATTTTAGTTAGCCAGCGAGATTGCCCAATCTGACAGCTCCAGAGTTCTTTCTGTGGGGTTATTTAAAGGGGCTGGGGCTACATAAACAAGCCGCAGACCCTCTAGGCCCCAAGAACAACATTCGTTAAGAATGCGAGAATCTAAAGCCGGAAATCTTGCAATTTTGCTTGTATAAGAAAAAACTACTCCAAAATATTTGCCATGTACATACAATAATAAAACCAAGAATTCAAAACAAGAAGCCGCGGTTTATTTCTTGTTTACTTTTCATTGCAATTACTCAACAAAATCTTAATAAAATTCATAACTTTACAACTGAAATGAGTAAAATGTTTTGCCTTTTGTCACTTCCTGTCGAAATCTAAGCGGTCTGTATGTATGGAAATATTTGCACTGTGGAAAAATAAGCAAACAATTTCGTTTTATTCGACGTATCTCATCTCAACTAAGCTTAAAAACAGAAAATCCGCGTGAATGTTCCCTGGGAGCATAATTTATAATTTTTTTTATATTTTTTTTATTTTTAAGGATATTTTACCATTTTTATACTTTAGATTTTATTTTCTTTCTTATATTATCCTATTTTTTATTCGTTTACCCTGTTTTGAAGCTTCTCTTCGTTGAAATTGAATTTTCTACCTTTGCCTGCAGGTTTTTGGATGAAAATTCTTCCATTTTTTGTCCATCCCCAGCCTCCGCCGGCACGCTTAGGAGCCCGTGCAGTGGTACACGAGTATAAAATGGTAAAAACAAAATAACTTTTTGTTGTATGTCACCAAAACAGAGTACAAAACCGTACAGAACAGGAGATTTTCTGGTTACCCAGGGAGGAAATCGGTTGCTAAATCCTGAAACCGCATATTCTAAAAACGGTGGAGCAATTCCCAGCGATTTCGTCCTCGTTCCAGGCGCTGTCGTCATCCACGTCCTCGACATCTTTGTCGTTTGCGTTGGCGTCCTCATCTGCGGCTGTATTAGTATATTAAATTTCATGTCAAGTGTGTCATATATTACGCGTTATCCTTTCATTCAACAAGGAAGCGCTATGATACCTCGTCGGGAAGTAATTTCCCGGGATCGCGCGAGGTAGACAACGTGTCCCCTTCGCTGGAAGGACGGAAGAGGGGGTTGGAGGGGTCATGAAATAGGGCTGCCTATGGTACTGTCGGGTACTGGCGGTGTGGCGTCAAACGTTTAAAACGAAACGAGAGAAATCCCTTTAGAAAGATACAACGATATAATTGAAAATCGTCGTGTCAAATTCAATCTTCTCTTTCAGGATGGATAAGGGCTCATTAAAACCAAGAGGGGAATAATTTTGTTTCCGCCACTTGTTCTGCTCCTGCCATCCGGCTACTGTTCCTCTGGATTGGCTCGGAACAAGAGGCTTTATATCGAGTAACCCCCAGACTCCGATGAGTTTCTATGCTAACCCTCATGGATCCCCCTCCCCCGTCAAGTAAAAACGGGAACAAATTTCACTTCATTCTGTTAATTAATTTCTCTTGCGCTCGCTAGACGCGTTTAATGTGTCACTTCAGATACTCCCCGAGTTGCAGATTTATTTAACTTTTGATTACGGTTAATAAGATTTTATTATCAGGTGTATTATCGCGCCTGCCTGGATGAGGTGTCATAACTACAAATTGGTTGATGCCCTTTGAGCAGGAAACATCCCTCAAATAACGCTCCCTTCCCATTAATGTTTTCAGACTATTGCTCAGAGCTATTTTCAAGAATCGTCATCGATTTTCATATTAAGCCAAAAACCTTGTTTGGTTCCTCTATCCGGGAAGCAGTCTTGAATTATTGCAAATTTGGTTATCTTTAAAAGTGAGGTACCAACATCTATTTAAAAACTTAAAAGCACTCGTAATCGAAATTTGAAACCAAATTACACTCGTATTCTTTATAAATGGATCCAATTTCAAAGCTACCAATTTTTTTAAAATTTTCAATACCAAGAATATTGTAAAGTTAGAGTTGATCAAAGGTATACTTATTTCTTAGTCCCTGTGACCCGTATGCCAAGCAATCATATCGAAAATATTAGAAGATGTGACTACAATTTTAGAAAATACTTTTCCATACAAAGCTTAACAGACACAATTTAATCTTTCCGTTTTAGGGCTCATAGTCTATTGAATAGATTTGAATCATTTTAACTTTCAATCCAACTTATCTTAAAAGTGTATTTTTGTAAGTAACTAGTTTTTCTCAAAATAAATGGTCAATTATTATTACTTGCTACACAAAATAAGGGGGATAATTTTCGTTATCGGTTCTTTCTTTAGAGATTGAATGAAAAAATTCCCCAATTTCAATGAAAATTCTTTGATTTTTCCCGGGCAACTTAAATTTCCGGACTTATCATTTAGTCCATAATTCAATATAAAATTAATGGCCCTCAAAACGCGTAAAACACCTGATAAAAATTTAAACACTGGCAAATTGAGGAATAAAGGTTATTTTTTGAAAGATTATTAAACTTGTAATAAAAAGTTTATAAGATCATAAAGAACGTACGAAAGTTTACGAAAGTATATTTTGTCCATAAAATAAGATCTACTTTACAAAATCAACTAAGTAAATTTTTGTTGAGCCCTAATGGATTAAGTAATAAAAAAAAATCGGGTTTTTAGAAGACTCCTGAAAAAAAGAGTTTTTCCACCTTCAAAAAATCGACTTTAATAAAAATCAATCACGAAAACAACCCTTAAAATCAATCAAGAAGATCTTCTGGTTTTTATGGTATACTTTTTTTTCCAACATTAACCGAGTGTATAACCGTGGAATTGTCATCTCCGACTTAAATCGCATAATTTGTTGCTTGGAATAGGGCAACCAACCGACCGGCTGATTGGTGTAAATCGCCCCCGAGCATTTAACAAGTGGTCAACAAAATAAAAAATTCACGTGGAAGAGCCGCCCACAATTGCAGACAATGGTTGTATAATGACCCGGCAATTAAAGTCGTCCAGGTGCTCCGCACAAAAGTTACAACGAAAGGGTTTTGGGCCCTTCGTAGAAAACATCATTGTTAATTCGTAGATCCGCCAGTAGATGTTAGGTAGGGGATAGTAGTTATCCTGCGTCACCCCTTCCATTTCACCGAATCCCAGTTAAGCCAAATCTTAGAGAAAAACGAGGCATTCACAAAATCCAATTCGTTTTTATTCTTTTTATGGAAAGTAGTTGACTGCAGTCGGCTGATGGCCCATTGTGCGGCGGCCCTTGTGTATGGCACTTAGGGGGCAAGTAAGCGGGGTGAAAATGCTCCCCAGGAGGACGTTATGGGATTACTTTTTGCCCCCCATTTTTTTAACATTTTTTTTTCCTACTCGTGTTCCTATGGCTGGGTTTTGTAGTAAATATACACGTAGTTTGGGGCGAATTGCGTTTTAGCACGCAATTCAAACGCTCTGTGACCTTGCTCCCTCGCCGTCCATGCCAACAACATCAATAAAATCCCACCAGGGTTGTTGTTTTTCGCAAAACCCCGGGCAAAATTCCTGAATGTGGGGAAATCGAGTCTTGGAGGAATAGTCGCTTTATATAGGGAAAACCTTGGTGTCGGAGTACCGCCTCCTTGTTTTTTCTTAATCTTACGATGTCCAATTAGCATATTATGGACATGGCTATTAAAATTGCATTTATTATAAAGAAAAAATAAGGTCAAATAAGCTAGAACATAATTAGAGGTGCGAAAACCTATAAGCCTTTAATACGAAAAATAGTTATCGATTGAGGTTACTGAAGTTTTTCTCCTAGTTTATTCATTCCAATTTATAATAATATAAAATTAAAAAATTCATACATCAATTTTTTTATGGGAGCTTTTATCAACAAGTTTTCGGATTATATGTTAATCAGATATGTTACAGTAAAACCTCGTTATATCGAATAAAAAATTATAGGAAACAAATTTCTAAACTTCTGTATTGTAAAGCATACAACTTTTGTATTGTATTATAGCGAACTCAGATATAACGAAAAGCAGTTTTTTTAACATTTACGTAATTCTCGACTGCCTAGGCATTTTTGGTAACCTATAGTCTAAATAATTAAAATAACAAATTTTTTATATATGAAAAGTATAATTCACTTTTATGCTCCCCAGTCAAACAAGGTTTGGTATTAGGGGTCACACATATTTAAGTAATATTATTAATTGTCCCTTTTTTAATTTTATTACTTTTTCCTTAATTTTTTGATTTAATAAAAATTTTAATTAGTCTTTTAAATTCTAGAATACTAATAGCATTTCTCCATTCAGAGACTGAGTTAATAATTAACTGAAGAATAAATTAGATTACATTTCAATCGATTGGTCCTTTGGCCAGGTAGATTATAACATCCCATCATTGCTCCCCTTGTATTATATCCGTGTATCTGTATTCTCAATATTAGGTTGATATACGATTTTGTCTGTCTTTTTGCGATGTTATAGATGGCTTTAGCATTTTCAATCTCTGTTAATTGCTTCAGGTTAAATTTAGCTAGACTTTCATATTGCAATTGGAGTATCCCGAGGGAAATAAAGCATTTAATAAACTCGATTTACAGGTTCTTAATTCTGGTATAACTCCATATTATTAGACCATAAATTACAAGTGGCATTACCTTCGAAGTATTACTATTTAGGACTATTCTGTACCTAAAATAAGTCTGCAGAATTTCAACTAAATCATCTCAATCAGCATTTCTTTTTTAAGAAATTAATTTTTATGAATATTTTTTAACTTTTAAAAACCTCAAAAACAAATCTAATTTCGGATAAATTGACGAATTTCTAATTGATAAAAATAATTTAAAAAATACTTGAAGTTATTTTGTCGGAAAAGAGTAAGACCAATTTTAAATAACAAATTTTGGAATATTTTTTATAGAGATTTCTTACCATAAATAAAATTTTGAATATTGCATATGTGTTCAGTTTCATTTCATCATGAATCCTCAAAATCTGAAGGAAAATCTCTGCCCTGCCTGTCTTGGCTCTAAGTGGGCTGGGATTTTTTTTATATTTAGTATCTATTTACCAGCCTTTTTAAAATAGATATACATAGGTATATATATATATATATAGTATAGCGCGTTATTTATGATATAAAATCTATTTATAATTATTTTTATAACTAACGCTTACGACTTACCAGGCTTATATCCGTCGCCATGTTCATATGTTGTTACGAAATGTAGATATGAAAATAGGTTGAAAAATATCCAGCACGTAATAAACTCCATTCTATAGTGGGGTAAATATCTCGGTTTGCTGCTCCTTTGCTCGCAGTTATTATTACAGATGTCCGAAACGAGGCCGACAGCTTTTTACAGCTTTTAATTTCTTATATTTATATATGTATATATAATTTTTCTTATTTTGACTTTTTATACTAAATTTAGGCGTTGTTTTATAGGAAATAAAAAAAAAAATATTTCACATAGCAAACGATTTAAAAATTTTCTTCGTTCACATACGATGCGACGGAGTGATAACGTAAAAAACACATAGAAAAGCACCCGCACGTAAAAATACACGGAATACGATCCGGTTTAAGAATTATATAGCAAAATATAAAAAAATAAATTAGAACGAAGTAGGAAATATATATGTATATATATTTTATTTAAGCGCGAACTTATTCCTAGGATTGAATTTTTAAAAGGTGAAAGGGTGCAAAAATGTAAAAATGAAATTTCATATTTTTTTTCTCTCTCTTTTGATAGTATCACAACACACACGCGCGACCCACAGTCACTGTACGAGAGACCCTATGAAGCTAAATTTTATATTTTTATATTTCTCTTTTATTGCGACAGCTGAAAATGTCGCAATCCTGTAAGAGCCCATGTGAATACCACTGTAACACCTGCCTTACCACCATCGGAGGTGATCAATACGCTTTTGTTCTGCCTTTCATAAAATTTTGCTGAATAAATTTGCTTTATATTTTGCGCTGGTTTTTATGATCCGACACGTTTTGTTAGCCATTTGTTGAGATATTTCTCATTTGGTGAATTGTTGCGTATTAAGTGTAGGTGAATGATAGCCGCTATAAATTCCTTTTTTTCAGTCTTTTGATGAGCATTGTTCTGAAAAAAAAACGAAAGGATAATTCATTAATATATAGAAGAATCAAAATATTTAAATTTTAAATGACTAGGTAACCCACTAATTAACTATTGTTGTAGAAAGCTCTTTGTATGCATTTCTTTTCCACTTTTAAACAGGCACATTTTTTGCTTGAATGCCCCAAACACACAAATTTCAAAATCTCACAGTAATATAATAATATAAAAAAATTCATGATATTGAAACAAATGTGTATTATTTATCTAAACCCTTTCAAACCAGAAAGTATTCTTCCTGTAGGAAAATTGGGCACCTATGTATATAAAAAATTTAAATATCGAGTCATGAAATAAATTACCAAGGTAATAATTCTTCAAAACACCTAGAATTCAAAATACGAAGTGAATATATCACTGTGAAAATAATTTTTGACTCCTTCTATAAAATAAAATTCAAACAAAAATATTATAAAATTTAAATATTAAAACAAAAATAATAAAACTGAAATGAAAAAAATAAAATTTGAAATATATCTAGTATAGGAGAACTTTTGTTTTATGTCTACTGAGATAAATACTGATGCTGAAATAATTAAACTTTCTTCTTTTCTAGTGTAAAATTCATAAAAACCGACATGAGTAGCAGAAGTTGACTGGTAAACAATGCTCTATAAAAAAAAGCCCTTATACATTTTAAATTAAAGAAGTTAAAGCACCATAAATCATTTTTCGCTCCAATCTTATTGCCAGACTCATAAAATTTTTATTATTAATGCTGCACACGTAAGTTAGTAAATGGCAAATTAAATCCTTTAAAAGAAAGTAGTTTACAGAGATATAACCGAAAATCATTATTGTTAAATTGACACTCAAAACGCTGGTGGTTTTTCAATCATCCCGTAGAGATAGCAAAACAATTTTAATAATCAATCGATTACAGATAAATTGAGTATTATGATATATGTAATGTATTATATGTATAATATAATTGATTAATAGTCTATTAATAATAAGAGATATTATCATATATTTCGATTAATCGAAAAGCAATTATCGATTATTTTAAGCTTTTAATTAGTCGTTGTCCTTCCATACGACAGGAATCCCATTTTACCATTTCGCAGGTAAATTCAATATTTGTAATAAAAAATCAGAATTAGCTAATAGGGCGACGAGCCTCAAACGTATTTACTTGTGACCATCCCTTCAGACATGTACGCCCATATAGTAGACATTATCTCAAAAGGACACATCGATTTTTTCTGATCCGTTCGGTACCAATTTGAAATAATCTCTCTGGGGGTGACATAATTCTGAAGGTGACACTATGTGTCCATACACGTTATAGTCTATAGCAACCTACAGTATAACACATATACATGTCTATAGATCTACCCCCTAAAAGACCAGAAATACCGCAAAGAAAATGAAAAGGGCAAATAGACCAATTTATGTTTGTTTTAACATCAGGATAAAATGAACGGAGCAAAAACAAGTGAGGAAAACATTTTCAAGGATTGTGGAAGACACCGAAGGTCTCTCCGTACATAGGTCAGTCTATACTCATATATTTTGTAGATATAGAGACGTAGCGAGGGGTATTACTGAAGTATACATGGCCAACAAAAAGGAGGTGGACAAATGACATGAGAAGGGAAAAATAAGAGAAATCATTTTCATGTATTTTTGTCGTACCGGATAATCTCTCGTGGGGCCTTTAAAAGCCATCCCTAGAATACGGCATTGCAGAAAATCTTTTACAAAATAAAAACAAAAAAAAAATAAAGCAGATGACCCCATATTAAACATAGTTAAGACTTATTTCATTTTTAATTTGTTGGATGGCCTCTCAAAGTTTTTATACCCAACATTACAAAATTTCAGGTAGACAAAGTTACATAGGGACATATGTAGAAAAGTTTTTCCTTGTTGCGGGCTCTTTTATTTAATACAGTATATTTTTAAAAAGTTTTAGAACAGCTTAAATTATAATAGTAATTCTAACTTTAAGAAATGGTAATATATTCTAGGGTATTACATTTTAATAGTGCAGTAAAATTAGATTTTGAATTCTACACAAAGTCAACTGCATTTTTGTAGAGAGTTTTATTTATTTTTAGTTATATTTAAAAGCATAAAATTCTGTCAATTACAAAACAAAAACAAACACTATATTTATATTACTTTTGTTAACTAATCTACAAAGGACAGGAAACTAAAAAATTAACTAAAAAGTATATTTTTGAATTTCAATTAGACGAAAACAGGTTTGTTTACAAAGCTACACCGCTGGTCATATTGTTTCTAAATTACGCAGTAGAAATCAATTTATACAATTCTACCAAAATAAATTCAAGTACGCATAAATCAAGCTGATGTTTTCGATAATGATTGATTGACTATTGAAGTTGGGCAAACAAAGAATTCTCTGAAATATTAGTCCATCGCACCAGCGTCACTCTGTCAATTAACAAAAGTTGTCAATAGCAGGGTAAGCTAAACAGACCCTATAATTTCCTGAAATTTATAAATAGCCAGCCTGCCGCTAGAGGGCCAATTAGCCGGAAGCGTTATCCTCAGGAAGAGGAGAAAAAAGTAGACGGGAAAAAGCCAAAAAAGAATCCACGAAAATTCGTCCTTCCTTTCTTACTATTGTCTGATAATCCAATAGACCGCGAGTCCATTGGCGCTTCCCTTTTTTTCTATTGACCGCCTATTAAGGATCATTTGTTTGCTCCTAATGTAGGGCTCGACACTTTTATTTTTGTGTGTTCGTCGTTAAAATGTCGACAGCATGAATTAGCTGCCGGGAGGACTTTAACACTAGCCGAGGGAGCATACTTCCGTCGCTGGAGGAGTGTCGCCCGGCATGCTCTAGAGTTTCGGGGCATAAAAAACAATTTTTTCCCTTTTTTTTCTGTTTATGTGCCGTTTTTTGGCTTTTGGGGGTTTGGGGGTTGACTGGTTTTTTTTTTTTCTTTTTTTTCGGAATAGGTCTATGTCTCTACGTGTGAACGAAACCAGCAAAACCGCCAATAAAACGAGCCCCAAAGTGGCGAAAGGGTGGAAGCATAGTGCGCGGAGAGTGTTCAATTTATTTTCATTTTGCGTGTCAAGTGTACATGCATAACAACTTCCTCAATTTCCGTGTTTGTAAAAAAGTTTGGACGAAACTGCACTTGATACAAGCGATGGGTTTGTTTTGCAAAATATCTACCCTCAGCGTGTGTTCGGGGGATGTCAGGGACGGAGGCCGGTGTCGCGACGCGCAAAGTGGCAGCATATGGCACAATGGGGGTGGGTGTCACGCGTCCCATGAAAGAAAACGGTCGTAAAGTGAGCATACAACAAGATCAACACTTTTCCCCGTCATAAATTTTTTATGCATCATCAGGATGACATTATTTGTTTTATTCTCTGAGGATATTGCAAAAAAGTGCTGAATATTATCCCCTCAGGTTAGGGCTGGTGACGTGCTCTATGCGCCCTTCTTGAGCCCTCTTCCTTCGATTCGATTGTATTTTTCGCCACCCCCACCGATTGTATTTTCCCCCCCGGATTAGTGCGTATAAATCACTGAAATGACATCTGAACAGATTTATTGCATTCCTCCCCAAGGGCGGTCTGACGAGGGAACTTTCTGGTTTGCCCTTCGATTTCACATAAAATAAAGTTGGAGGAGTCCCTGCGATGGTGATGCTATTCAGATTTAACGCCGCTCAACTTAATCAGCAACAAAAGATCCATTAAAGGAATTTTATTGTATAGGCTCCTTTTCTTCGCCAGAATGAGAGGGTTCATAAAATCTTCATATATTGTTTTTGTCGTTATTTACTCCACCGCATTGGTAAGAAGATATGCTATAAAGTGGTGTCTGCTCATTTCGCATTATTTTAGACGACACATGCAACAGCACGACCATTTTTAATCAACTAAATCATAAACGACGTCAATCAATGAAATTATATTTAGTTTTTGATCATTTCAGTATATATCTTAATTTTGAAGTACTTACTAAGCAGACTTGGTTATAGAATTTTTTATTCATTTATAATAAAAGGTTAGTTTTATATCATTTAATTTAGTTTAGTTGAGTGTGTTAGGTAGTGTGGTACTACATTGCGATTTAGCGAAAAAAGAATCAGTGGCCCTATTCTTGAATCAGTTCGGCTTGAATCGAAAGGGACTTATAATAGCCTTTTTTAGATAAAAAGACGGATTCAAGAATAGGGCCCTAGGACAATAAAGTAGGGTTAGGTTTTATATGTTTATGTATGTATGTCTATTTCTTTAGCGCATCCTGCAGTCTAAATGGCTTAATAAGTTTTAATAAATAAGGTGTCATTAAATTCTTCATCATCGATCATTCTTGTCGCATGTGAACCTTTTTATTTTCAAGTAAACCGATATGAATATCAAATGGAAGGTCTTGATGAATTAAAAAATATCATGGTGCCTGGAATGACATAATACCGATCGTGTTTTAAGACTCTAACATCAAAGTGAATAGCATTCAACTACCTCGAAATGGTCTAAGAATCTGCTGTACAACTCAAGGTAACTAAACATTTCGGCCATAAACCTTGCGCATTCTAAAAAGATTCGGTCAGCATCATCACACAGTGACTATCACTCAGGAATGAATAAAAAGGAATGTTTCGAAGTTAATTTCTTCTAAACAATGAATGTACAATGCTCTGAATACAGATTCAATGGACTTTTTTTTATCTAGGATATGCTAGAGACGAAAGTTAATATGTAGCAAAAGCAAAAATTTGAGTTTAAACGCTCACATAGAATCGCTTACTCACGAATGAAACAAAATTCCTCAAACTCACATTCGTAAAGTCAAATTAAATAAATAAATATTTAATTCTTGGAATATCAAAATCAGATTGGATTCAATGTGAGATGTGTCAAATGTGGTTGGCATAAAACTTGCACAACATAACAAAGCCATTGCATGAGATGTAGAAAGCTGAAAACCCTCTAGAGGAAAAATTTAAAAAAAAATAAAGAAATACATAATTGAAAAAAAGTATAGGATTTAGAAAGTCTCTAACAAAATTAAAACTAGTCTCTTTAGCTTTTAAAAGATATTTCGCTGGAAATGCATAAAATATAAATAAATATTAATTTCACTACTATTTTAGTTTGAATGGCCTAATGTGGAGTAACTGAAATAAAATCTCTTGGTTTAAATTTAAAGCAATTTTCGGATTATCGGATTATTTCGGATTAATACAATAAGTTGAAAACGCAATCAAAGCCGGTCAAGTAGTGCATGGTCACAGCTTAATAAATTTGAAATTATTTAATTTATATGCCTAAAATCAAAGTTTATTAATTAATTTTGAAAAATGAACAATTTATCTTATAACATAATTAACTTTTCAAGAGTGATGTGAACCATTACAATTCAAATTTGACCACACATTTGGTATTTTAAGCACAATTATCGTGTTGCTCTTTTGAATTGAATTGCTGGCTTTATCTATGAATTGCTGTTTGAGGTCAAATTATATCAATGTGAATTCACTTTTTATATCAATTGGTATTTTAATTCATTAGGGGAATTAATAGGATATTAATTGGAAATATGTTAAACGAAATGCGTTAGAGTTAAATAAAATAAATAAAAATACACTTTTTCTCTGATTCTAACGAAATCGATATATATATATAAGTTATTTAATTAATAGTTAATAATAAATTGCGCGCGTTTTTCTCAAAATTAGCTTGGATAAAGGATTCAAAATATGAAATTTCTATAATTCTACTACCTTACTATTGACAAAACTTAGAATTTCTAGTTGAGGCATAATTAATCGAAAAATAATAATACCCCGACTATGACCTTTGATTTATGTCTTCTAAAATCTTTCAAAAGAATTAAACATGTACATGCATTCACCCTGATACGACACTCACGTAAAATCAATGCTGACGGTTATTTCCAAAGTTCAAGTATTTCCGAATTGAACGCTTTGGAAAGCTCGGTTTTATTGACTGTTGAAACGTAGTAAAGAATTGCCTAAAATTATATTCCAGAAGCAAAATGCCCCCATGCGAGACAACCAGAGGAAACATAAATAAAATGAAAATAACTCATCCGGATTTTGGTTTGAAAGAAAACGTATAAAAATTTGCTTCCGGCTACTTCCTCCAATTTTTTTTTTACTTCCTTTATCTGTTTAAAAAGACGAGAAAGAAAAAAAGTAATGAAAAAATCCCGAGAAGCTCTTGAAAATCCCATTTGTCCAGAGCCCTTAACTTTATCGCGCAATCATCCAGCGATAACATTTGGAGGGGAAATTCAATTGTCCTCTTATGCTGTCTTGGAGAGATCTCAGAAATTAACCCTTTCTTGCCTTTATCATCTTGATGGGAGGTCGGTTGGTTGACCTTTAAAGGGAAACTTGAGTACAAAAGCTGGAAAAATGGTGGAAAAACTGGTTGTGAAAAAAAAAAAATAAATAAAGTAGGAACCCCGTCACACACACGGTTGGGATAAGAATAAAGGCGGGAAAAAAAATATGAACGAATAAGGTGCGAAAAAGGGTTATTTTTTTCGTTGATAGCTTCAGTGATGTCGCAGTCAGAAAACTTAACTAGTGAAAGGAGTAAGTCGTAAGATGACATCAAGGTAAGTCACAGGTGAACCATGAACGTCCCGTTTCATTCGGTGCTATTGAACCCCATCTGCTATTGTCCTCGTCGGGGTGACACCGACACTGATAACAGGTCTATTGATTTTCTTCGATCCTTCAAACCGGCGGGTATCATTGAAGAAGTTCTTTTTTCCTCCTGGGAGTTTTACCTCAATACCATGTTAGGGACCCGAGTGGATCAGATTGGGAGAGCCGAGGGCCAAGGGCTTTTCTCGTATCATTTTTTCCTGGATTTATCATAAAAATCTCAACTTTTTGAACCCGTTCAAGGGTTAGATTTTTACACCCGCATAAGAAAAAAAAAAAAGAAAAGTAAATATGCCAGAACTTTGAACCTTTTCCGCCCTTTAAAATAAGAACACAACCAGGAAATTCTATATTTAGATTTATAAAGGTGATCTATATATAATGCCTTTTTTCGTTGTATTTAATTAATTAACTTTAGTAAGTCTTTCATACTTTTTTGAGAGGATAACAATAAAATATTCCGTGCACGAGTAATCAAAATCGAACAATTCGCTCAACCGAAATAGCCGCCAAAGCGGAACGCTGACCTTTTTTTTTTATGATTAACTGCTTTCCGATGAAATGCAAATATTTTACCTGTAAAGAAAAAATTATGGAAGTGGGTGATGGTGGTGACCGTAATGTGCGGTAAACAATTTGAAACATGGAAAAGTTGAAGGTAAAGGGATTGTTTACTTCAAGCGTTACAATTTTATACAAAAAACTGTGAAGAATTTGAATTTAAACACAACAATTTCAATGAATTTAGTTATCACGGAAAAACAATGGTTTAGACAGATTGTCGAAATAACTTTAACCTATCGTAATTTTAAACTTTTCGAATATATAAATACTGAACTTATTAGAAATAAAACACTTAATGCATTTAATACAATTCCAAATATATAACTAAAATAACTGAGATACGAATTAACTAATTAATTAATTAATTAAACACAACAAAAAATATAGCTCACCCGTTAATTTTAAAAATTCGCAATTTTTGATATGTAGATACAAATTTGTTTTGTAATTAAAATGCAATCTCAAAAGGCACCATAATCACGGCAACTGAATGTTAGCAATTTCAAATATACGTACAAATCAATCACTCAGAATTTCAAAATGAATAGCAGAAACGACAGCAGAAAGATTAAGCGCGTATGTAATCTAAATTAAAGAGGATGTTATGAGTTAAAGTTTTACTTGAAATTGACCAAAAGTCAATAATTATCAAATATTTTGTATTATTAATAAACTTTTTGATCTTAGGGTTATCAGTCTCAGTGAAAAACACAGCTGCTAGTAAGCCATTGCTAATTATTTTCCCCCATTAATCGCAATTTGTCAATATTTACATTAAATTTTTGTATAGTAAGCCTTATCTATTTATTTATAGTATGATCCCTATCTTCACGATTTTAAATACAAATTTAAATAAAAAATAATATGAAAAATATAATAAAAACGTAGAGAGTAAGAAAATTATAAAGAAAGTGAGAATTAGCATTCTAGAGCGACTGTAATCAGCATGTTGCTGAAGAAACTGTTAAAGAAATTTAAAGACATCGTAATTGGATTAAGTCAAAAACATGTTCCTAGCACGAATTGACCTTTTGGGAACATAAAAAAAGAGCAGTTCTGAACAGTTTACATATTTTGTAATTATTTGTTAATATTAAGCAGAAAACCATTATAGTACTATAGGTCAAGATTATCAATATAGTACCAATTTACGAATTGGGGCTAAGAATTTGAAGTATTCAGCATAAAAGAAACACTTTTAATATATAAAACAATAAATAACATCATCATTAGCAATTAAAAATAAGAGCAGACCTAGATGACTTCCTTGAGACATCCCATAGATGACGACAAAAAACAATTTTAAATAGAGCCGAAAAATATGAGATAAAAATGTGACTAACCCCATCAATCACCTTCGTAAAGTTAAAATTAAATAAATATAATCCACTAGACATTAATTTTACATGAAGTTGGAAGTTAGAACTTAATTCGTAGAAGTAGATCTACCTCAGAAAAAGTCATACTGAACTAATAATAATTTTTCATTAAGAAATTTTTCCAAACAATTCTGAAATACCATCCGATTAGAGATATCTGACCTCTATGCACCCTTGACGATAAGGGCAATATAAGAGATTTTCTAAAAACCAAGAGAGCATTACTCAAACACAAAATTAATCAAAATCAGAAATATGTTTTTTAAAATACAACTAGATGAATTCGTTTAAACCATTTTTACAATAATGAATCATAAAAATTTTAATTATTTAAATATAATCTATCATTTTACGTCACTATCATAAATTATATATTTACTTATAGTACTGCATAACTATAATTTATAATTTTTGAAAATGAAACGTTATGTTTTCCGTTCAATTAAAAATTATTTTGAGTATTACATTATCGTTATAACTTTGTTTCTTCTTTTATTTTTAGCTAGAGTGATAATTAAACGGATTGTTCTTCAATTTAATAAATTTTAAAATGAAATACAACATATTTTGGGTTAATATTTTACACTTAAATATTGAATTTATATTGCATTTTTAGTTTTAAATAATTTTAATGTTTTCGTTAAAAATTTGTAATCAATCATTAAAAAATTATACTCCATTATATTACAAAAATAATAATATAAAATTTAATTAACTTTATCATATTTTAGTATTTTTCTAATTAATACTAAAGTTAATCTATTCTAAAAAAAAATCGAATTATAAATTATAATCAGTAGTGTTTTACGTATATCATTAAAGTAATAGTCCAGACGTTTTACTAATTTATAAATCGAAATTTTATTGATTAAGAATTTAAAATATGGGAGTGGCAATTCCTATATTTCAGTTTTAGAAAACTAGGAATTTCGAACATTTCATATAAAGAATTAAGTTCATAACTTATATTCCTCCACCACTTCAAAAATTGTATTTATATTTTTAAAAATGGGAAAATTAAAGAATTTTTAATAAGTTCAATCCAATTCCTAATTAAAACACAATAGGGGTATAGGACTAGGGCTAAGAAGACTTTAGAGGACTTTAGAGATATTGTAAAAAATGGCACATATAAAATTTTTTTTGGAACATAGAAGAATAGAAAAGTAAATTTAAAAAAACAAAAATAATCTTAATTAATTAGATGTGGAAAAAAGGAAAACCTTTATATCTTTATTCATCACATAAATGAATTGCGTAATAGTAGACTATACCGATTTCTAATTGGGGTTATTTAGTATAAGTTAAATACATATTTTATAGAAAATAAGACCATGCAATTTTGTAGTAAAGTAGTAAAAATTTCTACGATTTGTTCCAAGGCTAAAAATTAATTTAAAAATCAATTTTTATAGCTCTGTTGTATGAGAATCGTTTTCGCTTAAAATATCTTTACCAAAACCAAATTTGAAACGTACTTGTTTTGATTTTGAAATCATCCAATATTTCTTATAAGTTATGATCATGACATCTTATATTTTAGAATTATGCTATATTTTAAAAAAAATAGTTTACTTAAAAACAAAAATATAATAAGAATTTATATTACTTATAAAAATATCATACCATAATTCGAAAAGATCCTTAGACAATTTTCATTATATTCTTTCCTCTCTGTTTTGAAGGATTTCGACGATGAAAAGAAATATCCAAAACAGAAAAGTTGTTACACTCCTCTCTACACCTTTGGCTCCTTCTCTTTTTTTTTTAATATAACATTTGTTTACTATAACATTTCACAAGATTATTTAATTATTTATAAATCCACAAAACATATTTCCATTTTATACAAAAAAACTCTCAACCGTATTCGGTTTACAAATCATTTTTACGACGTTCTCGCATTTTCACAAAACTTTTACTATATTTTATCCGGAATTTACATTCTTCACTTTGGATGAAACACGAAAAACACTTTAGACTTTCATTTATTTACTTTTATCTTTATCTTTTCTTTTTCTTGTATGGAAACTTTCGTAAACAAAATTTTTATAAATTGCTCAAAGTTGCTCGACAACTCCGGAGTGGTATGTATCTATGTGGGTTAGACGTGCAACCAGTAGATAGATGAAATAGCATAAAATGCCATTTTTTGTTTTTAGATCGTTCACGAATCGTAATCGAGGTTCTGTTCATTTCTACATTTCAAACGTATTTATTTATTTTAATGCATGTGTCTTATCTCTTCTGCTCCTTAAGTAGATGAAAAATATCCTTTTTCGTTTTTTTTGTTTGTTTTGTTTTTTAGTTGGCTGAAAGATGTGCGAAACAAACAAAAATTGGGCACATTATCCAACCTCGAGAGAAGGGCCTTTCAGTGTATCCTCGAGCAATTTTAATCCACACCAAAAATACTTCGGACACACTTTATGGCTTTTATTTTATTTTACTTTATAAACTTTGATACCGAGAATGCAACATAAATAAGAAAATCACAAGATGAGATTTTGTTTTGGCGAAATCAAAGAAGTAAAATTTATTTTTTTGCATTTCTTAAGTACAAAAAATTATCACGCACAGAAGAATTATTAAATTAAATCTTTATTAATAATTTTAAACTAAATTCACTAGCGATGCAGAACGGAAGTTGGATAAGGGGATTTTATAATCGTTCTATTTAAAAAAAATATATATATATGTATATATCGCGACCGATAGGCGTTTAAGTAGAAACAAATTTATCAATTACAACAAATTTTTTTCCGTGATGGGTCCGGACAGAAACCGTACAACACAAACCACGATCTATTCAGTACTAAACAACTCTCTCCAGAATATTTCAGCATATGCGCTAAGGGCAATTTCAGGTTGCTTTTACTCCCCGTCATCATCCATCCGTTCCAAATGCCCAGAGCCGCATGTGAACCCTGTACGCTACTTCTTCTCTGGTGTTCCCGCTGGATATGGACACAAAGTGTTTTAGTCCGAAAATAAACTCGGGAATGCCACCAACACAGGACTAAGGAGCCCGATGGTGAAAGTTTACGTAGTAATAAAACAGAACTCTCGGAAAATTTGCGGGAGCGGCTATTGTTGCTACTAGAGAAAATACACAACAAGCTAGGACTGAGTTTAGAAAAAGGACACAGTGTCTAGGATGAATCGGGCCAAAGTAGATGTACTAGATTCCATCCAGGGGGAGAGAAATCCTTTTGAATGCGAAAAGGAAGGAAAGCACAGGGTAACCTTTCCGAATCCCACACCCATTTTTCTTTTCCTTCACATATTTTGTTCTAGTACGGAAACGGTTACCCCATACTCCAATACTACGGATTCTGAACTTTAGTTACGTTGTCCTACTTTGTGCCATGTGCCCTACACGAAATGTCCTGCAAGGAGTCGATGAGGGGCCAAAAGTGAATTTGCGCATGTAAACGAAGGATTTAGGACATTTAACTGAGGAGAATAGTCGTTTCGTTAAGTGATTTACAGGGCTGTTAAAGGGAATTTCTTAAAGCTCAGTAAAATTTATCTGGTGATTTACACAACTGGACTGAGGGCCCTAAGAGAGGCCAAAGAGTCTGAGGGTTCCTTAATCTTAAATGGGACTTTTGGTGCGGCTACAAATTGCGTTTTACTGCAATGTTCTGTTCATCATTGAGAATGAAAAATTTTATTTTAATTTATATATCATTTAGGGTACCAATTTATCCATAAATATTTTATTTTAGATTTAAAACTGGTGTCACAAATAAAATTTACAATTTCTAAGGGATTTTTAAACGACACAAGAATACAACAAAATTTATTTACTTCTCACTATCACATAAAATTAAAAAGACGAAAAATGTTTTCTTCAAAGTGATAAAACGCTAGATATTTATTTTCACGAAGCAATGAATAAAATAAAATCAACAAATTAATGCAGTGCTCGAAATGTACCACACTTTCATTTTCTAATATTCTCTTGGGTATTAAAACAAATACCGGATTTTCTTCTGAAACATTCGTTAAATGTTTAAATTAAATAATTCGGCCTATAAAAGTAGAATATGAAATACTATTAATAATATAATTGACGCATATGGAAATATACCAGACAACTAAGGCTTAAAACTCATTCAAATTTAGCTTTAAATGCTATAAAGGCAGCTCTTAACATCAACAGAGTTCCAAATTCCAATAGCAGAGATAATTTTTTATTTTATTTACAAAAAAATTTTGAATATATTCTTAAACAAATTTTTATAATTTTATATTATATGTATCTTTAATTTATTACCAAATTTTTGCTACAAAGAACGGAACGTAAATGAAGTTGTATAAGCTTAAATTTGTAATTAATTGCAGAAAACTAAAGCTAAACAAAACAATAAAGGACCTTGAGAAGAACTTTGCGGTATACCTCAAGAGCAATTTATTCGAAAGCATGCTGTTCAGAAAAATTTAAGAGCTTCTTTTAGAGTGAGACTTAATGAATACCATAAAAAATATAAAATTATACCCCAAAATCTTTGTACATTCTACCCCTAAAAACTACTCGTATTGCTGAAAGAACCCACACGAAAAAAAACAAACACTATAAAAGTTGATTAGCGCACATCAACCTTTCGACAAAGTAGCAAAAGTGTAGGAAAAGTACCTAAATGAGCTTTTAGCTTCGTAAGATTTTCGTTTGAATTTTCATTTTCCAGTGTCACCCACAGGTGAGTAGCATCATCATAAAGGAAATTAAAGAGAATTTTCCTTCTGACTACAAGGAGCGGGGAAAATAATTTCCCCCAAAAAAATAGAAGAGAACTTAGTTTGCAATATACGTGTATGTAGGGTTCAATCCAAAAGAGATTTTAAGGATGCGCATCCTTCCCGTACGGTAGTTGTAACATAACGAAAAGAGAAATGGAAAAAGGAGTCGCACCCAATTTGTGATTTACTTTGCCAAGTAGCAACAACAACAGGTCATACAAGTTTAAAGGGACTGAGAGGAAACCACTGGATGTGCTCGTGTACGGTCTGCCCCTTTTCAGTCGGGTAGGCGCCCTTGGTCTTCTCTCATGGGGTGATTGATCCCAGTGAGGAGAACTTTATATATATATATTTTTTTTTTTAAATGTTCTTTAAATGAATCTGTTGGGACGTAAAGTACATATTTGCTCTACTCTTGAACTCCTGTCTATTCATCGAACGTTTTCCAAAGTGTTCGGGCACAAATATGCCCTATTGGTCTATTGATCAATTTTCAAGTATAATGGGAAGTAGTCACGTCCAGAGATGACAAGGTCTCCTTCAAAGACCCTACAGGTGGCTCGAAGGAGCAAAATGGAGCACTAATTTGATGGAATGCCAAGAAGGTTAACCAATGTAACATTCTGCATTGCACTATATGCAGTTCGGGTCCTGCTACTGGTGCTGCAGGTAAGAACAAATTTCCGTTCATAACTCATCATCTTCCGACAGACGTTCAAAATTCTGTGTGGTGGTCGATGGTCAAGTGCAGAGAAGCCAGAGGGGTTATGATTCCTTATTTCGGGGTTGTACTAGTAACAAACTCAAACTTGTATAAGATAAGGATACAAATCAAACACACAGAAATTTTGTAAGACGTTAGAACAGACACCTTCGACAGACATTTCCTGAGGCATTATACGTTAAACCTTATTAGGATGTCATGAAATTGATTTCGATCTACCATGTTACTAGGGTAAGAAAATCAACAAGGCTTTGAATGGTACTGAAATTTTAGTTTAATTAGATTTCAGTGCAGGAGTTGATAACACTGACCAACAAAAGCTAACTCCTAGATTTAGATCTCGATATTGAATCCAACTTCTTGAATTGCTACATTCTAATTTAAGTAATATTATTCCTGCTTTTACAAACTTGAGAACATTATTTCTTTTATTGTTATTGAAAATAACAAAGCTTTAATTTTAATTTTAAAATTCGTGCTTACCACTGATCGATTCTGGTTGGTCCACTAAACGCAATCTCCAGAATTATCTTATTCATTGATCTCCTTTTTATAAAATTGGATTCATGTATTTCAAATAACATTACCTTTCGTATTTTTGAAAATATTTTGAATTAGCGAATTTTTTGGGTCACATGTTCCCACTCTGAGCTAAAAGAATAAATAACAAAATTTATATCTTACTCAACTCAGCCTACTTACTTACAGTTATTTAGGATGATAAAAATCTGTCCCAAATTCGAAAAATTCCTTCATGTTTAGGACTTATATTTTCCTTAATTTTTAAAAATTTTCTAGAAACTAACGAAGCATTACAAGAGCTCAAAGTGAATTTCAGTTTTTCGAAACACTAAAATATTCACAATTACGTTGACCTTTTTAAAATTCCGTACATCCGAATGAAAAAACGGAAGCCTTATAGGATCACTTGTGTGTCTGGCTATCCGTCTGGCACAGCCAATTTGCTCCAAATCTACTCGACCGATTATGTTGAAATTTGGTACACATATGAATTTCTGTGACCCAAATATGGACATGTAACCTAAATAAATGAATTTTGAATATGAGGTTACTTTTGAGGGGCAAATTGTGAGGATATCAAATATATTCGTATTTATAATATTTTTATAATTTTAAAATAAATAGTTTCAAAAATTATGTAAGAAAATATAGGACAATTGACAAAATTTAGTTAATTGTCGAACAATAAACTGTTTACATTTTATTACTTTTATAGGAAAAATTCATATATTAAGTAATTCTAAGAAAGATTTAGAAATATCAGCATCTAAATTAAAAAAATCTGTTTGTATATTTAAAAAAAATAATAATAAAATATTATGAAAGGCATTGAGGTTCTTTATCAAATACAGACCCTATAAGTGGATTTCTAATGTATTATAGTAATACACTAAATACTACCTATGACTTCCCTTTAGAATTTAATAGCATTAACCAAAAAATATGTCTTGCTAATTAGACTAATTAAACAAGGGAATTTTCAATATATCTTATGACATAAGTTACATACCTCAACAGGATAGGCTACGTAATTAAAGGACGTCCATCGACTAGGAAGCTACTCATCCGGGTAATTCCTTGCGGTGGAAGTGGGTGTAATAGCCTGGACCATTAAAGTCACTCCGGCGAATGACCAGGTAATGAGGCCATTATGCACTTCACTATGCCCGCAGCCCAGATGAGGAGCACCTTTCTCCTCACATCAGCTTAATTAAAGAGGATAAAAAAGGGCAACTGACGCAAATTTATTTTTATTGTGCGTATCGAGAGATATCCCTTCGGAACATATAAAAAGGGGGCCTAACAGGGAATAAATAGTAAGGGCCTTCATTCCGCCCCCTTAGCTTCGGATTTGTATATTGCCGCTTCGGTACCGTTGCCGCCTACGTTTAGCACTCAGGGGTCGTCCAATGGTGGTGTATACAACATGCAGAACAGTGCTCCACTGGCACGTTTATAATTTGTGGCTACTTTTCCATAAATAATGATTAATCGATGAACAGATTACATGACTGGATTAATGTCTGAACGTTAATGCTCCCAATGAATTATTGGACGGTAGGGCTTGCGGTCATTGGGACCGAGATTTTTTTTCGTTTAGATTCATTTCTCCGCCGGGCACCGAATGGGGCATCACCACCATACCACCACCACCACAATCTACCGAAAAGAAGGGACGAGGAAAAGGGTTGTAGGGACTGCTCTAACTGAATCCGAAGCCAAAGGTAATAAATTTCTGTCAGCGACACTGCCCTGGGTTTAGAAGAGGCAACCACCCCCCCAGGAAGCTTACGAAAAAGAGTGACTGCCACAAGATTTTTCGACGGAGGAAAAATGAGCACAAAGTGAAATTGTAAAAAAGTATGCAGCCACCATACAAACGGCGAAAAGGTGGAGGGATGCTGGATCATGTTCTATAGTTCTGGAAAGGATGGACCAAATGATAAACAAATTTATGTCATACCAACCCCAACCCTAAATGAAACGAATGGGGGCAGCAGCCGCACCTGGATCTGTTGTTTTGTATTAAAACAGGTCAAGTTGACCTTCGCAGAAAAGTTGGTTTTAGTATTTAGAAAAAAAAAAAAGATATATTTTTTTCTGCTAGAAATATAGCTCCTTTCTCAAACTCTGGGTAATTGCTTGAGGACAGGGAAGGGTTCACTGTCCAAATAGCATCGAACTGCTCCTGACATTTTTCCAATAATTCATAAAATGATTTATGGGAAGTTTTCTCCTTAAGTTATTTTGTAGCATCTATACTTTCTGACTTATGGAAACGGTGAAATTCTTGTTACTAAGTGGGCAGGTTTGACAAATATTTCCCAATTTATTTTACCAAAATTGCAAGTTATATAGTTAATAATAATTGCTAATAATCCCCCACACCATCTTATCCGTTGTGACAGTTTTCATAATTCATTTATGTATTTACGATCACTATTCACATACAATTAAGGCGATGGCAGTATCCTTTTTTTTTTAGCTTTGAACGTAATATTAAAAACCGGCATATTATTTATATAGGTCCTAAATAAAAAAGGTGCTTTACGATAACTCACAAAGGAAGTAAAATTGTATACGAACCTATAAACTGTGATTTTGAAATGAAAATTTAATTAATTTGTCAACATTCAGTCCCTGGCCAAAAAATTACAAACACTTGTAAATTTCATTATTACCTGCAATTTCCCTCGTCATTTTTTCCTAGATACGACCTTAGGATATTAATGTTTATTGATCGGAATTACCTAATTAATTTACGATAGTACAGGACGTGAGTTTCCCCTACTGAGCCGCCACACTATCCTCCTCCTCCCAGTCATCGAAACTAAGGCGATAATAGTGAGACGATGAGAATAATCCACCAAAAAGAAAGTCGTGGCGAATGTAAATTTGTGTGTAAAATGTAGACCAAATTTATGGAGATGGAATTCTGATATTGCATTTTCCGATTTCTAATAGAATCTATCCCCTCTTTGACGGAGTGAAAAGTAAAGCTGGAACTTTTACTGATCCAGGAGGAAAGTGGCGTTCAGGTCCTGGCCGCTTACAGAATTTGGCGAAGATGGTGAATCCAAGGTTGAAAGTTTTAGGTAGTAAGCATAGCTAATAGCCGAAAAAATTTGTTGGGATCCTGCTGAAATTCGAATTCTTTTCGTTGAAAGAGATGTGGCTGAGGTCGCCAAAAGTTAAAAATGAAATTGTGGCATTGAGGCTACCGTAAAGTTTTGATAAATCTGTTGCAGGGCCGATGTACGGCTATTGATAAGTCTCTATTGAGTTCTCCATATCACGTCGGAGTCACCACTTATAGGAGACGAGAGTTTCCCCTATAAGAAACTTTTACATATTTTTAAGGATATGAAAACGTTAATAAAAAAACAATTGAAATAAACTTTTATAAAAAAAAACGGAATGTATAAAATTGACTTTCTATATCAAATATTTTTATTAGAATAATTAATTCCAAGGCCTACATAGAATAAAAGTGAAGAAATAAATTTGAATTATTTTATCAAAGTTAACGCCAACTAAGTAAGTAGTAAAACGATGACTTGATCGTTTTTTTCAGATAAGTAAGTATAAAAAGACGGGTCAGAGGAGTTACCGGTGCCAGTTGTTAAAGTGTTTAAGGTTATTTGATTTTGTACTTTTGGTGTCTAAATTAAAAAAAATTGTCTTAGTTTAGTTTGGATTTCAAATTTTTTGTTGAAGTAAACATTAAATTGCTATGTAAATAGTTAAATAGATGTATTATGAAACATTATTACGTCTCAAAAAGCCAAATTAATGAGAATTCATATTTTTAAACAGATTTCGTAATAGGACCAAAGCAGATATCTCTAACAAGAAAAACATGCAATTTCTGCTCTACTGAAACCGAGAAATCACTCAATAAGAGAAATTTTCTCATTTGCAGGGAGCTTCACCTTATGTAGTGGTTCAAATTACAAAAAAAAAATTAAGGAAAATTTTTCGGTGACTTCAACAACGCAGGAAAGTTGTGGACGAAGAAAGAAGAGCACGCCTAGGGCAGACCGTAAAGTGGTTTCAATTGCTGCTGCGAACCGTAGGGGGCACCTTTGCGGGAACTCAATAAAATGGTCCATAAGGCCGGCGTGGATATTTTGGACCGAACTTTTCGAAGGATGCCAACTTTCAATGTATGCGACTGGTAAAAAAATCACGATAATATTAAGAAAACAAGATTTTGCATTTGCTGCTGAAAACAAGTCAGCATAGAATACTGGAAAGAGGTAAATATTGTTTTTCCTCCAGAATCCTTATCTTTTCAAGACTTAATTTTAATAATTTTTTAATTTTTCAATATTTTTCAGGCAGTGTTTACAGACGAATTGACGCTCCAAAGCCTTACAGAAGGGTGGTTTTCCACCATATTCTTTTACTGCCATGGCTGAAAATTTCATGGTATGAAATAAAGAGGCTAGATTATAAAGAAAACAACACTAATCGTCAAATTTTGATGCTATATATAAATTTTTGATAAATAAATAAGTTATTCTACTGAAAAATATTTATCAATAAAATTTTCAAAGGTTTTGCAATCTTTGGGTCAGGACTGTAGTCTTATTTCAGCTCGAGATTCAAAATTTTTAGATTAATTTAAATAAATAGAAAGCGATTCAAAATCCAGTTTCTTCTTATTTTTTACAGTGTCTTAAGATAAAGATGACTACCAAGATTACAAACACTATGAATTTGTGGAAACTATACTTCTAACTTAATTGTAACAGCAAGCATTTCTAGTAAAGAACAAATTTACCTAGTATTTGATATATTTGATTAATACCTACACAAATCGCAATTGCTTAAAAAAAAACTTATGAACGTATGCTATAATAATGTTTGTAAATTTTTACTACTCGTGACTCGTGACAAATATGAAAAATATAATAAGCCTTTTTTGGGATAACAGCTAATTGGTCGATGTTGAGAATTCATTAAAATCAAAATATTCCGCTTAAAAAAATAAAATTATTATTGTTATTTATGATAGTTTTCATTTTTCATTCATTAATTCTTATGCTATAGTTTTCTACAAATTGTAAAATCGATATAAATTATTTGAGTGTAACGTATCAATTTTTATTAACAAAATTATTTCAGTCATATTTTTCTTTAATTCAACAAAAATAAGCTTTCATGAAAGAAAACTAGTTTTATTCGTTATTTACTTTCCAATGAATATCTGTACGATATAACATGAAAAAGTTATGAATTATGATATCGTTCGAAGTTGCTCTTTTCACTGAAACTTATAATTGATAAGGATTTTCTTTCATCAAAAAATTTATAGAGTTCCAAGATATACAATTTTCCCTTAAATTACCAAAAATATTTGAGGATTTCTGCTTAAAAATTCTTTAGAATCCTTTTAAAATTTTATTTTTTTTTTATTTTATCGAAATTCTACAAATTTTTCGAGCTCTTTAGAAGATAAATTTCAGTAGAGAGTAAATAAATCTAATAACTCCCTCTTTCCTTGACCGTAGAAGTTTCATATATCTCATAAATTTTGCCTCAATCCCGATCCCCATTCCCTTTAGCTAAACCCAGTCGTTCCTGCTGCAAGTTTTACAGCGTAGTCTTAAAAGAAAATAACTGAAATCACGCGAATCTTAAGAAAAAAACAGCGTAAATCATGAACAATTTTAAAGCGATTGCTATGAAGCTGCGTCGGTCTATAGACCAGTGAAATTACGAAAACAGCAGTAATTCACTTGTTGGTTAAGTGAATTTCGTCGATGCATAAAAATTCATCGTCTTATCCTGTGTAAGGGTAGCTCAAATGGAAGGGTAGTTGCAGAATAAATGCAATTCCGGGTGTCGTGTATAGGACCATTGCATGAAAAAGCGGGTTAAAGTTGCAACAACACGGGGGGAAAAAAATACGTGAATTTTTCCAGAATGTGAAGTAAAACTGTTTCGACAAAGATTGCAACCCATCCTGGACTCTGGAGTACCACTTTGAAAAGTTTTCAACTGTAAAGTTATTCGAATCCTCTGGTGGTGTACAGTGGCTGCAGGTCCAGGGTGCCGGCGGGATATGCGAAGATAAAGAGCCTCCCCCGGAATGCATAGGGGGTATATATCCGCTCTAGAATCTAGATGGAGTCGAGACAGCCTGAAGAAGTTGCGCATCGCATAGTAAATGAAAGTAAGAGGAAAGATAGAAGGAAAACAGAAGTTCAACAAAACCGGAACTGCTTCCCGGGGATTTCATTTTACAGTGCTTTCCCCAGCAATCTTCGACTTACAGATGAATAAAGGTGGAATGGAGCTGGGAAACCTTTTTATTTATTTGTATATATCTTTTTCCCTAAAAGGGGTATAAAAAGGAAAAAAAAGAAGTATTTTTAAAAGCAAAAATTGTAAACGCGTACTGTGCATATTAGCGGCATTAACCCCACAAGTTGATGTGATAAACCGCCCGCTGTCGAATTTGTATCTGAATGTCTCACTAACTGGATGATGGAGGATATGCAACGTCACCAAATTTCTTAATTTGTAAATATTTAAGAGAAGGTCCTAATCTTTCGCTGGGCCGACTCTAGGTGTCTTCCACCCACCTCCAAACTTTCTATGCTCTCGAGAATTGTTTTTTCCACGCGACCGGAAATGAAGGCAATTCTTTTGTCCTTTCGCTCTTTTGTTGATTTTTCGCGTGCATTTTCGTCTCAGTGTATATTCAAGGACTTTTCAGAGACAGAGTAGAGGTTATCATCGGGAACAATGGGACAGGACACCGGCAAACGATTATAAAGACGTCGGAGCACTTTAATTAGATCCTTTGAATTTAAACAGGCATCCGTGGGACGCAACTTCGCTGATAAGATGAAATTAAACGGAGGTGTACTATCCCTCTTTATTGTACTCGAAACGACAGAGTATTGAGCTTCATCAGATATCTGAAAAAATGATTTCAAAGAAATTTAACGTACAACTTTTTAGATAATTTCGATGGAATGTTACTTATAAACAGTGATCGTATTTCTCTACAATAAAACCACCACTATATGCCAGCTCAAAATAGTAGTTTGAACCTCAAAATAGTAGTTTGAACCTTAAATCGTAAAAGGGTAGAGAGGGTTTAACCCTGATTTATAAATTATACGATTTTGATTATTCCATGAACATCGCTCAAATATTGGAAAACAGTGAATCAACCTTGATTGATTTTCAAATTTGGTAATTCAAAATAGCGGATGCAATACAGCGACTGAAAAATTCTTCAATCTCGAAAGATTTCCATGAAAATTAATATGAGCTAATTAAATAACAAATTTCTATTCTTGGAATCTGAATTCATTTAATTATAAACCTTCAGTTCAATATAAATGTAAAACAATTCTTTCCAGCTTTTCTGGATCTAATCATTTTTATATTATTTGGAAAATGGAATTGAAAAAATTAAATATGCGGGTTTTCCATGTATTAATTATAACAGCGCCTTAAAAATAAAATCGGACAAAATATTCAGTTTATATTCAAATTTAAAGGCCTACCATTTTTTTTTTTTTTTGTTTCTTAGGAGAATAAAGAGCAACCGGCAAAGTCTGAAGTATTTTGTATTGAATAGAACAGCAACTGTGGCTGCAAGGTAGAGTTTAGGTTAAGTTAGGTTGGTGTTGTTGCCTAGAAAGGCACACTTAGGCCATTTTTGGCCCTTTGTATGTAGCATAGGAGACCATAGGTATACGTGGGATTCGAACTCACAGTCTCTACGACGGTAGGCCAGCACGCTTACAACTGACCTACCAGAGGACCCCAATTTGGTTGCAAGGTAAATAAAAAGAAATATACAACGCTACTTATAAAAACATTCAAAACAATCATAAAGTCTTGTTATTTCAAAGTAAATTAAAATAAGTCATTAATCGTATAGTGACTTAAGAAAATTTTTAGTTCTTATATATTTACACAGAAACGTCTTTCGTTTATACCTGTGAATATTATAATTCATATATTCTACCCTGAATTTAAAAAAATAAAACCTAATATATCTCATTTTGTAACTTCAAACGTAATATCATGAAATTATGCCGAATTATTCGTATTCTCATAGAAAATTCTAGATCTTACGTGGCTTCACACCGTAACTATGTCTGCTTATTATTCTTAACATTTATAAATAAATTGCAATTCAAATTTTTAAGCTATAAGCTAAACCGATTAGGATCCCATCCATTGGGCTTAATAATTAAAGTTAGTAGCTTCAAGGTTGGACTAAACCTAATACAAAAATGTAACATTCGTGGCCTTTTTCCTTATATTGTTTCGACCTTGGTCCCGTTAGCCCACTGGCCTTGCAGATTTTGCTAAAAAAATAAGTAAAGCTTGAAGATGTGGTAAAATGTATCGCGAATCAAAAGGATAACTTCTTAGGCTAGTCGTCATCTAAAAGTCATTTTCAAATATAAGCTATAATTTGCGAATTTTTCCCATGTTTAATTCGTTCGCCATGCAAGTTTTGCGCACTTATTTGAATATTCAGACCACTTTACCCTATTGGTGCTGTAGATGAGAATATCTAACTGCCTATTTATATTTCTTTCATTCTAATTGGGATTTAAATAAGGCATGGAAAGCAGTAATTCTTTATTGCTTTATCTAATGGGAGCTTGTATAGAAAATGTCAAATTTTTATAAATATTTAGTTAACTTTTCGGTTGGACCCCTTCAATGAACAAAAAGGACTTAATAAAGCATTTCAGAATAGCGAGGGGCGCTTAAAGATTTAATAATGACTATTAATTAACAATAATAACAAATTCGCCCTGTTGTACTTAACTTGTTAACATTTCTTCCTTCCAGCGCTTTCTTCAATATTTGCGAAATTCACGATCTCAAAGTCCGCGTAGAGGAAAATAATGCGATAATGCGATAAATATCTTTGTATATTATATTTCAGTACTATTACAAGGAGCAAATTCTGCAAAATTATTGAACAAATTACTTTCCACAATTTTCTTCTGGCATCGAAAATTAATTTCTGGGAACAAGCGAAATTCCGTGTTCCATATTCAAACGTCTCAATTCAAACTACGTATTAACACTTTCTAATCACTTTAGAATATTACGGTTCAAGATTCTTATTTCATTCATGGAAGAAGAAGATTTATTTGACAGTTCGTTGATAAAATTCAATTTGACAGTTGCAATGAGGTTGGCCGAGGTTTAATTTTATATATATTTTTCTTATATTTCCCCCTGGATGCGGAAACCATCATATTCCCTAAGTCTAAAACGTATTTTAAGTTGCAACAAATTTTTATTATGTTCTGGCCAAAGGAAACGTGCAGTGCAAAGGGCAAAAAATGCGTTCTAAATTTCACCTTCATAAAACCAATTAAGAACTTGAAATGTTGGGATGTTTTTATCGGTGAAAAGGATTTTGTGTTTTGTTGCGATAATTTGGTTAAAAGGTAATTTATTTTTCTAAAAACTTGTTTGGCAATTTAAAGAGGAATACGATTAACAGATTCCACTGCAAGCAGAAGTTCGACAGAGAGCAGATTGAAGGTGTCGAAATAAATTTCAATTCAGAAAAATCGGAATTCTCTTGCGAACTGCCCTGTTACGTAGACGACGAATGCAAGGAGGGCTCCATTAATTGTCCGGACGAGATCGACCATGACAACATACTCGTGAAACTAACAAGAGTTACGGAGGACTGCAATGTTTTCAGAGACAAAAATCCCATGAGACTGGAAAATCGTTTTAGCTACGGGTTCGGGTGTCAGCTGGATGATGACACGTCCCTCGTGGAGGTAGGTCGTTTATTAGTTTTAATTAAATTCCTTAATAAAATTTAGTGATTGGAAAGGACACTCTTCGGCTGGTTTGTAAAATAGCGAACCCTTCTTCACAAAGTTCAGTCGCCAGAACTATTAAGCGGGAAAAGGACGAGTTGAGAGACTTCTGTGAGTCACAGTACAAAATAAATTTTTTTGAACTCCAAATACCTGAGGGATTCGAAAACCCAATGAAGTATAGCTTCAAATACGAAGGTAAGTGTTTGCCATCAGGAGGAACCTGCAGCTTAAAATTGGCTTTTCAGACACCAAACTCACAACCGATGAAGAGTACATTCTTAACAATCTTACAAAGAAAAAGTGCACGATACCCGAAGGTGGTCAGCCCCAAATTGATTGCGGCCTTGTCAGCATTATACTTGCAATTTGCTACGACCTTAGGTACCCTCAAAAATAATTTTCAACATTATAAAATACCATTAATTTAATCCCTCTTCAACAGAACCACAAGTGGAGAGCCAACCTGCGAAAGTGGCTGGACTCGTACGATTCTCTCTTCCTTTCTGTCGTATTTTGAACCCCTCGAAAACCTTAAAACCGTCCTAGATGTATTCCTTCGCCGCTCGATTACATACCCAATGTATAGAAATTATGAGCTGGGAAGACTTTGTATAGACGACACTGTCGAAGCCCTACATCGCGGACCCTCCTGGATAATAAAACAGCTGATGGTAACCTATGACCTTTTTAAAACTAGCGCAGATAGTCGACAACTGCTAAATAAATATTACATCGAGGATTATATTCGTTATGTCAGCGATGTTACGTCGAACGAATACTTGAAGACGCTCTCAAAGAATCTTAAAAATGTCTCTCTCGATATTAAGAAAAAGCAGTTACGTCTTAATTTGATTAATATTGAAGGTGAGCTTCTTAAAGAATTGCTCGCCGACATTCATTTGGGCTATTGTGATTCGGATGATGAAAGCACTGTACACGGAAGCAGTTCTGAGGACAGCGACGAAGATGAGGATGAGGATAACGATGACGATGAGGATAGCAGCGATAAACTTGAGTGAATCGGATGAATTTCTCTTATCGGATCATGAAGGGAATTGTTATTTTGAAATTGTTGAAGAAAATACAGATGAATTTTATTTTTATAAATTTTTTGAGCGAGTAATTTTTGTCCTATATCTTGCCACAATTTCTTTATTAATTTTGAATCATAGGAGCAGTTACTGTTTCAGACATAAACTCAAACTTCTGGGTTATGTCTATAAAGCATTAAACTAAAAATGCTAAAAATAATTTATCAAAAAATAAAAATCTTGTAGGACTTTTATCTCCGGGATTTCACTTTTCTCACAATGCGTGCTTGTTTGGACTTAAATGCACTTGAAAGTACGTAGGTGTTGCATAAAACATTATTTTTCTAATGCATTGCATACAATAGTAAGGATATTTAATGTAAAAACTACGCAATTTTTTCTTCAAAGTATTAAATAAAGCTAAAATAAATGCCGAGGAAAAACACTTGTTGGAAAAAAAAACCATAAAAGTAAAATGAATTTTTTGTTATAACTTTCAAAATCGCGCACATCTTATTTTTCTGGAATGTTTAAATAATTCTTTCTATTAACAAAAGTAATTTAAACTATTTCTATGAAGGAAATTCCAAGATAAAAGAGCATACTTTTGAGTGCGCATTCTGATTGCGCAAAAGGTACAACATTTAAAATCACAGCGGACAGTATTTTAGAATTTGTAACGAATGAATTTTAATATTAAATTCCATTTGGTCTATAGACCAGGCGGCAAGCTTTTTAGATTAAAATAATGTTAGCTACCACACTATCTTTTACCATTTGCGAAATACTCGAACATTCATTTTGTAAAGGAATCTTTATTTTTGCAATTAAGTTGCAGCTGAGATAAAAGTGTATTTAGTTGATGCTAATTTTAGAACATTTCCTCCGCCTTGTAATCGCTCCAATCATTATCAGATTTGAGGTCTTAATTTACAGCAGTAAATAATTTTGTAAGAGTAGTTGAACACTCAGTTTGAAGATACTGTCGAATTGTGGCTAAACTTTGTTTATTGAGTGCGCATTCTCTAAACTGTAGGATGATGAACTAACTTGGAAATGAATGAAATTAACTTGGAAAGTTAAGTTTAAGTCCTATTACGTAAAACTTAGAAGAGAGGAGGAAATGGCATTTTGAAGCCCTTTAGCCCCTCGGTTAGAAAGGAAATTTTCTAAAGTGAAAAAATAATAATTTTGAGATGTATGTATTATGAAAATTATACTGTGTGTATATATGGAAATGTATTCGTACATTTTCGAATTACTTTTAGAATGTTTCTTACTAAATTACCCCTTCGAAAAACTTCCTACTAACTTTCTCATTCCAAAACACCTGTAATTCGTCTAATCAACAGTTTACACCTTCTTAACGGATATTGAAGGGAACAGGCAACGTTTACAACTTCCTAAATCGATGACAGGCGTTGGTGCTAACAAAAATAATTAAACTGTAAGCAAAAACGAACGTTCGTCTGTTTGAATCATGCATGCCCTCGTTAATTTTCCAGAATCGAAGAATTTTCAATTTTGTAAGCGTTGCACATCAAAGGATTTTCCCTTCGAGTGGTCAGGGTGCAGTAATTATTCATGGATAAGGTTTTTGTGTGAGCACACAATAAACCGAACTCACTCAAGAGGATTCAATGCATACAGCAAAAGCGAAGCGGAACCGAGAGAGAAAATTATTGTTCCTCCGTATTTTAGCTTGTGGTGAAAGGATGAGCGACTATGAAGTCTTTATTGAGGCGAGCGATATTGTAATTTTACGCCCTTAGAATTTAGATTGACTTTGTGGTAAAAAAAACGTAAGAGTGATGCATTCACTCAGTAGGTATTAGTTTGAAAACAAAGATTATACTTTAGCTATTTTCTAATAACTGACCAAACATAAAGAAACATTGTACTATAGAATGTGGAGCTATTTTTGATTCGGATAATAAATTTCAATATCAACGTTTTAAACCAATTGAATATTAACAAAACGATTGAAGCAATTTTGTTTGTAGATTCGTATTCTATGTAAGAAATTCTGTATAAATCTTCCATTTATATTGAAAACATAAAAATATAAAATGTTTTGCATAATGCCATTACACTATATTTAAAATTGTAGATCAACTATACCATCCACTTTCTGAAAATCTAAAAGCTAATGAGAAGTAAGGTTCAGTAATGCGGCCTAGCTAGTATTAAATAATTTTTTAGATGCGGAAACAGAAAACTCGTGCTGAATTTCTTGAAATTTAAAAATTTCCATACCCTTTATGAATTGTAGATTTGAATTCCGTAGCTTTGAAATCGTCTTGATATTATTTTTCATTATTTTATGACTGTAAGGAGATTCGGTCGCTATATTGGATCCAAAATTTTAAATTTGGAAATTTTGGTAGCCGGAATCGAAGGCAGCATCTGCCAAAACCTTAGTATTAAATTTCAATGCAATCCCTTGAAATTTAACTTCCTTTTATCCATCTTGGCTCTGCCATTTTAAATTTTTGGTATATTTGTAGCCCAAAAGACTCCTAGATATTAATTTTCAGTAAAATTACTTGAAATTGAGGAATTTCGGTTGCCATTTGAATTTAGAAATTTTAATAGCAAATTCAAAATCAGCATTCTCAAAAGCCAAAAGTATCGATTTTCACGGCAATCTTAAATCGTTTTTTTATATTATATATATGTAAATTTAAAATCAATAGCTCCTTAACCCTAGATTCATAAACATTCGTCTCATAGATCGCGCCAAATACGTAAACAGTTGTAATATTTAAAGTGAAAGGAAAGAAAGGAAAGAAAGGAAGAAAAATGAATTTCCAAGTACCTTCCTAGATTATTATTGCGCCTGTCGCATGTCAGAGTGCACTTATGCTAATGAAGTTACAGTAGGTCATCCTTGTATTCTATAAAACAAAAATCATCAATATAAATTTGTTCGTTTAAGAGACGAATGTTTATGTATAGTGTATAGTCCCATCCATGTTTATGAATCTAGGAATAAATAAATCCGAAAAATTCGTTAAATCCAAAAAATTGGGTCCGCCACTTCGAATTTCCAAAGTTTGATAACAGATTCGAAATTAGTGTCCTCAAAATACCCTTAGTACTAACTTTCACTTTTAGGCTTTTTAGGGATTGAGCAACAAACAAACGAGCTTTCGATTTTAGGGGTGTATGTATACCCGCCAAAAAATTTTCAATATTTTACGAAAAAGATGTTTTCTTCGGAGAGTGCTAATGTTTCTACCAAAAATTCTTACAATAAACATTTAATTGTTATGTCCTTACAATAAATTAGACAAATTTAGTTTTAAATTTTTGGAATTCCCCTACCTGTGCTCAGGGTAATAAAACAATTTGTAAAATATTGCTGATCAACTTTTTGCATTCGTTTGAAAATCTATTAAAAAGCAATAATATTAACAAAGGAACTAATAACTAGTTATTAGCGTTAAGATTACTACTAATTTACTTTACACTAGTAAAGTAATACATTATCATTTGATTTTATAATAGTAATAAAATCTTGTTTTCCTTAGTATCGCGTAGCACCTACTTTTGCTTTATGACCTCGAAAATTCGTCGAGGCATTGAATCATAAAGGGTTGACAGTAAATCCTAGTCGACGTAATTGTACCACACCTCCTCGATTACTATTTTAAGTTCTGCTATTGTTTGTAGCCTTTTGTCCGTAATTTTATTCCTTATTATCGCCCAAACATTTTCAATCAAATTCAAGTCGAGGCTATTAGATGTCCAAGGAAGTGATTTTATGCCCAAAGTCTCTTTAAAATAGTTATCTGATTCCATACAGATATTAAAATTAGTCATTATTGTAATCATAATGTTATTAAAAACGTACCATTTTTGCCCGATGACAAGGTGCAGAATCATCTTGAAAAATTGGTTCTTCAACATTTTCAGATAATCCTTCTATTGTCGGTAGAACGCTCTCATTGATTATTTCTTTATATTTTGGATCATTCACTGTTCCTTCAAGAATAATAACTCAACCAACATCGTAGACTATGATGCATCCCCAGACCAGACCAGGGAGAAAACTTCTCAGTATGAGTCATACAATCAGCGCTATATCTTTCCCCAGATCTGGAATAGACAACTTGCCTCCCGTCAGGTCGTATTAGCTTGAATATGGATTCATCTGAAAAGATGACATTTCTCCAATCAGCAGCCGTAAAATGTTCAAGCTGCTTCACCCAATCCAATCGTTTTCTTCTCATGATCTATGTCCTGGCAATAAGTCCAACTTCGGTAAGCCTCCTGTTTAATAATGTTGTCTCTGTTCTTCCACAAAATCCTTTCTTAGTTAGAATAAATTCGAAAAACGATTCTTTAAACTTAACCGATCCAATACCAATCTTCTCTTTGCGTGGTTTTTTGTTTCCTACCACTCCCTTTTTTCGGAATAATTCCTCAGTTTTCCCAAAATTTGTTTTTTAAAAAACGCCTAACGGATGACTCGTTGCACTTTATCCGTTTAGCTATGCCAACATTTGATAATAAGCGGTACCTATCGGGTCCACAAGTAATCTATCTTTCAAGCTGGAATCAACCATACCCACTCACAAAATTTGATTGAAATCGGTTGGACGGTTTCGGAGATTAGTGAGTACGACGTGATTTATATATAAATAAAATAATATATCTAAAAAATATTATATTATATTAAATATTTTAAAATTTCACTAACTATGACAATATGTTTCCTTTTGAATACGAATCTCGCCGCAAAAGTGTTCATTTCAATTTTACATAGTAAAGGTGAAGGTGTAATATTCAAAGTAGGGTTTTATAAGAGAAAAACCCATTATTTCGAAAACTGTATACGATTTATTCTTTTATTTGTTTCTGTACACACTTTGTTCAACTAAATCGAAAAGATTACCGCCGAAGAAACAATGTGGCACTTCGGAAACGTAGAAGTAGCCAAGAAATCTTTCATTGCCAGCCTAATGGGTGAAGGTACATATATATGAAGAAGGGTCGTATTTTCTTTATTTATTTTACAATTTCCTTAAAAGTCTGCGGCAACGATGTGCAAATCGACGTAAGCCACATTACTTCCCACGTGTGCTTATATTCAACTATAGAAAATCTCGGGGAAGGGAAAAAAAAAATAAATAAAATCTGTACGGCTGCTTCAATCAAGTAATGAACATCCCCTAAGGATGTTTAGATAAAACAACCTGCCCTAGAAGAGATTTTCAGTTCATTGGGGGTCAAAGGCCAAGCAAGACCGCCACGAGGAGAGCGAACGGAGCCCTAGCATAAATATTGAGCCACCCCCTAGAGCATCAGCGGTGGCGGCGGCGGCGGCGGCAGCAGCACCAACAATGCAATTTCTCATAAGACCGCGCAAGAGGAAGAAAAAACCTCCTGATGCACATTGTGTTCCTCTTTTTCAGCAAGAAAAGGGCGAATTTCCTCTAAAAGTATACAGCATCTGAGTCCTCTGTCTGCACCTTTGGTTGCGGAGGAGCAGCATCAGTCACTCCGCCTTTCTTGCCTTTTCCATTCAAAGACGTCTGCCCTCATTCCGCAGGTTTACATTATGACCCCGCGAGCGTGCTCCATCCCATCCGATGCGACATTTTCTTTTATTTATCACTTCTTTTTTTTTGTTATGTTGCATCGTTGTAATACCCCCAGAATCCAGAGCTATCTCAATGTATCACTGTCTGATATCATCATCAGGTGTAGGTGCCTTTCCCTGTTCATTCTATGGAGCTCGTTTATGCTCGTTCAACATCGTTCAACATTTGTTGTTGTCGTTGTTGTTGCTCGAGATTACAATGAGGCGCTAAGGAATTATGCTTTGTGCTGCTTTAGGACACCCTGTTTTTTGTGCGTCCACACCAAAGGAGTGCACATTCTGTACAAGATCTTTTCATTTTAGTAGCTCAATTTCACTCCTCTTCGGTACAGGCAGCATCTCTGAACCCACCCTTTCAACGTTCTCATATCGTTTTATGTTCTGCACAATAAATTTATACGTTGACCTGATAGGGATTCATCTTGGCGCGCGAAAATTTAAGCAAGTTGCCATCAAAAGCCCTATGCTGGGCGGGTCGTTCTATCCAAACCCTCTTACCCACTCAACCAACCGTCAGCCCATCAGCCCATTTAGGGCGGCCAAGAGTGCACTGGATATAAAATGAACCCGAAAGGAAGCTCAGATTATATTAGCAATTTACAGAAAGCTCTTACGACCACGACTCCTAAGGTTACCCCTAACCTTACCACCCAAACCCACCAATTTCATCCAGGCACCAAAGTTGTCCTGTGAAGGCGGCTACTTGCTACTTTGGAACTTATCTGGATCGCTATTTCATTCCTGTTGTAGGTGAACTATTTTCAGTCGAGGTGCGCTGTCGGTATTTATGAGACAAATCAAATGGAAAATGAGAAAGGAAAGAAGTTGACTTTTTTTTTCGTTTTCTTCTTCTCATTCGTCTATCACTGATTCTAAGGAGGGTTGTTGGCAATTTCAGGATTTTTTTTTTTTTTTTATTTCCCCACTCAATTTCCATTCCGTGGAGCTGGGCAAAATGACAGGGAAAATTTGAATACCCTAGGTAGTAGGTACCCCAAGGTTCAATAAAGGGATTGAATACATCTGGGATATGTAAAGATCCAAATAAGAAGTTATAGCATTAATTTTAATGCAATAAGCTTAGATTTAAAAATTTTATTTGTAGAATATTAATAGAATTACAATTCTCTTTTTATTAACCGATATGTTAATTAATAAAGCATAAAAGTCACCATTGCTTTTAAATATTTTGAAAACACCATTAATTTCTAATATTTTTTTATGACAATAAATACATTTGTTAGGTACATTTAAGGGTTAGAGAGGTGAAAATAGAAACGATATTATTTTCGAGGTACAGAACCACTACTTGACTTAAGAGATTTTGAAAATCATCATTACATATCGATTAATAATTTTCGATACTTTCGAAAAACAAATTTCCTAACATTTTCCTAGACTATTATTGAGACTTAAGGCAAGTTTTAAATTAATTGAATATCATTAAAAAATTACATAATTGTTTGTTTACAAACAAACCAAAATTATCTATAGTATATAGTCATAGTAGACATAACTATTTTGGATGACTAAGTATATGCATTAAATAATATCTAGTATAAATTAACTAAAAAAAGGTATGTAAAGAGAAAAAGCAGTGATGATTTCCCTTGTGACCTCCTTAAGGTGCATACCACAAAGTCATACGCGACAGAGTGTCGCAAAGCTATCACATTAGCTTTTGCGGAAGTAAGTTTTATTAAGGTTGCTTTTGCACAAAGAAAGTGCAAAAAAATAAGGTAAGCAAAAGGAAAATCGAGAAATTCCTTTTAAATTCTTCGCATTCCTGTGGTATGGTTGGCTTTTAGTCACTCAAGTCTAAAGTATCGCCAAGGTATTTTTACAAAATAAACTTTAAACTCTAGTTTTCGTTTGTAGGAGAAATTTTAAAAATTTATAAACTATTAACCCCTATTTTAAGGCAATTAGAGCAATTTTGATAGAATTTCTAGATGGCACTTGTTTAAATTTGTCCATAGTTTATTGAAAACACTTGTTATCGGGTATATTTAAATAGGTACTTAAAAAATAATAATATTAATTGCTATTTGAATTTAAGTTATGCTTTTATTTTATTTTAAGTGCTTAAAAATAGCATACTGAGGCATCGTACTGCGATCTCCAGCAATATGCTCAGCTAATTTAGTGTTTCAAGATTTTTTAGTTTTTCCTTAACTTAAATTTCGGAACAGTCATTACATTTAATTTGGTAATTACCGAATTTATTCAGTAGGTCAGTACATTAATGCTTTTGTCCATATTCTAACTTGGGAATCTAACCTGTGTCCTACGTACAAATATCTGATGAAGACTTTTTGTATATTTTTAGTTAAGAGCAATTGTAATGGTCGATTATAAGGTTATTTTTACACAGAGGCTAAATTTTAGGATAGTTCAACAAGGAAAAAGAGTATTTACTTTAATGTGCCCAACAGAAACTCAAACAGCCGGTAAGGGTAATGATTTGGTCAACAATATCGTCCAAAGGACTTTTCTCACTTTATGTCTTTTACCGGATAATAAATAAAAATAAGCAGTATTTAACAGTCTTCCTACACAGATGATCCCAACTATGCATGCACAATTTTATGGAGATGGTATTTTCATGCACGATAAAGCCCCTTGCCATACAGTTAAGAAAGTTACGGAGTTTTTAAGGACTAACAATATCCAAATCCTTGACTGGCCAGCCAATAGCCTAAATATGAACCCTATCAAAAATATCTGGGCTATTTTTAAGTAGAACGTGACAGAAAACTGCCCACAAACCAAATCAGAATTCCTTGAAGTCATGAAAAAGGTTTGGGAAAATAATACCTATAAGGTTACCACAACTAAAAATGCTCTATCGCTGAAATGTCTCGTGGGATACAATTCTTAAAAAATTCAACGGGAATGTTCATAAAATATTAGTACATGTATTTAGAACAAAACGTTTTTTTAAAATTATAAACCTACGTTTTCATAAAATTGTACAAATTGCCATATTTGTATAAATCGGTAATAAACGTATTTAGTTTTGATCACCTACATCTTTAACAGAACAATTTCGAAAAAATATATGATATAGGTATAAATAATTGTTACTATATTAAACAGGGCAACTCATACGATTTCGACGATTTATGCAAGATTAACAATATGCTACCTTTGCCTCTATACCCCTCGTCCTATATTGTATAGCTACTTAGACGAAAAGAATTAACTTGTTTTAAATCAAATAAATAAATGAATGCAGAAAATCAGAAATAAACATAAGCCAAATTCTTGTTATGGATCATAGACTTGAAAAATACCACACCAAAAATGTTTAAATACTCGTTAGGCTTTATGTTAACGTACTCGAATAAATCCCACCCCACACAATATTCCATACATGATAACATGCATAAAGCAATTTTAGATTGCAATTCAACTAATGAGACGCCTCATTTTGTCTTCTACAGAACTCTGTGCATTGCCCTAAAGAAGATCTGCATGCAGCATAAATGTCGACATAATTCTGCAATAATAATAAATAACGTAATGTGAGTATCATTAAAATATCTGCTAGATGGTGTAAGACATGAGTGTGTGAGCTCTTACGCAAGTACTGTAAGTATTTGTTATTATTATATACATATCTCATTTTACGTTATTAACGTACTAATTATCTAATAAGTGCCTTTACATTTATTGCGACTATTATTTTTTAGTACAGATAAGGGTCATCATTAATTTCAAACATATGTACTCTACCCTTCCCCTTACACGATGCTACAACAATTCCTGGTATCCTTAAACAGAGTAAGATGAAAAGGAATTAATGAAATTATTTTGAAAGTTGCCTCTAGATAATTAGAAAAGTTTTTGATATTGCGATTTTTACTATTTGAAGAGAATGCGAACATTTTCACTGGGTAGATAAATTAAGTTAAATTCATGTGTTATATTTTAGAAAAGTGTTAGAAAAAAAATTAAGGGATAATTTGTTTGAGAAATTTTTTAATTTAAATGTTTCTATGTATAAATCTTCATACCTATTATTAGTGCAAAATCGATCTTATATTAACTAAAAATAGAAATAGGAAATTTACAATTAAAAAATCCATAATAATTGTGAAAAGTAGACATTTGAAAATGACCTAATTTAAGATAATTAGTAATTGCTACTGCAACCATTCTAGGCTATGATTCTAGAAATATTCTGATCCAAAAAGATTTTCAAATATTAAATCCTTTTCCCTTTCTAATTCCAGCTTCAGAGAAAATTTATCATTATAACTAAGAACAATAAAGAGCTCGTTTTATAAATTTTTTGAACCATACTATTCAAAGGGTTAACGAAAACCATCATTTTACCTTTTATTTCAAAAGCCATTTCCCCACCTTAATGAATTTTGCATTTTATGTTCACAGACTTTGAAGCTAATTTTGTTTTTCATTTTATTTATTTTTTTTCGTATAATTACAAGTTCATTACGCAAAATGGTGTCTGCTGCCAAATGTAAACATAAGGAATATATGAACCTCTATATACCTGGCCATTCTTCTAGGGGGTAAGTAATTAAAGCAGCGTATACGAAACTCCGTTTTGTTTATGTTGACTTCGCCTTCATCGTTAAAATATCATCATCATCGTCAGGAGCATAAACGTTGTTCACCTCCTGCAAAATGTCCTTTCTGTGTAATGCCTTTTCGAAAAACCTTCTCTTTTTTGTCTGCGAAATGAAAACAATGAGAAAACAACTCCCTTCCGGACACCGATGTGCAGAAAATATTTAAGCGAAAAAAAAAATATATATATATATATATTTATATATATGTACTTAGGTACATGTCTGATGCGTATGTATCCTTGAGACGGGTTATCCTCTCAAGTTCATTTTTAATGTTTGTATTTCGTTGATAATTTTTTTTTCGTTTTTATTTTGTTAGTGTAGGTTGTACGGTGGAGTTTTACGCTTTTCATTTATCTCATATTTTATGAGTTACCTGAACGTTTTAATTCATATAACAGGTCTAGTGAAAGCGCAGCAAATATGAAAGGAAATGGTTTTTTATCAGGATGCTAGTTAATATAAAAAATAACGTGAAGAGCAGTATAGAAACTAAAATTGAACTTTCCTTTGTGCTAATGCCTTATGTAGACTTTTTAAATATTCGTTTATAGCAATTTTGTAAATGTTTATAATAGGGCAACTTAATCCAAATGTTATTATTTAGATATTATTTAATTCTTTTTAATTATAATGTAACTACCAAAATAATTATCAGAAACGCTTTCCTGCTAGTAAGGACAAGTAAGGTTTTTCCTTCAATTACAAATTCGTAAAGACAATTATTCCATAATGCGATAATAAAATACGAGGGCAATTTGATAAGTCAGTAACTTTTTGAATAAAAGAAATTTTATTTAAAAGCATTTTATTTCTCAACATAGTCTCCTTTTAGTTCTATACGTTTAATCCAGCGTTTTTTATTTTTTTCATTTCTTCCAAATAATTTCTCAAAGCCCTTAAAATATGCGTTTGTTTCAGTGATTACCTCTTAATTTGACCCAAATCTTTTACCGCCCAGTCATTTCGTTAGGTTTGGAAACGAGAAATAATCATAAGGGGCTAAATATGCTGAATGGGGTAGAAGTTCGTAACCCAATTTATGGATTTTTGCCATAGTGACTGCACATAATGCTTAATCAGCGCACGAAATTCACTTTTTTCCATTTTCGTTAAAATTCACGAGGTTGTTTGCTATCAATGACTATCAAACACAAACTAAATGACACAGATTGCTAAAAATTTGACAGTATTCTATTAATAGATGACAGCTAAAGGGAGCAGTGTTACATTTAAAATTACTGCGCGTTAAATTCAAAAAGTCAGTGACTTATTAAACTGCCCTCGTTAAATAATAAAAAATCTTTTTAAAAAGGTAAGTACATATTTACATTTGTAGATCCTAATAAAATTAAACGTACTTGCTATCTTTATCGCTGAAACTGATTTAATATTTTATGTTAGATTAATTTGTTTTCAAAAAGCTTGTCGCGTGAATTATAAACAAAATACACACTTCGGCAAGTAATTCGTAATTACCAACCAGTCACTGTCCAATGAAATTAATTGGTACCTACTTTTATAAATATTTCGCGTAGTACTTTTTAATCTATACATTTCTGATAATGCATCAGTATTGCAAGGCTTTTTCCTTGTGAGTTTTGAATGATCTACTTTTTTAATGAGGAGGCCATCTAAAGATTTTACTTTGCTTAAGGCAGCATAATAGCGAAAGGTTTAGATGCTAAATAACTCTGAAATTATATGATCGGAATTCCATCGTTACCGAAATCTAAATTACATTTTTACTAGTTTAAATTATACACCTCAAATTCGATAATAATAAAAGTGCAGCCACCATAGCTTAAATATAGTAAATATAATTCTAGCGAAGTCTATCTATCTATCTGCACCATGCAGACATTGACCGCTTTTGACACTCATGTCTCGGTACGGTACCTTCACTACAGAATAACCTACCATAATTAATAGGAATGTTGTTATTCTGTTCGTCAAACCCTTTTATTTAATACTCATTTCAAGCGGGTGGTAAAAGAAATTTATTCCGCAATCTTGGGGTGTTCGGCATCTTTAAGCATCCGTCTTATTGAATTTAGAATGATATTACGTACGAGTATTCATCAAACCTTTTCTGTTATACCCATGTTATGGAAATAATAAATCACCATCTTGTCACATCCATAATATTGAATTTAGAATGACGGTTACTAGATAATGGTGTGCATAATTTTAGCTCAATAGTTTGGAAGCAATTTGTTTAAAATTCAGTTGCAAAATTCGAGTCAAACATTATAACAGTTGAACTTAAATAGAAGGTTGTAAAACAGCCAAGATATGCCTACATTTGCACTAAAATTAACAAACTTAAATTAATGAAAAACTTAAAAACATTTTTAGGTTTTCGCAGCTCATCACCTTTATGAATTTAAGAAATAAAACTGAATACATAGCTCATTTATGTCCTCTTGAATCTGGATTAAAATTTAATCCGATTTAAAAACTATCTTGAGTCAAGGCTATTCGAGAGTCTCTTGTTTATGGAAGTGGTTTGAATCGACTACATCGAATGCAACCAGCTTGAAATTGATTCCCATCAATTATTATATATATATTTTTCTTTTGTGTAAATATTCACCAGTTTTGCGAATGGTGAGCATGGGGTGGACATCTCAAATGTTTCAAATTTGCAAATATATCCCTTGGCCACAACCTCTGCCCCATGGGGAGACAGCGAATGGATGTGGTGGACGAAAAAGTTTTTTAATTGCTTTTGAACTTATTAAGTAGCGAGACAGAGGTTCATTGAACAATCTCAAGCAAACATTACACTCCCGTGGGTGGACCTTTTCGTTTTGGGCGGGACACAACTGATTTACTTCGACCCCCTGGAATAGGGAATCAGATCTGCTCCCCCAGATGAATTTGGAGCAGAGGGATACACAGGAGGTTTTTGGATAACTTCCTAAGAAATTTATAGGAATAAACTTTGAATGAGTTTGATGCCAACTTTCTGGTAACTTTTTGCTTGTTTAAGGTTCAATTGAGTTGAAGGACGCACCGGGACAAATGAAATGCGCACTCAAATCGTTTGTGGTCGGAGGATGAACGGCAATGTTTTGGCTGATTATCGAGAGTAATGTCGCAAAAACGCTTAATCCCCCAAACGTCATACTTATCATATACTCCCCGTGGGTGCACTTCAACTAATGAAAATTCCGTCCCATACATAATTTAATGCAATCCATCAAATTTCATTAATCGATCAAAATTTAATCGAAAACGAAACAAACAAATTTCCCTGTCTGCAAAAGTGTACAGTGCCCCATGCATCCTTTTCATGGGGCCCGAGGGGGCTCAAGCTATTTACAATATCACCACCCTTAAATAAAATGCATTTTATTCACTAAGTAGATACAAATTAATAATTTAATAGTAAACATTATTAAAAATATGTTTGATCATTATAGACTTGATTATTAGTGGGGTTCAAAGATTCCTTTATTTTACTACTACTCTAATTCAAAATAATTCGCCCATCCACTTTTTCCACTTGTAAGAAAAACAATAAAATGTTATTCTTTTTGGTGTAATGAGGTTTTAAGGTTATTATATGAACTTTTTACGGATTAATAAAAAAACAACGATAATTCAGAACTTGCAACAAAATTCTTTAAAATCCAAAAACACAAACGAAGCAAAATATTTCGCCCATCTCAAAAACGGATCAAAATAGTTTGTTCGCCTTATATTATTTTTTTATTAGCAGTTCTTATTAGTCAAAATTTATTTTATTCAATACTACGGTTTATTTTTAATCATTTTACAAAATGTGGCTTATTAAAGTGAAGGGTTTGGCTAAAGTAACTTTAAATAAAATGGGCTCTGAAAAAATTTTAAGTGAAGACATTATAAAATTTATAATTAATGATTATAAAAGGGAAACATATCCATCTTACATATCTGAAAGTTTAAGCATATCGTGGTTTATGATTTGAAATATAATAAAAGAATGTATAACAACAAAGAAAAAAGCGGGGCGATATCCTAAAGCCGTGCATCAAAAAATATATGAAGATCCAATAGCAATCAATGGCAATAAAAATTACCGCATCGTGCAATCAATCGATTGGTAAAAACACTCTATCGATACTTGTAAGCATTTAAAAAAAAATCGTATAACTTCTATAAAGTATGATATCAGAATTCTAAGTAAAAAGTAATGTGATGAATAAACTGAAAACTTAACTGCAGGACAAAAGAATAAAGGGCTGGATTTCGTAAATCGGCCACGTAAAGTGAACAATAAGGCGATTGAATCTTATAATTTGGAGTGTCGCGTTCAGCTTTAAGTTGTATCATGAAAACCTTTCAGTCATATTATTATATACTCGTACATACCATATGTATATTATCAACGCTGCGAAATATCAAAATATTCTTTTACCTTCCTTTGTTGGAATCTCTTAAAGGTGAAAATATTTTCCAGCAATACGACACAACCTGCCATACTCCTAAAAAAACAAAGGCGTGGTTAGATAAGCTTAAAACTGGGTATTATTTTATTCTTCATTATCCCAGTAAATAAAAGAAACAAGTTCCTTAAAAAGCAGATGGGTGAACTATTTTGCATTAGAGTTGTACAATAATCTGAAATGTCTCAAGAAATATACGATTTAGAATTATATTTTTCCAGGAACACATTTTTCTTAACTATAATCGGTTCTACTGTTCTACATATTGACCTGCATAATTTTTAACTCTTTATGATTTTCGCTATTTTTCAATTTTAAATCAACTGTGAAACTTTATCAAATCAAAAAGGTCAATTTCATTTAATAAGTTTTGCTTTGGTTTCCATTCCATGAACGTTTATTTTGCCAACTAATACAAGTATTACCTTTGAAATTTTATAAAGTTAATTTTCATAGAATAAGATTTACATAAAAATTAGAACATTCAAAAATCAACTCCGCACATTTAAAATCGGAATTGAAAAGTTTACGAGTATGCAGGCATAGGGTTTATTCGTTAAAATTGGTACAATCTCTTTCAAGGTGTACTTAAGTAAGTTCCTCTGAGTAGACCGAGGAATAACCGGCAGTGTTTGTCTGAAGTCACCTGCTAACAAAATTAAAGGACCACCAAAGAGCTCAAGATTTTCTCGAAGATCTTTCATAGCTCTTTCCAAATATTCAACAAATTTCTTATGCGCCATTGTATAACCCCGTACCATAAAACTACATTGCTTCAAAAGTTTTGCCATTCCAAAAACTAATAAAACCTCAAAATCCAATATACGAATCGGATAAGGATTTTTGGGTTTCTCGGTCTATTCCTATTGCTAAAATTAATGACTGCTTAAAATCGTAATTTTTATACAGATCATTTAAAACATTGAAACTTGTTACAAATGTTCGTGTTCAACTGCAAGTGAATTTTAATTTAAAATTGTAATGCTTCCATCTGATTTGCCTTTTGATTTCAAAGGTCTTCAATTTGCAGTTCATGTTGCTATTACAATAAATAAAGCACAAGGCCAGTCTTTGGTAATTTGTGGCATAAATTTGGAACATTCAGTTTTTTCGCACGGACAACTTTATGTTGCCTATTCGCATATACCATAGACAAACCATAGGTTTTATTTATTTTCTGTCAACAAAATGGAAAAACCAAAAATATGGTTTATCATAGAGCATAACAATAAATAGGAATATGATTTCATCGATTACTCGATTTCATTAGTACTTTTCATCAGCTCTAAGACTACATATGCTTTATTCCAGTGTTTTTATTATGAAAAACTAAATAATAATGATAAGAAACAATTTAGTATGCAAAATTTCACGTTAATCAAATTATGAATTTTAAGGATATAGTGGAAAACTTAATTTCTCGCATTTTATGGTTAGGTATAACCCTCTAAGGACATTAAATTTTTAATTACGATTTTGAGAGTCAAAAGTTAATTTAAGGAGGAGAGGGTATGTTTCAGAACACTTAGTTACGAAACACCATTTAAAAGTAGAACTGTGCCCCAATAACAAACTGTGACCCCTGCCGTCAGTAAGTAAATAAGTGCCCCAAAGCGCCCCAAAACATCAATAAAGCAGTCTCTCCTTCTAGCTACGACTTAGTAGGAATTTCTAGCATATTTACAATTTGTCTTTAGTACATCCAAAAATTGATACAATGTGCCGCAAGTATTCGAAGCGCCCAAATCGTTTCACCCCGAACAGGTCCCCCCACTCCGTCCCCTTCCCCGGCCAGAAAAGAGGAGCACCCACCACTCACACTGTGTGGTAGCTCCGGGGCAGGGGTTTTCCTGGGTATGGGGGAATCACACTAAATAAAATTTTCGTGTAACTTCTACCAAGAATTAGGATCGTCGTTTAATTTTCTTTTGGCAAGTGCTTTTCCGCATGCTTGCGCCTTTTAAAGTTTCGTTTCTTGCGGCTTAAACCCATTCCGACCGGCAGGGGAGAGGTCAGGGGCCAAAGGACGGCCGACATCGTTGTCGTCGTCGTCATCTTCACCCCGACGAAAATGTTGTCATTCGGTAAAACTTTGCTAGGTTCACGCTTTTGACAAAATATACAGCGTGTTCACAAACAAACATACGCACAACACTTTTGAACATACCTACTATACATCTTCTTCTTCCACTTCCCTGCCGTTCTTTGGGACCCGCCACAGCAGTCCCGACCCCCAACAATCCTCTTGCTCCTGTGTGTGCTTTTCCTTTCCAGGATGAAAGGAGCTCCGCAAGGATGTAGAATTGGTGGTGACAAGAAAAGGGGCCTCTGGCTCAGGAGCGTATAGCAGCCCCAAAAGTCAAAAGTTTCAAATTTTAAATACAAATAACTGGGAGGGGCAGAACACCCGGGGAGCTCTCCAACTTGGGATGATCCACCCTCCGTACGGTGGGGCTCCCACAATAATTGCGGGATGCCTGCCCCGGAGGGATGTTTAGCGCTCTAGAAGGTATCAAAAACGGGACCAGCGCGGAGTATGCCCTTTAATTTTGAAATCCTCTAGCAAGTATGTGTTTATTCCTGTTTTTGTGCACTTTTGAAATTACTCGAAATAGAGACCCGTCTCTGCACATTTCCCCCGGACGAAGTATTACTTACCGAGTCACTTCCCAAAGCGGCCGTACGGCGGTTGCTTCTACATTAACAAGTTTTCCTGCCATTAAATATGCTCTGTCTGGGCGGCGCCGTTACGGCATCTTCATTTAAGCTTTGAAGTTTTGTCTCGCAAGGGTCATACCCCTTTCAGAATAGGTCAATGGGGGAGTTGGTCTGAGCTAGCATAATGATGGCAACAGCAGCTGCATTTACTTTAAGATTAAGTCGTTTCGAACTTACAAGGTACCTTCAAGCGAAGTTTTTGAGATCTGAAGAATTACTCGAAGCCAAAAAGCTTCGATTTTGATGGGAAAAATACCCTTTGATTACTTCAAACAATCATCAATAATTAACTACTGTTTATCTTGACATAATTTTTAAATTCCCCAACAGATTTCGATAAAATATTATTCCTCTGCTAACGGTCATTAAAATCTAAATTTTAAAATAACACTCTTAGTTCAAACTTAAATCTACAGATGAAAAGCTAGGATTTATTAGATCTAGTCATGAAAGAGGGAAACCAAAATGTTGCAAAAGGTGTACAAAAAGGAAATTTTCAAATTAATATTTAAAATTTTTAAAGAAAACCATATCTAAGAACGACAAATCATGTCGTCTGCATTTTTGTACCAGCAACTGTTGGTATGATTTTTGCAAATGTTGACCTACTTCCACCCACTGCAGGTACACCCCACTTCCAAATTGGAAAATATTTTTCTCATTTTCTTAAAATTCATTCGACATACAATTTTTTTTTAATTTTTGATCCCATTCATTTTGGCATGCCCACTAAAAAATACCCTGTATATAGTAAACCCTACTTTTAGGAACTCGGTTCACGTAAAATAAGAACAATAAATTCTTCAAAACCCTGGCTTAAGGGTTTACATACAACCAGATGGGTCACAAATTTCGATTTTCTTTTTATTACATTTATTATTAGTAAATCATCTCAAGAATATGTACCAGACATATGTAGATATGCAATGGATCGATCATGTACACGATCTCCTATAGACGGACGGTGCAATTTTTGTTCCGTGTCTTTCGTTCTCAGGCAGTAATAGTACGTGAAATGATATAAAATTAACGTTCTATAACGTCAGAAACATGTCAGCGGACTGAATTACCGTTACAAAAATCTTTGAAGAACTATTAAATGAGCACGAGAATCCATTTCTTCCTTTATTTAACTCTATAATAAAATCAATTTAATCAAATCATTTCAAAACTTTAGAAACCTTCAGATTTTCGTACGTGTAACAAAATACTGCACTCGAAATACCGAATCAAAGGTTTCAAAATACTTTAGGTTAGGTTAGGTTGCTGTGGCTGCCTAGAGAGGCACACTTAGGCCAATTTTGGCCCATTGTGTTTACCACGTAGCGCAGGAGACCATGGTTATTCGTGGGATTCGAACCCACAGCCTCTGGGACGGTAGAACAGCGCGCTAACAACTGAACTATCAGAGGCCCCTTCAATATAGTTTAAATTCGCTTTAAAATATTAAAGATTTCGTTCAGTCAAATTAATAAAGAAGAAACTTTAAATTTGGTGGGTTAATTGCACAAATTTTTAAATTCAGCATTCAGCAATTCTGCATTCAAAAAATTTACGAAATAGACCAGTCTATGCAATGAGATAAAAATAGACAGCGCTCTAAAAATGTCTATATATCTTTTATCGTCCCTCTTCATTAGTATGTTGTCAAATTGGCAAACTCTTGAGACAGAAGATTGAGCGGTCTATCTTATATGTATGTCTGTGATCTCTACAAAATGTTATAAAAATCAGAGTTTATTAGGGGCACGTGCTGTGTGAAATAATAAACAATAAAATTATGAAACTTTAAGCACGATTGCCTTGAAACTATCCTTTTTCAAAAGTATCTTTCCCATAGTCACGATAACTTAAAATTGTTTGCTATGAAAGTCAAAAATGATTTGCTATGAAGGTCTGAACGAAAGGTTTTGGTTTATTGCAATTTAAACACTAAAAAAATTAGCTTTTCACTAAAAATTGCTTTTAAAAATAGAAACTTTAAAAATAACTTAATAAATAAAAATTTTACAAAACAATCATTTTTTACAGAAAATTTAAGAGAAAATAATTATAATCAAAATTAATTTCTTTCATTAATTGAATGGCAAATATTGTTAAGGAAAAATTGTAAATAAAGAGATGTAAAGCGAACTCTACTTACAACACCAAATACCGAGTCAATTGTGTTTTTTTTTTAAAGTAATTGAATTTTCACAACAAAAGATATAAAAAAAGTCTTAAACTTTCCTAAATCCCCTTACAAAGGGCCCATACGATTATTATTAGCCTAGGGTATCCCAAATGCTAAATCCGGTTTTAATTCTATTTTTTAATATGACCCACATTTCTATTTAAATCTCAAAATATTTAAATGAAAGCAAACAATAAATGAAGGCCGCATAATTTGTCCCAAGAAAAGGAAACAACATATTTAAAGCTGTAACTTTTCAAGAGTTGAATCAAATTATTCTTTCATGACTTTAACTATTAAGCCCAAACAAACAGTTTGTGTAAAACGTGCCGGACATCCAAAATCCCACCAAAAAAAAAAAAAAAGACTGAGAATATTTTCAGAAGTGGAGTAGTAGTGGAAAAATACACTTGAAGAATTTCGTCACGTTCCATTTATTCTGCGGACCCTACTAAGCTTATCTAATTATTTTTAGTGCTACTTACAACTCATTTTACAAGATTAATGCCTAAATCCTTCTCTATTATGTCATCTAATACCCGGCAATTTATCCAACGAAAAGGTAGGTACCCCCGTCGAAAGAAACAAAATACAAAAAAAAAACAAAATCCGAAAAAGCTGAAGCGAAAAAATCTTCCGAATGATTGATAAAACCATCGTAAATTACCGCTAAAAAATCTACTCTCTAGCGGTGGTGGTTTATTGTTTCTTTTTTGGCTCATACCCACCCACGATCGGGTGGACAAAAAAAAAAAACAACTCCCACTACCGACGACTCTATCCGTCGTTCAATTCTTCGCGGGAGGACTAAAAAAAAATAGCAGAAAGGAAAAAAAGTATCCTTGAAACTGAAGTAATCCGGGAGGCCTGTCGACCGACAAAATTTCTCGTTACTCGACAATGGGTGTGGGTGGGTGTGAAAAACCTTCTAAAAACAAAAAAGTTAAAATATATATATAAATTTACATACAAAATGGTAAAAAAAAAGGGCCCACCGTCCTCTTTTGTCGCATTATCATTGTTTGCACAGTCACAAGATTAAGTGAGAAGAAAATTTGAAACTTGCCGGGTACCATTAATTATCGTATCCTGTTATATCCTGCCACCATTTGACTAATACGCTTCCGTGGAACGCGATAATCTGCGACCGTGTCCGCGCGACAGTCTTAACGATTTCATTACTTGAGCGTGAACTGAATGACGATGGATCCGGGGATGGAACGATGCCGTAGCATACCCGGGGGCCGAAGGCGGAGACAAAAATCACAAAATGAAAAATTGTTCGCGTTTTAATTTTCACGGCAAACTCGTTCGCGAATTTCTTCCACAACTTTTGTATAGTACTTTTTGGGGATAGCGTCGACGAACGACGCCGGGCGTCTCGTCGACTACTTTAAAAAAAGGGAAAAGGGTTTGGGTCAGCACGGACACATCCCTCACCCGAAAAGTCTGGACGCTCTATGACGAGGTCTATCTGAGCAGCAGGATAAATGGGCTACTGGTGGTTGTTGGCTCTGACAACTACGCGATAAATAGCCCCAAGTTTCTAAATTAAGTAGATTTCGGAAATAATTTGTTTGATCCATTCATGGGCAACAGGGCCGAGGGCTGCCTCCAGTGGGCATAATTTATTACTCTGGTCAACTATACACTGAACTTTTATTCATAATTTTATAGTCACTTTTAATATAGAAAAGTTTAAATTCGCTTAATTATATCAATAATCTGCTCCATATGAAATTGCTAATTTTATTCTTGTCAATTTGTTAGGGTAGCGTGCATTTCGACGTCGATTTCCTAATCGTGTCGCGTCAACAGGGCAAATATTTTGCCACTTAGCTGCTCGACTCGAACAAATTAGAACCACAAGAGACCTTGCAGGGCGTGGCCGCCACCGGACTGGTCGTTCTGTCGAGAATATCGCGGCTGTGGCTGCCGATGTCGCTGAGAACGAAGAAACATCAACCAGGCGACCAACCACGCAATTGGGCGTGGTAAACAACTTCTTACTGCCGGAATTGGAGGAGCGGGGCTTGGTGAATATGTGGTTTCAACAAGACAGTGCAACCGCACACACAGCACGAGCGACAATGGATATTGTGAAGGAAGCCAGGAAGGCCAAGGAAGGTTTATTCCAACAAGTCTCAGACAATCGCAGCCCTTAAAGAGAATATTCGACAGAAATGCGAACAGTTATCACCGGAAATCTTGCGGAAAGTCATAGAAAATGCGATAAAACGGGCACAAATGTGTTTTAACACTGGCGGCACCCACTAGACGAATATCATCTTGTCCACTTAACAGAAAAAATTGTAAAGGTCCAAATATAAAGATTTCCATCACTCAAAATATTTTTTTTATTTAGTAAAAAAAGTTATACAAAAACAAAATTGAATGATTAATTTTGGGCCACCTTATACTTGAGAAATAAACAAAAAACAAAACATTGGGAAAATTATCGACTACCAGTTGGAACACTTCGGCGACGCCAAATATCTGATGAAATCTTAGAATGGTTGTATAAGGAGGAACGGAAAAGCCCAAATTAAGGGGTATTCTTAAGGGGTAATACTACCTTGCGTACCCAAAATCAAAGTTAATATTCTCCAATACTTTTTTAAGAAAAATGAATCAATTTTGTAACTCTATATTTCATACATTATTTATATAAATCTTAAAGTTAAAAAAAAGTAAAAACATTTTTATAAAGTTTTAAAAACCAAAATGACTGCGCCAGGCTGACGAATGAAAACTCTTTTTCATAGCCTCTTTGGGCAAGCACCTGCAGGTCGCAATTTTCAATTTAGAATAAAAACGAAAATATTTTGCAAAAAGATGCCAAAATCTAATGAAAGACGCATTCCGTTCCTGATCCTTTTTTAATTAAATTATTGCTTTACGAATTCATCTTGCCTCTTTAATGAAGAGAGAACGCACAGATTTCGTTTCAGAGTAAAAGTTATAACAATCAACTCTAATTGTTATATCAAGTTAATTTACAACTTGCATTACTCCGTTACAGCCACCATAAAGAGTTTTGAATATAATTTTTGAATAGTTAAGGACAGACTATACGAATTAGTTAAGTTAGTTTAAGACCATAACAAAATTTGGTAAAAAATAAATTATAAGGTAGTATTTCTCCCTAACATCAATTTTTTTACATTGTAAAAGGCTGTTAAATTTTATTCTGTTGATGTTGTTGCTTTGAAATTCTCTCACAATCAAATAAACGATAGCCGAAGTTTAACTTAAATCTGCCGGATGTATAAAGAGTTTAAACCTAAATTTAATCTTCCACCTAAATAACTAGATTTTAAGTAGAAATCATCGAATCAGTGGTAGATAACGATAGATTTTCTTAATTAAAATAATTAGTGGATAAAAATAACGTCATTAGTATCACGAATTTTGTAAGTTTTGTGAAAATTTTGAAATATCACAAACAAATTTTTTAAAACTATACATTTTTTTGATTTTTATTCTTATTCACTTTTATAACAAAATATTTCTGCAATGTTAGTGCAAACTATATTTAGTGTTATTCAATAAAAAGAAAACTGGTCATAGGTACCACCTAAGCTACATATGAGTAGATTTAGGGATTTTAATAAGAGTTGTGGAAAAAGAGTTCCATCCATTTAAATTTTAATGATTCGCATGATTTTGTCAATAATTTTTTTATAAATATCTTAAATTATTTTCTCAGTGTTATAAATCAGACAGCACTCATAAAGTTTTAGAATAAATAGCATAAATATGTTGACGCGATAAAAGTCGCAGCATTGGGCGAAAAATCGAAGATATTGCAAATCAAGGAAAATCCGCTTAGTGTCCTTGCCCTGCTTTACGCCTGTAAATTTATGGATTTTTATGCACCAAAGTGAGAGATGCCACCCTCGCCTTAATGTCATCGGCAAATAAAAATGTAACATAAACTGAATTTTCTTGCAAGGCTTAGCCAAGAGCCAAGAAGAGACATATCCGCTACCGCAGCGGAGCACCCAACAATTTTGAGCTGCTCCATATAACAACATTTGATCGTTTGCACACCCTTTTTTTTTGCTCCCCATCTTGTAGCCCCTGGGTGGCGGGTGCCATTTCTCGGGAGTATTTAACTTTTAAGGATCTGCAAACATAACATTCCCATTTTAGCTGAAGAAATAAGAAGGAAGTGGCAGAAAAACGTGCACTTTCTAAGAACGATAAGTTGCTGACAGGAGAAATACAAAATTTTATGGCCCTCCTTTTGGTGTATATGTGTATTTTATGGGGCCGCTGGGGAGGGCAGAGGGCTAGGGGGATGTCTTCCCACTTAACAACTCACCATGGAACAGACGTCCATCCCTTGAAAGTGCTGTATACCACGAAAGGCGACTCCAGCAATTGTCATAAGTTTGTGAATTTGCAGCTAGGAATCGATGAAACGATGTGGTCCACGGAGAAATGTTTAAAGAAAAAATTTAAAAGAGGAAAAATTTCGCAAGTACTCTCCCCCGGCTGCAAGGACCAAGAATGGTCCTGCTTCCGCTGATATCAGTTCGGTCCACGAGAAAGTTTTCTTACAATTTATATGACATGGCCAACGTCTTGAGAAATACTTCTACAGTATATTTTTTTTTAATAATATACAGTATATGTTTCTTTTTAGGGTTTTTATGGACAGGACGCAGCGGACCTATAGTCCATGATAGAGATACCCTCAAGGACGGGAAGGATCCAACTATCCAATTCATCATTGGCTTAATAAAAGTCAAGAGATGCAAAATTCGCTTGTTAGGCATCGTGTCATTGACAAATGATCTCCAGACATATTAAGTTGATCCCGGGGAAAATAAATAGACCGCCCGTGACTCATATGAATAAGATTACATGGGTGAAGCTGGAACAAAAAGGATGTCTATGACCTGCAGCGGGTCAAGTAGTCACACTGAGGAAACCCAGCGCATTTCATATTTTTTTTTTATTTTTTGTTTTTCCCTTATATTTCTTTTTTTGAATAAAATATAACTGCGAGCCCTTTTGGAGCGTCAGTCAATCTTGCCAGCCACCTTTCTGTCTTGCTATATTTCGTCTTTGTTTAGGGCTCACCTGAAAGATAGGATACACTTCACCTGGGCGTGTAGAACAGCCCGAGAAAGAAGTGCATATTATACGATGGGGACTCAAGGAATCCTCTATATACGAGGGCATGCCGCCCTTATGCTCCCTTCGGGTTCATCTCACCACCGGGATATTTTCGTTGAAGTTCGTCTAGAAAATTACACTGGTGGTGTGTACGGCTGCTTAGAATTTAGAACGAATTAGTTCCCTTGCCCGATCCACCCTCAATCCCCTCGGGCTGCCACTTATGCTATGCATGTAAGTGCATTCGTGGGATGAAAACAGATTTGCACATGGATAAAAAGTGAATTTCGTAGTTTTCTTCCTCTCCAGGTGGTACGTAAGTGGGTTCATCTCCTCCGAGATGGAATTTATGGCTGACTGTTCCAGTATGAAGCTGCAGAGTGACTGGCTTCTATTATACCACTTTGAGTAATGCCTAGAGATTTTTAGTTAAATATTTAATATTTTAAAAATATAACATTTCGTAACTTAACATAGAAGGTAAAATTTACTTTTAAGCATGATTTATTTTTCATACCTAACTCACCAAAATGAGTTTATGGGAATTTATAAAACAATAAGTACTTAATTTCTTTATAAATATTAAAGTAATCATTATATATTGTATCTATAACTTGAAATTAGGGATTTACAAGAGAGATATCGTTAATGGTACTGTACATAGTCGTGCCATAAGTTCTGTCCCTGTTACAAAACCGTTTAATTGAAAATAAAACTCAAACAAATCAAGAAATATATTTTAGTTAATAACTTACTCACTAAGCTATATAAAATATATAAAAAAAAGTACTGACTAACATGACACCCCTTTGCCTTTATACACTTCCTCGAACGATCCGGCCACTCATCTATTGCAGCACGCACGACTTTTAAAGGAATTTTTGCGACTGTTTTAACCAACTCCTCTTTCAAACTCTCAATGTTACGGTGAGCCTTAGAGCAGGCCATCTCTAAAATGCACTATAACCGGTAATCTGGAGGATTAAGGTCCGGTCATCCTGAAGGCCAATCATCGGCGGCGATAAATTCAGGCAAATTGGATTCTAACCAGCGTTATGTTGTCCTTGTTAGCCTTGTGTGCAAGTGCTAAGTCCTTCCGGAATATGCAATGTTTCCCGGGTAACAAAATGTTATTTAACCTGTTCACTGTAGCGCAATCTCGGAGAAATCCATCAGCAGGTACAGCGCGTTATGTCGGTCGCTGTGTTGCGCCAGACCAGTGACTAGTGACACAACTGGAGTATCAATTAATTGATAATTGACAATATTTACTGCTTAAGATATTATTTATTTTGTTATATAAGAACCCTTTTACTCTATTACTTTTTTCCATCTCTCAGGAATCCTCATTATGCCTTCTTTTCAAAATTGTTGTGTTTTGGACAAGAAATAATCCTGGAGGTCCGTATCGATCGTTTTTGGGCAGCCGCTGCGGCCTTTATCATCAAGATTAAAATTTCCCTCTCTCTAAATCTTTTAAACCAATTGCGAACGGTTGTAATAGTTTATAGCACCATTCCCGTACATGGTACAAATCTCGTCGACAGTATACTTTACACTATCACTTTTTTTTGAAACAATGAAACATAACATGCCGTAAATGTCGCCTTTCGCTACCCATGTTTAACGATGTGGATGAACGTTTTAAAAAAGACCGTGGCACAAACAAAACGTTCTGTAAAAAAGCTCTGGGACGGCTGAAACCGATGACATAGAGGTCTAATAGATAAGCCTGCATGTTTACACAAGCAGAGCCAGATAAGACCATTCATAGTGCGAAAAGAAAGAAACCTTTAGGATACCCTAATACATAACTTTAAAAATTAAAAAAAATATTTGGAAAATTGTACAATAATCGAACAATGAATAGCAAACTTAAGCTGAAGTTCTTATGAAAGTTAAAATTTAATTTCCGAGATATTTTTTCACATCGTATATGAATTCAGATTAAGCAGAATATTTTGCACTGAATTGAGATTTATTTATCACCCATATCAAACGCTAATATTAAATTGCATCAAAAACCTAATCCATTTGCTAAAATCTATTCAACCAAATTTATAAATCCACATTTGTAACATTTTTTTAAAATTTAATACTGCAAAAATTAAACACAAAACTAAGAAAATTTTTTTTGAATCAATTCTGAACCTCTTGGATAGTATCGATAGAATTGTGATTGATTACAACAACAGCCGGATTGAATTTATAATATGAGAATAAAAACAAACTTAACAACTTCCACGCTCACCATTTTTTTCCTGATAACATTGTTGACTATACCCCTAAGATATATCATAGGAAAAACGTTTCCCGTGCTTTGAAATTTGTTTAACTTAATTTGTGGCTCATATGTGACTCACGAACGTGGCACAATTTATTTAATCCAAGTTCTGTGAGTCATATATGCCACACATTATAGTCTATGGACAGTTACCTGATTAATGATTGCTTGAGTATTTTAAAGAGAACTCTGTGCCTAAAAAACATGGGGCAAAACGGGTGAACTGAATCAGTCCTGCGTCCAAAAATTGGGATTACTTATAGACGAGTTTGAGTTTAAAAAAATCCTCTTTTCAAGTATTTTTAAATACCACGTAGTTCTTTGCTAAAATCAAAAATGGTGGACCCAAGATGGCGCATAGAATTATGAAAAAAATGATAGGTATTTGAATAATCTTCCTTCACTCAAGCTATGATAAATAAGTAGTTTCAACGAAATAATTAACAGTGCCAGAACTTCGCTTGCATTCCCTTTAGCCAAGTTTAGTGCATATCCCATAAACTTCAAAATTTGACTAACCGTCATCTTTAATTCGTTAATTCTGACAGTCGGCTTAAAATCCTCTGCCCCGAAAACCTTCAAGTACGAAAAAATCGTATGATATTCAAAATTTAACCGTACGCTATCTTGAATTCTACCCCTTAGGGAGAGGCTTTTGAAAATAAAAGTAGCCTATGTTCGTCCTCGAGTGTCAAGCTATTTCCATACCAAATTTCATCAAAATAGGTTCAGGAGTTTAGGCATGAAACACGAACAGACAGACAAATTTTCGTATTTATTATATTAGTATGGATTACAATAGTAGCCTTGAAAATATGTACTAAAGATATATCACGTGTTGTTTTTATGCTAAGTAAGGAGTTTTGCTACACGTTCGTTCTGCAAAAACCAAAGTACTACACCATATTCAGTTTAAGAAAATCACTACTAACATGAGTCATATTTGACTCATGAGAGTATTCGAAAAGACTTAGATGGCAGTGAAGTTTTAATAAATAATTTCCTAAAGATCAATGAAAAAATAACAGAAAAATACATAGGCTTACTGAAAATCAGAAAAGTAGATTGATTAAAAAAAAATATTATTAAAATTGCAGTTGATCAATCATGCTAAAACTCTTACTTCTTCTAAGAGAATAAATCCTTACCAAATTAATAACAATTTCTGTGTCATCTACTTGAATTCGCGATAAAGCGGCAGATTTAACATGAATAACAACTAATAAATATTTTCCTCATTTTAATAAAAATATTGATATAATTGCGAAAATATTTTAGTATAAAGATTTTGCGCCATATGGGCTGCGTTCCCTAAAGCGCCAATTTAGAGTGTCCATACATTAGATTTAGGCTCTTTATTTTGAAACAATAAATAAATAGTAAAGATTTATTAAATAATCATCTCGATTTTAGAAAATAAGCGTTAAATCAATAAATCAAAAAATATTAGATTGATGCAAACCCAGTAGGAAGTTTGATTCTATACCAAATTTGAGTGATATTTCTTTCTGTGTAATAACATGAAAAATTAATTTTTAAAATTTATTTTTTATTAGTATTATATTTTAAAAACGTCTATATCTCTTCAAACTGGCGGATTTCCGTTAGAGACTATTTAAAAATATCGAAAACAAAATAATTGATACTAAATGATATGTTTTGATTTTTGGAGCTCTTTCCCCAAAAGCCATAGGTATACCTAATTAATAAATTTGAATTGAATTTTGTAATCAAAATCGACATAAATTTATCATTGCTTTTGTAACAAAACCAGTGATATTTCTTGTAAAAGCAACATACAATTCTTTAAAAATTGTATATTTTTTTTTTTTGGATTTTCGCAACTTTCCATTAGTCGGATAAACACTCTTTATGGGACATTGTTTAAGTTTTCATGAATATTAATGAACTTCGCACGAAAAGGGGGCAATAACAACAATATCAGCATCAGCAGTAAATAGGATGGGTGCCTCCCGAACCCCTCTACGATTAGGTGGAAAATTGCTATAGAGGAATTTTCGCTGGTGTTTCTACTCGAAAAGCCATTTTGCTAGAACGAACACGGTATAAAAGGGGGAGCTATACGTAGAATTCAATTGTAACAGGCGCCTTTGCAAAGAGGCGCCAATGGCAGAGGGTGTGTTCTGGAAAATGTTCTGAATTTGTATGAATTTTATTCAGTTAACATGCTAACGAACAAACAAATGAAACATCTTCACAGCCACTCGAACCTTATTAATTCTGCAATCCTCTTTCAAGGAGTTCGCTTTTATGATAAGCGAGAGGATGGCGGAACAAAATACGGGGGCGGCTGGTATGGGAAACTCTGAATAAATCTAAGTGTAGGAGGTAGCGAAATGTTTCACTGTAATAAAATTGAGTGCTTCAGCCGTAAACAAGTTTAAGCCACAACAATTTGATATTTTGCCCACATTCATTTCGCTATGGCTGTGGATTTTGGGGTCTTTTTGGAATTTTGAGGGGCACCTATACCCCCCCATATGGGGAATAGTAGGCACATCATCTCCTGGATTTAAATCCGAGCATAGTGTTTAATTTGCGAAAATACACGGTTAATCCACTCAAAATTCTAACTTAATTTTGTTATCACCCCCCGTGTTGCACGGCGGCCCGTTTCGGTGAAAGTATTTATTTTATGGTGCTGCCGTAGTTTAAAAAAATCCGCAAAAAGTATAAGCGCAAGAATTTACGACGTCCGCATCTTTTAACTTCAAAGCAATTTCTTTATGCTTTTAGATTTTGGACCAGAGGATGGGGTAGGGAATTTACGCCCCCGCAAACACCCCGTTCACATATAATGCGAAAACGCATGAAATATGATAAGACAAGGCGAGCATATACACGTCCTTGCTCCGGTCTTGCAAAGCTCCTCAACATCATGTAAAACTAATAAAGATTTATGCGAGGATGCTGTAATAATAATATTAGGATGGATGAATAAGCCGGCAACAGTAAAACAGAAGACAAGATGCCTTCAAAAGGATACACTACGCCCTCCGGGTCGCGCTCCTTTCTATACACGAAATGCAGGCAGATACCCCCCCTGATACTGAGGAGGAGCGTATTTTCCTATGCAAAAACATGAAAAAAAATCTCAGAAAAGGATACCGAACCCTTTTTTTTACGCCCTATGTATTTGTTGTTGCCAATATATTCAGATTTTTCGCACTTGTCTCCTTGGGGAGATTGTTTCTTCTTTTTTTTTCTTTTTTTCGTCTCCCACAATTTTTCTTCATCGTGTTCCAAGTAGCCCGGGCGGTAATGTTTGCTCTATTTTGTTGCAAAACAAAATATGAAGAAGAAGAGGCACAGCCCTATATAGAAGAATAAGAAAAGGGCCTGGGTAAGGGGCAGAAAACTTTTTTTTTTTTTTTTTTGTTTTGTTCTTCCACGAATATCCTCTGCTGGCAATAAAGTTGAAATCTGAAATCCCCTTCATAACACATTACTGAGGATGATGAATGATCTTCTGCGTTGTCTTGTTACATAGCTCTAGCTTCGTCTTGCCTTCTTTATACTCATAATGCCCATCGTTTCCATCTTTTTCTGTCTCTCGACACTCTTTAAGCTGAGAAAAGTGAAAATTAATGGCGAAATATTTTGGATATTTTCGTTTTCCCAACGATTTTCCTCTTTTTCTTTCAGAAAAATTATTGCCTCCCGTAAGAATATTTACGAAAGGATGTCAACAGGGGAAAAATCACTGGTATAAGAACTGCGGTGTCGGAAATGCGAGTGATTAAAGGATTTTACCCCAAAGGGTTTTCATTTACAGACGTTTTTTTTTTTTTCTAGAACACATTTTGATGAAGTGAGAATTGTATAAAAATAGGGACAGCTATTTGTTATTTTACAAATTATAACATGTTAAGCTTTCACAGTTTTACACGACCACACATTACAAAAATATAACCATCTTTCAATAATCAGTAGCTCTGAAAAGTAGAACATAATTCACATTTTTAAAATGATCAGTTATTACTTGTATAAGATTTTACTATATGAGCCGTTGTTTTTAAAAATGGTATAAATCTACTATTGTAAAAATCGAATAAGTATTATATTTACATTTTAGGACTTAAATGGAGAACTTTTTAAAATAATTAAAAATAATTAAAAAAAATTAAAGGCACTTCTACCTGGTTTAAAATCAACGGATCATATATTTCAAGTTATAGTAAAATCAAAGTAATTGTTGATAATTTTCTGTATATCCCTTTTTTGTACTCATTACTTTTTTAAAAGGCATGTCGATTGAGAAAATAAGCAATATTTTTATATTAATCAAAGTATATTCAATCTAGAAACCTTGCCCATCTTTCTGGCTGTAAATGTATTTCTCCGAAGGAAAAAGTCTAGTTCCTCTGAAGCGATCCAGTTATCCAATAAATTTTTTATATCTCTATATGAACTAAATCCTTCTCCAGAAAGGGTTTACTGTATCAAATGGAATATATTGAAATCTGATCTGGTAGAACGGGGTAGAACTTCCCAATCTGATCCTTCTAAGCAATTTTCTACAGGCCGAGCAACGTATGGTCTTGCATTGTCGTGTTGTAAAATTACTTTCCTGTGACTATTTTCCCATACTGGCCGTGAATGAAGAATGAATGTAAATGAGAGTTCTTTTTATATTATAGGTATTATAAGGTATTAATTGAGCTTAATAACGATAACCAGTAATAATTTCTGAAAGTTACATCAGTTCATAATAAATCACACCCTTCTGATCCTACCAAATACACAGAATTACCTTTGAACCATGAATGGTGTTGATAGACCTGGTTCACCTACCTTCACCCATACTTTCGGACGTCTGGAATTATCGTAATAAATCCATTTCTCGTCACCAGTAATAATTTGATGTAAAAACCCTTTTCCCAAATAGTTTTTCGAAGTTCAGGGTCTCTTTCAATTAATTGATGTGGAATCTAATTTCCTTCTTTTTGCACCATTCCCATTGCATGTAAACGTTGTGAAATACAAGGTTGGCTAAAAATGCTACTGGTTGACACGGATACTCGTCGAGTAAAACTTTCAATTCAGAATGAGCATTTCTTTTTTGTTGATACTCCAGAATATTCTCTTACACTAGCAGCAAAATCTTTACTTTTAAATCATTTAAACCAATACTCGTTTTTATAGATGGAGAATATTCTCTATAAATTTCTCACATTAACCGACAGCTTTCAGCAGGACTTTTCTTTAAAATGAAGTAATGCAGTAACACTTGCCGTAAAAACCATTTTGTAAGTGCATAACTCTCCATTTTCAATCGAACAAAGAAGGAGTTCATGAAATGTCAATCAAGCTTAATCTTAATACATATAAATCACGTGCCACTGTGTTCGCCCAACCGATTTCAATGAAATTTTGTGAGTGAGAATGGTTAATTCCATCTTGAAAGATAAGAGCCAATAGGTGAAGCTGTTGTAAAAATCTCAAAATTGGGTTTTTTTTTGGGTTTTTAATGTACTGTGTACTTAGCACGGGAATTCATTTTAACATTTCTATCTTAACTAGAACATATCACTAGTATACTATATAATGATAGTTAGCATATGACCCTCTGTTAGTCCTTTTTTAATTTGTAAATAAAACACATATTTTAGAATGAAAAATCAAAAATTTTTATTGATAATGAGAGATGGTTCTATGTCATTTATGTATGAAAACCAATATCATTCATATGTCCACTATAGGTCTGCATCCGAACGTGTTCGATGACTATTTCCAATAAAAACGGATCAATTACCTCAATTTCAGATCGAATGTTGTTTTTAAGTTGTTGAATTGTTTATGGATGATTAGCATACACCTTACCTTTTAAGTAACCCCACAAAAAATAATCAAGTGGCGTTAAATCTGGGCGAGTGTCGCTTGTTGAAACCAAACGTCGTTTACACCCAAATCACTCATTTTGGACCACAAAAATCCATCGGTTCGGTATAGGAAAAATTGGCTAATGTCCTTGCGTTTGATTTAACTTAAAAAAAGAAATGTGATCACGAACCGAAAATTTACACTTTTATCATTACAGTATGATAAAATTATGAACTAACCACGATCATTGCATTATAGTCAAATTATGAACGAACCACGATTTTTAAAATAAATGTAAAATTCTAGATTTTGATGTAATCATATTAGATTTGCTGGAATTTGGAAATATCTAGGATTATTTCTTACCAATTCACACTAAAAGTTTGCTCTACTTTTGGTTGTTCAAACGCAAACATTTCTATTTTTTCGAATGTTAAAAGATTCCTTGATATAAAAACGATTTCTAAAAAATATAACCTGACCATGAGTTCATTCGTCCTACCAAGTATCAATTTTGTTTTTCGCTTAGCAAAGCAAAACTTATGCAGATGTTAATTTTCCTAAATTCCAACATAAAGCAATTCTCCAAATTTTAGGCAGGCTCCAAAGTCCTAAAATTCAACGTCGCTGTCCCAATTTTTTTTTATAGTTTTTCATCCGATTCGGCCCAATTGCCATAATTAAGCTGAAACTACTATAAAAATATCCTCACAATATTCTTTGCCAAATCGTTGAATAATGTTTCTCATTTGCTGCCAAATTCTCATTTAATTTAGAACATGAGTTGCACTCATCCATAGGATTCTTGTTCCAGTTATTCTGCGTCCTCAAATGCGAAAGTATGCTCTGTTTTAATTTATCGTACTTTTTGGCACATATCTTTTCTATGTCTATTTAAAGATATTTTAATAAAACGTCTTTAACTCGTTTCTCCAGAATCATCGCAAGCGTTTCGCTGATTTATAATAAGTAACAACTGAAATATGAAATTAAAGATAAATATTATGTTACGATATTGCAAAAATAAATAAAACTGCTAACTGGAAGGTTTCAAGGTAATCAACATCGAAGGGAAATTTAAAAATAATATTTTTCTTCAGAGAACTGCCGAAGTGGCCAGACGGTGTGATAATTGTGTTAGTTTCAAATTGATTTTAGTCAGTAATTCCAACTAAAAATTCAAGAAATTCTATGAATTTTTCTTTCCTCATAATTTGCTTAGTTTTTTATTTTTTTTTTTTTTAAACTTCATCTTCGAAGCTAAGAAAAGTTGGTAAGGGATTTGAAAAAAAAAATGTACGAGGATAATTTTGCTTCTCTTATTTGCCCTCCTCGAAGCATTCCTTGGGCTACGAGATGAAGTATATTTTGAAGTATTTCAGCGACTTGAAAATAAAAAATAAAAGAGACTAAACAACAAAAACAGTACACAAGGATTGAGGGAAATTGAAACTTTTGCAGATAGTGAATTCTTTAAATTAAAGAAAATTAATTAAGATACTGCAACTTTCTTAAAGTTTCTGGGGTTATATAAGAAAATTTTATTTTATATATTTTTTTTTCTCCAGTTTTTACTCACGCTTTTCTATCCTCATGGATTATAACTTCCGTTCAACCGTCCGCACCCTGCGTCCGCGAACTCATCTATAATCATGTCAGGAACTTCTCGGAAAAGTAAAATTTTTCTTGACCCAATAGGATTGTTACGAAAACTTTGCAAGATACCGTCGAGTATCTTCTTCAAAGAGTTCATGGTATTTTCTCATAATATTTTTTTTTTCCTTCTTACTTTATTTGGTTAATTACTACGAAACCGATCGCTTTATTAAAACAATTGAGACAGCAATTAGACCAAAATTGGTATAAAACATTATTTTTAATAGCTTTTCTTCCTAAAAATGTTTTGATAAACAATAAAACATCAAAACTATACTACATTTACTTTTTACAATATTTTTTTTTTATAATAAATTCCTTAATTATTAAGTTGACATGCCCAACTATATATTGATTCAATATTTTCACATCAAAATTTGAAATTTAAAAATTTTCTTTCTTCAACAAATGTATGATAAAATTATTTTTCAAAAAACAACTTTATTTAATTTAGAAAACGGCATATTTTGAAGTTTTAGTATACAAAATTGACTTCCAAATTGATGAACGTATTTGCAATTTATGAAGTTAATCCGGGACCAAATTACATTTGATAAACTGGTCTATAATTTGCCATTAGCCAGTCATTTTAATATCAATGCATCACATCATCGGTATATTTGCTATTTAGATAGGGGAGTCCACGATACATCCGGAGGTAATACCTTCTCGTTGCATAAATATTGAATATGGCTCAAAATTAATTTACTGCAAAATGACGGAAATATATTTCCATTAAAATATTTTCACAATAATCGAACTGTATCTAATTGACATTAAACTGCAAACAATATTCAATTTATAAAAACAAAAAAAAAAAAACAAAATTCATATTGCATAGAGTCAATTCAAACTTTTAATGGTCTAACAACTGATACAAAATAAAGCGATCAAATCGATTTTGCAAATTAATAATACTCTTATTTTGCTAATAATTCAGACATTTTAATTCCCAGCATTATACTTACATCATTAATTAATTCTCTCTAAGCGATGTTAAACACACAAAAATAAAACTTTACCCATTTTCGTCAAATATTCGCGGTACACCTATACACCTTATGTGGTAACGAAAACATTGCATTTGGTATCACAATTCGATATAAATAATTAAATCACAACGATTCATTTCGGTTAAATAATCGGAAAATTATCTATCGTGAAATTTTGATATTGGAAATGGCTCAATTATTGTTTGATTTGTCCTCTAAAATTGTCAATATTCGAGTCGAATAACCCTTGATACTAATTTTTCCAAACAATCTGAAATAATTGCGATATTTTATTATTTGCAGTTATATTGTTATGAATTAAATTACATCCACACAAAATAGACCCCATTATACTACAATTGCAAAATCAGGTGTAAAGGGAAAGAGCTCGGTTTTGTGGAACTAATGGCAATGTTAAAATTTATGTTCAATATTTGAAATTAAATCGTTTGCAATATACGAACTAAAATGTTATTTCGTGGCTAAAGTGGATGGTGTGTTTTTGATTTAATTGGATTAAAATTTATTATTGAAAGAGGTCATCGATTTCTATAATTTTTTTGAGTTTTATCAAAATGTTCAACCCTAATGGGAAATACATCGATATCCGTCTACTATTTGCAGAGTTTTTATACAATTACTGAAATAATTGAGCCTAAATACGGAATTTACGTATGCAAATTTAAAATATGTTTTGATTTATAAAAAAATATATGTATGTATTGAAATAATACAATATCATAATGTGATCCGATTTTATTTTTAGTACTTATTAGTAATTCTTATTTATTAGGGGACATGCTAATTACTTAGAGATAATTTAAAGAGGAATCGATTTAACTAATTTTAATGGTAACCTATTTTGAGAAGATTACTTCGAAATTTCAAATTCTGAGATCGAATTCAGTTTTACGAAAATATTTATTTATTAATAATAATCCTAGTCTGATTTAATTTAGTCAATTTGAGTTTTTTCAGTTCATAAATTACACTAGTTTATGTGGTAATGCTTTAGTTGTAATGATTTCTTTGTTCTGTTCTGTAAACAACGGAATGATATAAATACGATAGATTGTTTTAAAATGTTGTCTAGAACTGTTTTTGATACGTTTAAAACTATTCAGTTAAATCGAGGCTATTCTGTACAAAACTCACTGAAAAACCTCTATTTACATTATTTTATATTTCCCGTATCAGGATAGGTTAGGTTAAGTTGTGGTTGCTGCCCATGCGCACACCTAGACCACAACTTAGGTCCATTATGATAGCATACGGGGCGATCCAGAGTATAAGCGGAGAACCACTCAGTGTCTCTCATGAACAGGCTTAAACCTCAGATGCTCGTCGAGCTCAGGTCAGATAGTTCATCAAAGAAAGGAATGCCCAAATAATGGCTCTTGCAAACTGTAAGGATTTAGCAATGACAGAAGGGTTGCTTAATACTCTCTTCCTTCTCCTCAATATGGCAACTTCTACAGAAGTCGTTAAAAGGTACACCGAGCCTTTCTGCATGTTTGCTTATTAGGCAGTGTCTGGTGATCACCGCTACTACTTCACTGATTGCTTTCCTTCCAAATGAAATAAGCTCAATTGACCTAAAAGGTAAAAGGTTGCGCAAATCTGCAACGGTCTGGATAATTGTTCTCGCGTTTTCACGTATTGTCGGTGATCTTGTCGTACCATGTTGCAAGTTATCCGTTTCCGGTAGATTTATTATTATTATTGGAGTGGGCGAGACGTGTAGCGTCGAACGCTCAGACATTTTTGTCCATTCCACTCATTGACCCATTGTGTTCGTAGAGTAGAATACCATGGTTATCGTGGGATTCGAACCCACAGCCTCTTGGACGGTAGCCCAGCGCATTAACAACTGATCTACCGTAGGCCCCCCCGGGTACATTAGTCCCGCATCTAGCGAACTCGAAGGTTAAACAGTCAATAGAGAATGCTACTCAGGCGTAATGTGTCGTTTACGTTAATTTATTATTTACTTAAATTTATATGGAAGGACAACAATTGGATTCTCCACCGCAACAATGCACCATCCTCTTATTATACACACTCCTCTTATTTTACGTATTTTTTTAACCAAACACGAAACAACTGCCATCGCTCAGACATCGCGAAATACATTTTGAGTCGATTTAATCGATAAAAAAGAATTCGATGGATGAACTAAAGACTATTCCTGCACGAGCATATGAAAAGTGTATGGAGGATTCGGTTAAGCGCTGGCATATGTGTATCGCTTCGGAAGGAGCTTACTTTGAAAATCCAGGTATTTATTGAGGAAAAGGTATGTAAATGAATTTGCAATATTTCAGTTCATTTAGTTCTAGCAACACCAACAGTTTAATTTATTCTAAAATATTCAAGTACAGCATAAATTCTTTTCTCTTTCCCGAAGTACCTTAGCAATTACTTTTATTTTTCACAAAGTACAAAAAAATCGCGGTTACTTGATTACCGCACAAAGCATAATCTCGTTTCTTTTCTCGGAGCTGCAACAGTGAAAGCAACAATTTCTTTAATAGTCAAAACAAAAGAAAGTGCAAAAGTGTGGAAAACTTAGGAGAGAAATTACCAACAACAAAAAAAAAATCATATTTACTTGAATTGCACGTTTTCCTTTATTTTATCCTTTCGCCACGTTGTTCACTTACTCTCCATTCACCAATAATTCTGTGAACTAGGTTCATAAACATTTCTGAAATATTTTTCTGGTTAAAAAAAAAAAATGTTTTTCCTGTATTATTTGAAAAACTTTTTAATTTAGAGCAGCCGTAAGGAGGAAACTATTTTAATATCTCTCTCTTTCGGAGCGGAACTTTTATTACTTAATTGGCCATTATTGTTCATAACTCCAACTACAAAGCACCAGAAGGCATAACGAGCTGAAACTCTTCTGGGAAAATCAAAAGGGGAAGGGAAAAATATTTGAAACGCTTTTTATTTTCGCAAAGAAAAAGTTTTGTGTTATACATTTACAAATTTAAAACATTTCGACTTTTACATTTTCTTCCCCTTTTCACCTTTGCTCTTTTGTGGCACATTGGTTCAGTGGTTAGCCAAAATTACGACCAAATTTTTGTTGTAGTTGAGTGAAAACTTAAATGCTGCAAATTGAATAAACCCATTTTGAATTTCTGGATTTAAAGTTTTACAAGTGGAGTTGAAGGTTGAAATAATTGTTATTTAAAAACAATGCAAACTTATATTACTTATGTTGTATTTTTGGTATGATATAATACAAAATGAGATATTTTATCGTAAATAATTTCACATACTATCTAAGTCTATGCTCACAGCCTCGCAAACCGCTATCAAAGCCCTTGATTCGGCTAGCTTTTCATTCATCTAAATTGGTAGAGTGTTGTGATAAGAGACTACTCCTTTTGGGACAACGCCACCTCGTTACTCTACTTGGGGATCTTGAAACATGTGTAGTTTCCAGAATTAGAAGATCGGGGAACTAATTCTCTTTTTGAACTCCACAGGTTGGCTCTGATCTCACAACACTTTAACTTACTTTAACGTCCTGGTTTTATTCTTAGGGGATTCTGTGGTTTCAAAACAGTGCAGCCTAGCCCTAATTGAACCCCAATTCAGTTGATCGGAGTCGCTAACCCTCTATAATTTTACGTCAGTCATTTTTTCCCATAACTTCCATAAATAATAATAAATTGTGAGCTAAAGAATATTTTGTTTATAAAATAATCGTTTAGGTGGTATAACTTCTTTTTTATAATTTTCATAAAATCAGCGAACAAAAAAAATTTTTGTATTTTAATACGAACGTTCTTCATGATCTGCCAACAGTCAAACATCAGTCAAGGTTAACATTTGACATGGTGAAGTTCAAGAACGAACAACATTTGGAAATTATTAAAACTGACTACCCTCAAATTTGAGTCGGTGGTCGCAATTTTAAGAGCGCTTACTCCAATTTTCGATCTTAATAATTGTCCCACCAAACAGGCTATGCATGTTACAGTGGATAAATTCGATTGAATATATTCACTATTGGATGTTCTTGTGTCGGTGGGACAATACACCGGTCGAAGAACCGAAAATATTGTAGCCGTAAGTACTTCAGTTCGAAATGACTCCACGCCGTTCACAGGAATTGAAAATCTTTTAAAACACATTGTAGAGAATTTTAGGTAAAGATCTTTGGTTACACTCTTACAAGACGAAAGAACTCAAGAATTGAAGCCTTTGATCATTTGCATCGCCGGACACTTCTTCGATTGGGCTCTGCTTAAGTTTGAAGAAAATTCTAAATTTAATCGAAAAATTATCTTCAGCTATGAAACTTTTTTTTGGCTTAATGGCTTTGTCAATAAGCAAAATATGAGTTATTGGACGAAACAATAACTACCATGGTGTAAATTTCATGTTGAAAGTGTGATCGAACCATATTTTTTCGTCGATGAAAATAATCGCTATTTACGGTCAATGAAGTTTGCTTTGTACCATGTTGGAAGACTGTTTTTGGCCAGAATTGGATGTACTTGACATCGGTGATATGTGGTTCCAACAAGATGGTGCCACATGCTACACAGCTGGTCAATCAATTGATCTATTGAAGGGGAAGTTCGGTAACCGTGTAATCACGACAAATAGTCCAGTCGAATGGCCACCTCGCTCATGCGATTTAACGCCGTTTGATATCTTTTAATGGGGTTACGTTTAGTGGTTGGTTTATGCCAGCAAGCTAATAATGTTAGGAGGAGCTCTATGACAAAATCGAACGCGAAATTACCAACGATCCGGTCGATATGTGGGAAAGAGTGGTAGAAAATTGGCTCAAGAAAAATCGAACAAGATCGAATTTCTTAGTTAAATATGTAATAAGTGTATTACACCTGGAATAAATTTCAGCCAAATATCTCAGTTATTTTGTGTTTTATTTAAATATGTCCTTTACCCTTTTATATTCCTATTTGAAAAAATATATCTTGACTGTGCAATTTGTGGGTATCGTAGATCGGATTGAAAAATCTAAAATTATCCTATGAAGCATATAAAAAAATATTATGGAAGTATTTACGTTCGATGAAAACAAGACGATCTTTCCATTTTGACCCCAATCGTCCATCATTCCGCAGCATATTTTTACAAACTCAGTAATTGATATTAATCCTAACCCTGGTTGTTAATTGCCAATTTTAAAAATACTTAGTTGAATAGACCTACAAAAACTTTTTATTGAACTAGAGGAGATTGGAAGAAACGACGCAGTTTACATCCCTTTAAATTGCAAAATAAGATGTAAAATAAATACATATGTACTCAAAATTAACTCCTACTAATGAAAGAAAAGCTATTACACTTTTGTGAATAAAATTATTATAATATATAATTTTATAGAGTATAATAAACCATACAAGGTAAACATCAAACATTAAAGTTTTTCATTTTTGATTCAAAGTTTCTGATTGTAAAAAATTCACGTTGAAAGAATAAATCTGTAAAGCCTTAATTTGTAAAACTTTAACCTATATAGCGCTGTCTGTTCGGAAAATTTCCGAAAAGAAATGAATATGAAAGCCTTTCGAGACTTTTAGACGCCTCAATAAATCCCTTTAATTCATAATACACAATTGAGTCGCGAAGTGGATTAAAATTCAGTTGGTAAAGGGCCATCAGACGTATTTCAGACACCTATAAAAGCCCAATAAAGGACAGTGAAAGGGGAGCCCTGAGTAACAGTTTATGGGGTCGTCTGAAGTGAAATTAGTTTATACATCTGAAATAAACAGAATTAATGGAAGGCTAATAACCCCCCTTCTCTTCATAACGTAAAACCGTGGGAGGACCATCGACGCCATCCGGATCCCTTGGTTCCATTAAAATAATAAGTCACGCAAGTTATATATATACCTGGTAGAGGTAGAATTCCGTAAATGAATAGAAAACGAGCAGAAATTAATAATCTAACGCATTCCTGTAATCAAATGAGCCTTTAGTCTGGAAACGCCACCAGGAGGCGCTATCGGCGCCAATGGTAACGATGACTCCTTTGAGGAAACTGACGGTGGTGTGGAGGGCAACAAAACGACTTCAAGGAGAATTGATCCGAGACGAAAACCTGAAAAATTTGTTCAAGTACTTTCGTGGCAGAATGGAGGCATCATCTGATTCGGTACGTTTTTGAATGGGTTCCTGCACCCTTTGCCCATCCAACCAAATTCCATCAATATTCCAATTAAAAATAAATAAAAATGCAAAAATAGGGAAGGAAGAAATCTATCGGGTAGTACTCTAGAAACATGAGGCACTACAGCCGTTCAACCCCTTTAACCCTTCAGGATCTGAGCCAATCGTCGAAGGTACCGCTGATGAGTGGATGAAACGTTGAAAATCAGTCAATCAAATGAGCCTCTAATTATATACGCGAAACTTCTCTTAATCACTGTAATTTAATTAAAATCGATTTTCTAAGGTGAAAATTCGTGCTTTTTCCATCAAAGAAGTACGAAGGGCGGTTCGGTGGGGTAATAGGAGAGTTATAAAAAGCAGTTTCATTACTAGCCACCGGTACCTACCAGCAGAATTCAAACCGATTCCTAGAGTACCTGAAGGGTTAAGCAAATGAAAGTTTACCGGAGAGGGGAGTAACATTTTTGCGCCTCTCTAGATAAGCGAAATGATAATTTCCAACTCCGAAGCATTTAAGAGCTTTTTCCCTCCCCCAATTTGATCATGCTCGAGAATTTTCCGTTAATTAATTTTTAGGAATGCATCACGGGATCTCATCGTTTTCTTGACACTTCAAAATGTTCATCAGTCTTCTGTCGCCGTTGCCGTCGTCGTTTCAGCATCCAAACCAACTCCCTACTACTCGAAAAGACGAGAAATGGTCTGACGTGGTCTGGTGTTGAACATTTTCAAGGAAAATATGCTTCATGAGCCTGTCGGCGGAGGGATTTTAAGGGTTAGGCAATGCCAGAGGGTGAGTGGCATAAAAGCAGGAAGACATTGTTGATTAGGATGCAACCCACCTTACAAACCAATTATATGAAGAAGGAGAACAATTATTGTTGCATTCACTACCACTGTGCAGAGGCAGTCTCTATTTACTTGGCGCTAGGAGTGCTTTCTGCCACTAGACAGGATGATTCTAACTAACAGACAAGACAGAAGGGTGCTGCGGTAGAGAGAAGGATGTGGTTGAACAAGTACTTTATATTGATAGAAAATTTGGCTCTCAAATTATGCACAAACAGACTCGTCTTCCACTAGCAAGCGACACGAGCAGACACCGCCCTCACATTCAACCCCACACCTGACACCAAGTAGAGGCTGTTTGGGGGGCGGAAACACTAAATGATTTTGCACTGATGGGGACATGAAACGCACATACCTTAGGCTGCCCTGATCCCCATACAATCCCATCGTGCTCCACTTAAAAGCCTGTATGAGAATTCCCAGAATTTGCAGCTGTTGTTATTACCGCCAGGGAATAGGTATGCCTTTTGTAATTGATTATAATTGTGTTAAAACTAATTGGGGTATCTGAATGAGGTAACTGGGGGTCCGCCTAATGGAGTTACGAAACGTAGGACGGTACGGCACAAATCTCGCCTGTTCTATGTGCAGTAATCAAAAGGTTTTGTTTACTTTCTGGATTTAAGACCCGAACGCTTCCTTCGGCTTTCTACCTATGAATTTTAGGGTCTAGTAACTGTTTAGAAGCCAAACAAACGATATTCGATGCATACAGATTGGGATAGTAGAGAAAAACACTACTTTATTAATTACTGCTAATTAGATGTGGGAACGTAAAGAGTAGAACCGAAACACGTGGTACAAGAGACGATGTTACTAGGTGCTCCCTTTATACCTCAAGTAGTGGGGGTAAGCCAAGTTCCTTTACAATTTTGACCAGTACCATAATGTGGAACCAAATTCTAAAAATCAAAACAAATTTAGTTTTTACATAGAAACGATTTTTGCTAACGACATACCTTTTTGAATTTTGAGGATTTTAATAAAAGCAAATCCGCTAAATCGGTTCACGCATTTCAAAGTTATTGAGTAGCTTAAAGAAAACGATACCAGTCGAACTGATAACCATTTTTTTAAGTCAGTTAATAACACTGGCTAACAGCTCCAATAAATTGGCAAATCATTTCTATAGGATTTTTTCCGTAGATTTCGAATTCGTAATTCCATCACATAACGTTTGCGATAAAAATAGGATTTTTTTAAAAATCATTAATAACAGATAACGGATTGACCTAGGAGCTTATAATGTTGCTTAAATAAAAGCTGAAATTTTAAGTTATTGTATAAAAATACCACAAAGTTTAAAACATTTCGAAATAATCCGCCAGTTTAACGTTTTTCCATTATCTGAATAGATAGCGAATAAAACACGTGGCAAGCCCATACTCATGAAATACTTTTTTATTAAAGATATGTTAAAAGGTCTGTACATATAAGTTGCATTTGATATTCCTAGATTAGAACTCAAGCTTTCATTTAAGCGACATTACAGACTTTTTTATTTTTTAATAATTTTTCAAAATTCCCAAAATACGGGCCTGTATTATTAAAATTTTGTATTCAAATTACAACCAAATTGGAATAGTGAATATAATTTTTTCAATTGATTTTTGTGCGCATACATCTTATTGTGGAAAAAAGCAAAAAAACAGACCGTGCAACGAAAAATCGCAACCCATTATTTTACCGACACGAGTGCAAAAACGGAACGAATCCAATTAATTTCCAGAGAAACAGGGAACATGTGTGCTGTAATTATTTTGCAGACGCGTGAGCATGGCTCGAGCAGAGCGCGAAAGGAAGGAGTCAGTTCACAGGACCCCGCATCCTTTCCATCTTTTAACATTCAATTTGCTGGAATGCAAAGGTTACTTCCCTAACTAGCTTTGTCTGTACCCGCCCCCTCGAACCTCGACTTTTCGCGAAATTGCACACGAAAGCAAATGCATTTTCCATTTTTTTTTTTTTTTTGTTTTTCTCTTCTATGCAATATATCCTTTTTTCTGCTCCCTTTTTTATTTTTCCTCTCACAGTTATCCTTTTGGCTTATTTGCTAACAATTTGCTGGCGGTATAAAATAGCTCCGCAAACATTTCATTCCACTCGAAACCAACATCGTTTGGAATCGTTGTCAGCGGACGCCAGAGGAGTCCCAGAGCTCTACCGCTCCTTCGAGGAAAGCGTCCTGGACTGGGCATTTGAAGGAGCGCAGGATGATCACAGGATTTATCCTACTATTCCTGGACGAAGCTACGACATCCAACATCGCATTGCTTCGTATTTTTCTCATATTTTTTGTCTAACTTTTTGTTTGTTTAACTCTCAAATTCTACTTTGTTTATTTGAAAGTATCTGCTCAGGGCATTGATATACATTTTTAGTTACCCACTTGGACATAGTTAAAAAAAATACTGTGACGCTCCTGCCCATGAACTATATTCTTTGAAAGACAAACAGGGACACTACCGGGATAAGTACTTGCATGGGATTTAACATTCAAGTGGGTGGAAATGTCAAGGGAAAAATAAATTAGTTAAAGGTATCTCTTTAACCTCATTCACTTTGTAAAACACTACACAGTTGTAAAGAGGACCCTTCCGCCAAAAACTATCAAGTCTGAAACATTTGTATGATAAAAATTATACGAAATGGTCCTTTGTTAGTACTATGAAGAAAGACTATCACTAAATACGAATATAATAAATGACTTTAGAGATCCGAGTTTGAATAAAGGAATCTGTAGGACCTACTCCAGAACGTGGATGGAAAACTTTGTAAGTATTTGAGTACTCAATTAGGAAGTATTCAAGTATAAAAAGTTTGGGAATATTGAAATACTTGAGTATTTGAGTTCTATGGTATTTATAGTAATAAAAGTAATTAATTTTCTCACAATTATTCGAGTACTAGAGTAATCTAAAATTTGATACCTTGGTTTTTCTGATTATTTTAAGAAAATAATTAATAGGCTTCAAAACTATTTATTTATTTATTTCGTCTATCAATTACATATTGATTTTACAGACAGAACAGAAAGAACAACTACTGCAAGAGGTAAGCGCTTCTTTACATTTTCTAAATATGCTAACTTACTCTTGTATTCTGATCTAGATATTGAGAAATCTAGGTGAACATTGAAAATATTAAACTTATTAATACATCTAGTCATTATTTCGTAAAGTCCATAATTTGTTCAATAAGAGGGAACAATTAACAAATTTCTGAAACGGAGAGGTCTTTCCAAAACGTAAAAATTTATTAGATTAAAAAAGTCAGGGCATTGAATATCGTAGCACAATAAATTTTTAATACACAAGGCACAGCAACAGTCGCGACGATACTGAAGGGTTATTAAGCCCAATAACATCCGTCTTGAATCATAACTAGGTATAGTTGATTTCTACCATTACAATTTATAATATGCAAATCTAGTAAATGAACATAATAAAATATTTCGACAGAATGTATTAACCCTAGGACCCTACACTATATACTAGATATAAAGCAAATAACCTACACAAGTATTCAACACATCCCAGCACTTTAATTAAGATTTTCTCCCAGAGAATTTTTTTTTTAATTCTAATACTAAAAATCTGTAGAATGGAATAGATCATTTAATTCAATATTTCATGTCGTTTCTGAGAAAAAATGTTTTGAAAGACAAGCGGACAGATGGGGTTCCATTTACTCATATCGGGCTACAGAACCCTAAAATTTTTAGAATAATATAAAAACGTATATATTATATATAATGTAATTTCTGTCGATAATATACCGAATTATAGACATAAATGACAAAAAACTATATAAATAATTATATAATTATATATAAAAGAATATACACATAAATGTGAGGTTCCGCTAACCCTAGACTAACGAAATATGTTCACTGTGTCACTTCCAGACTATAACTAATATTTTTTTCTTCACAAATCTAGTCTACGCAGTTTCCCTTCCTAGCTTAAGTTAGGGCTTAAGGATTGTTTACCTAGAAAGGCACACTTAGGCAATTTTGTTGGCTCTTTTAGTTATGCGTGGGATTCGAAACCCACAGCCTCTGAAACGATAGTCCAGCACGCTAACAGCTGATCTACCATAATCCCCTTCCCCTCTTAACACGATTAAAATTTTTTACAAAAGTAAGCAAACTCCCATAAATTAATGTTTGGGGAGACCCCGCGTAGGATTAATTAGAGCTCTAAGAATGACTGGGATAATTGAGTATTAAAATATTTCATGTTGGAGTAATCAAGTGCTCTTAGTGGTTTAGACCGTGATTGAGTAAATTACTTTGGAGTACCTGAGTAAGCGAGTAATATTTGAGAAAGAAACTATGAGTACTCAATCAAAGAATTTTAGAGTATAAGAGTTTAGGAATATTTAAATAGAACATTTGTAGCCTATAACATATATACATTGTTTATTTATAATTTCTAGGGTTTTTTAAACCTATAGGAGCTCCTAAAACTTGGAATAAACGGAATTAATCCCATTCTTGGGGCATATATCGGAAGGTATTTTTTTTACTTATTAAAACGTATATTTAATTAACTACCATTTTGAATTATTAATGATTTAGTTCTAAAACACTCCAATACTCAACTACTTGATTACTCCTAAACTCTAATACTCGACTACTCCCGTGAATAAGTACACAAATTACTCAAGTTGATAATTTTCTTCTCAAAGGTTCGCGTACTTAGGTACTCCAACTCTGATCCTACTGAAATACTGAAGTAAGTAAGTTAGATGTACTCGAGTAGTAATAGCCTTAGTATTAATGCAGTTCTAATATTATGTATTAGAAAATAGTAAATAAAAAATATATATGGAAAACCTTTATAAAAATCATTAAATTAAAAGTTTCAATAGAAGTCCATTCCATCTTATCTCTGAATGATTCAAGAACACTTCGATTTTGAATTTTTGTTAGCTCTTTTATTTTCTTTTCATTTTCAAATTCCTCGCGGCATGAAGAGCTTCGAGTGGATCCAAATCAATGGCTGAGGAACCGAAGTGACCCATTAATAGTTCTCCACCCACTCAGATACCATCTGCCAATTCCTCCGAGCTTTCCCTGTACACACATTCAAAGGGCTCTCAAAGTGAGCTTCTCATCGTGTAATAGAAAGCCATTTAAGATTACATCTAATGCTCCGGGAGACAGGAGGCTCTTCTTAAAATGGGAATTTTATGCCATACTGTGTCTTCGGAGCTTTGTTGCTTCCCATTATTACCGTGGCCGATGTCATCTTCGTGGCGTCACCGGTACTCATGGTGAGGCACAGGATCCTCTGTGCAGCAACAGAGTCATCAAGGCTTTTGTGTAGTCCCGACTTCCTCCTTTTGTCTGCTGCTTTCGTTACCTAGCGCGGTGCGAAAATCTTCCCCTTTTCAACCTCCTTCTACAGGCTCCTCAGTGCAGGTAGAAATCAGATAGAGGTTTAAACGCTTCTGTTATCCAGGGTACCGTGACGCCTCACGGAAAAGGAAAATTTAAAGCAAAATCATAGTACCAATAAATTCCATTAGTTTTAAACTTGAGTAAAAAAAAACTAAAAAGAAAGGATAACAGAGGAAAGCTTAAGAAGATTATAGGGCCGATTAAGAAAATCAGTTTGTCACCGAATAATTAAACAGCGTAGATTTATAATTGGAAAAATCTTAATATTTTGAGTTGTTGTTCCATAGTTTATTTTTGAAATATCAATTATATCGACCATTTAGGAATATGAAGTCGTACTAAACTCATAAATATTTTTCTTTTAAACCAAATAATCAAACCACTTGATTAATAAGGACAATCTAACAAGTAGTTTATCTTACGAGTAAATTCACCCATCGCCACAATATGATGTTAAGTGGCATTGACCAGAACCGTTGACCCTATTTTGAAAAGTTCAGACGTCATTTACAGTACTCGTATATATAAAAAATTGTCATATTTTGATAATAGCTGCGTTCTTTTCAACGGATTCCTCGTCTGGTTCTGGGTTATGGGAGAAGAACAGCCTGAGTTGTCGATTTGTTTATGATTTAAGCTGATATACCTGCCTGTCTAACATATGAGTAAAATATGAAAATTCCAAATTTAATACGGTACAATAATCATCAACTTCATTTAACAAAATCTTTCCAAAATAATCTGTTAGGAAACAATATTTGCAAAAGACCAAATTTGAACTATGGGACAAATATCACAAATAATTAAGCTTAAATCAAATTTAAATAAAACCAAACCTAGCCAGAGTTAGAATTAAGTGAGATTTAAACAAGGTTTGATCTAAGTTTGAATCAAGATTAGATTAGATTAGTTAGATTGCGCCTGGAAGGTTTAAACCAACTAAATTTAAACCTATTTTTAGCTATTAAATCTAATAAAAGCGTTATTCTATCCATCATCATTGACTTTCCCTTATTTTTTCTCTCTCTATAGGTCGATGATTAAACATATTTTTATTCAACAAAATATGACTTCAAGCTTGGCCAATACAATCGATTTTATGACAAGTTTTTTACATTTTTTCAATTTAAAGAGAGGGTTTTTTAGATATCTCGACAAAATAAAAAGTTAAATGTAGCTTCTAGTTAACTTTACCCATCGAGGTATAAATGATATCAATTAGATTTTTCATTACAAAATTAAAGCCTTTTTTGATAATTTCAAGAGATAGATTTTTTCATAGACATTTAAACCATGCAAAAATTGTAAATAAGGCAAACTGAAATGAAATTGTTATAATTCCAAAAATTTGAAGTGATTTCAATGTGGCTTTTATACCGACATAAGAGGCATCAGTTGGAAAAACGATTCCTTCTTTTGCTATGACTATAAATTAAAGTCAGGGAAAATCATTTTCATTTTCCAATATTTTTCATAGTCAACTTTAATCATGTACAAAATTTAAAAGCAGTATAAAAATTTGTATCTATGATATTCTTTAAGAACAAAGTAAAATAATCGAAAATACTTATAGAACTTCCACTAAAAATTTGATTTATCGTGATGCTTTGATTTAAAATGTTTTGTTTAAAAATTTTCAAATTGATTATTTTATTTTTTCTGATTTGATTTACTAAGACTAGGGCACGACAACGCAGCCGAGCGAAGCAAGAGCGACGACTGGTATCAAAAACTTTTAGATGTGCTCTACTATTCGCCACTTATTACAATTGTTTCGCAAGCGGAATAATATTATAATATAATTAGTATTAACCCATTAATATACAAATTTCAGCTTTTCAAAATACGTTAGTCGAATTACCCACTTCATCTCAAATTATAATTTTTAAAGGTTCCTACATATGTACGCACATAATTTGGAGCGAATAATTAATCAAATCACAAAAATCTTTATGTGACTTAATAGAAATGACAAATTTATGCTAAACCACTCCGATTGATTTCATTGATCATTGCCCAAACATACAAATTATAGTAAATGTTAACTTTAAATTGTATAAAATACAGAAACATGTTTTTGGTTGATTTGATTTTATATATACCTTTCGGGAGAGTTAATAAAATGTTGGTGATTGAATAAAATTTTCTAAATTATACATCAATCGTTTGTTGCAGTATTATATAAAAATGCTAATGGAGTATTGTATGTGTTTAAATTAAAATTATACTTTATTTAGTTTTTCTAAAATGTATCTAATTAGGTGCAGGTTGAAGGATATGTTTCATATCATCTTTTCCAGGTCATAGTGTATTCAATAGTGACGTCGTTAAAAACACTCATTCGACTTTCATGCAGAATTGTTTTAAATCTATTTCGATGCCATCCCGGACACCGACCCCTTCCTAATCCTGCTGGACTTGATGTACTCAATCCAGGCTCTTGGGGAGTTTCATTTCATTTTTATTCACTTTTTTCCATTCCAACATTCTCTGCTCTGGATAGTGACAAAGTGTAATACTTTTCGAATAATATGCAACCCTCAGGACTTACGATGGGCGGACACACTATCCCTGGACCCGGAGTATGGGCCGGGAAAATCAGTGCCGCACGCTGCTTCAATATTTTCATATAGAAAAGCCACTGGGCCACTGTTCACGACGATTCGTGTACTGTATCCAGTTTTGAAAATGGTCGCATATGTGTGTCCCTTTCCACCGTATGTAGGGATATAGAGCGACCAGGACCTCCCGGAGTTGTCCACGTGGGGGCTGGGGGACATTATTGATCACGGGTTCAAGTCACGTCCATCTCCACCGGAACGAAATGCGGTTTCGATAAAGCCAACATTTGGGTCGCCTTTAGCAAATATTTGTAGAATATTTGATAACCGACTTGCGTCCAGATATACTACGCCCGTATATGAAAAACCTATATATATATATATATATTTTTTTTTTTTTTTTCAAATCGCCGTCTGCCATCCACCTCTATCGTGTTTATAAGTTGGATGCTCGTTTTTTCCCCGAGTATATCTTAGATTTTTATTGTTTTTACCGCCCACCCGAAAAGAGTAGCACACCCTGTGTTCAGGGGTCGAGGTTTCTCCGGGAAAGGAAAGAAAGCCTATATCCCACACAAAGTCATGTTTCTAGGATATCAAAAAATCTGCAGGTCAAGAAGGATTGAAATTCCATCGTTCTGCGTGATTTAATATTTTTGACACGTTCAAGTATTTTTGGAAGGGAATGTATACGGAAGATGGCTTTGTATAGGTCCTGAGTGAGGGACAGATGTCGATTCTTGTCTTGTTTACTTAAATCGAATATATCGGCAGGGGTATAATGAGCCTGAGCCCTTACCACAGTTGCATGTGATGGCCAATGTATGACAATAATTAGAGCATAGCAATATTGAAATTTTTTTTTTTGGAGCGGAAAGGCGTTATTGAAAACGTGAGGGAAATCTTTATTACTACTTATACTACCTACTACCTGCGATGCATAAAAAGTCCACTGTTTAAATAAAGGTTGAAAATTGTGGGTACTTACCCCCAGGTGCACGTATATGGGCTGTTAAAAAACTAAAGTGCAATTTACCCCCTTTAATGAAGTAAAAATTTCCATTTTTGATTGCGGGACTGTAAAATATAAAATAAAATTGAGCAATATTGCTAGAGCAGACAATAAATATGTAAACGTATACCTTAACCTTAATATGCCTCGTGAAAATTAATGTAATAAAATGCAAAGCCGATCAAAATCATTAAGTATAGCTTTGAATTGCTTTAAGTTCATTCGAAAATTTTCAGGTTAAAATTCTTAGATTGCACTATTTGGATAATTGGATGAAAAGTGGCATGCTAGTCTGTCACAGGTTAGTAGCTGCAATAAAAACTATTAATTTTCAAAAATATATAAGTATATAGTTATGATTCAATATACCCAAAGAACATAACTAAAAACGTATATATTTGTCAAAGAACTTTTATTTGAAAAGCACAGACCTTTTCTGTAATTGATCAGTTGTTGTAAGTTGTAATAGGATTAACAACACCTTTGGTAGTAATTTTACTATAAAAAATTAGTAGAAAACTAAATATTTCAAGTGCCACTAATGACTTATCCCCGAATGTGCTCGTATATCTTTTGTTTTTCTTAAGTTACCTTTCAACTAAATAAATAATAAATTTTTGTTGAAATAAATAGAAAAGAATTCTCAATATAATGATGTGATTTCCGTTTAAAATTTTCTATCATTACATGTTATGTATTTATTTCAAATACCAGCATCATTCACAAATTCCAGGTTTTTGTGTTTATATATCAAAATGTCAGCAAAATGAAATACTCGTATATAATAAAACTAAACAAATTTTGTATTAATAGGAAATGAACTGTGTTAAATGGGGAAAATTTTAAGGGCAATACCCCGAGGAGTGAAAATGAGAACTTTATTTCATCAGAAAATTTCAGTTTAGCTATTTTGGAAGCTGATATCCCATAGTCAGTCTCAAAATTGACCATATAACCGCTTTAACCACAGCGTAACCAAAAATTTCCACCGAAAACAAAATTTAACCCCCCGACCATGAACGGTAGCGACTATTTATGGAAACTATGGGGCTAACTGAAATGGTCACCAGATGTGAATTGTACTAGGAATTTCTAATATAATCTCATTATTGCGAGTAATCCGCACTAATGCCCGACCATTGGATCGCAATAAGTGAACCCATTATAATCGTTAGTTTCCATGTAATAATTGGCACATTAATGGATATTAGCTACAAATTGGGAAGAGCCTAGTGAAATTGAAAAGTGCCTGAATATTTTGTTGGGGGTTGGGGTGGGGGCAGTGTATGCACCACAAATGTTCACCGGAACGATGCCAGTTTCCTCTTGTATCGGTTAAAAGATGGCGAACATCCAAAATTTATCCTTTTTTAGGATGAATTTTTATATAATATAAATATGTATGTATGTACTTATATATTTATATCTTTTGTGTGGTTTCTGATCGTATATTGATTTTTTTAGTCCTTCCAAAACGAAATGACAATCTCTGTCCGATTGTGGAAATGATTTAAAGTTGGTCTCGCACTGCCACCTTACTTCCGGTGCCAGTTAGTCCCGCATTGTTACACATGCCCTCGAAATGCAATTAAGCTGGGACAGGTCCCTGTGCCCCCCCACCCCCTCTGCAATAACGTGATGCTATCAAGACGACATTCAATCAATAGCTGGAATCTGGCGCAAATCCATTCAGTGGAGGGATGGGGTATTGGAGGATGGGGTTATCTTATCAGGAGATCAAAATTTGTCTGAATTGAATGGGAAACCCGGTTCGATTGGCGTCCTTTACAAATGACTACAGAGGATACCAGAACGAGGAAGCCAGAAAGCTTGCAAGTGAACATTCGCTCGTTCCTTCCCCCGGGATCTCATCGTCCGGGCGCTGGGTCTATCCCGTCCGCTCGATTGCGATGGTGGCCCATAACATTCTGCTCCTCGGGAATTTCAATTACAATGCGGAATTTAACTGAATGACCGCATCAATCACCCGCCTCAATGGTCTCGCGTTAGTCTTCCCACCCAAAACAATCGACCACCCATCGGGACCGCTGCCATACGGCACTATATACCACCCTTACCCCTTTCGCTAAACAGATTCAATTGGGTGTTTTTCTTCGTTCCTGTTTCTTTTTTTTTTTTTTTTTGTTTTGGTTTCCCTTTTTTTCCCAATATTTTCTTTTTTCCCCTCTTGTTTCGATTTTACCGGGTGTAGTACCCAAACACGTCCAGGGTCCCCAATAATTCTCCCAATGTTATAGTTGTTAGAAGTAGAAGTGTTGTGCAGAAACGTGACGCTAAGATACACCATCGGGACCAATATAGGGCCCAACATTTAAGGGCTGAAAATAACTCCACACTCTTTCTTGCCTCCCCATCCCACCTCTCCCCTTTTACTCCTCCTTACCGTAAGTATCAGTCATTCATTCATTCATTCATTCGTTCGTTCGTTGGGTTCGTTCGTTAGTTTCACACTCCCCCGCAAAATCTAGGAGATGCCTCTGCCACGATCTATCTCCCCTTGGACCTCCTAAAATTTATCCCGGTCATATATGAGACAGGATGATGCCCTGAACGAGGATGGTAATAATAGCTGAGGGCACCAAGGGGCCAGTGGTGGGAAGCGGGGATCGACGGGTATAGGTTGGGCATGTGAGTCTTATCTATCGCATATCAGGTTATAGTCGGGGACCTGGACGATATTACGCAATTTGTCATTTGCTTTATTGAAACTGAAGATTGTTAGTTACTGTCACATTGATGGGAAGATTATTAAATTTCTCGGAGGGGTGGAAGGGGGGAGGGGAGTAGGGGCAGGCGGAAAATGGGAATGCAGTAAGGGGGTTGAGAAATATATTGTTTCTCAAAGACAAAGTAATTCTAATTGGCTTAGAATGGAATTTTTTTTTCTGGTTCACGAAATTTAAATCGATCTTGATTAAATTCAGGAATTTTACTGGATTAAGAAGGTTTATTAGGCTTAAGAAATTATATTAAATAAATATTATCCCTAAGTATTAAAAGGAATTGTGAAATCCTTTTTCATTGTCTATACATTTATTAAAATATAACCCTTTCAATCGTTCTATGTTACGAATTCTAGTTGCATATTACCTACTATTGTGCATTATACAAAAAATTTCAAGAATTTATTTATAAAATAAATAGCATCAGTTTTTTCATCATAATTTTCATTATTTCTAATTCTTTAGTTAGTTCTAATTAGTATTTAATGAATTAAGCTAGATATGGGTTTTTGTGGTTGAAACTATGGATACAAATGAAATTTCGACCTCAAAAGATGAAAAAGTTATACTCCATCACTTGCTCCGGCTTGTTCGACTCTCATAATTTCAAGAAGAATTTATTTAATATCGCTGGGATTGAAGTCATTGATATATTAAAAACAAACCTATCAAGTTATTCGTTATGCAAAACCTGAAAGTGCATACTCGTATAAATATAATTTTACAATATTCACTATTATATTTCGATTCAGAGCATTTTTAAATTAATTCAATGTTTCTATGATTTATTTGTCTTGTTATTATGAAAATTGCATGAGTATTTTGTGACAATACTTCTACGTAATTAAATTTTTCTCTCATTCATTAAAATTGATAAAATTAATTGATGCTTATACATATATACGATTAACATTTTCGAACCAAAAATATTTTTACTTAGACTTGATTTTATGTGTATTTAACTTTAAATTTTAAATTGGAAAAGGTATTTGGTTATTCGATTAAAGTAATAGTAGCAAATAGTTAAAAGAACATTTCGCAATATAACTTGTTGTTGGAATTTAGACAGTGGGGCATTTACATAAGAAAGGAACCGTCCTTTTTCACTCTTTCTGTGAGTGTTTGTACTATGAAAGGGCTATAACGCCAATAGTAAGATCCCAAACATCGGAGTCAACTGTGCAGGATCTGGAAAACGGAAGATAACATAACAACGTTGGACTAGCCATCCCAATCCCCAGACGCCAATCTAATTGAGAATGTGTAGGGCATAATGAAGAGTCAACTCGCTAGAAGGCTTGTATAGAATCTCAAGCAGCTAACACGGATTCGGAAAATTTGGCGTTCGCTGTCGATTGAATATAAGGAAAACTCGGCGAAAGCATGCCAAGAGGTTGCCAGACCATTCTCGATAGCGGCGGAGACTACACAATTTATTAATTGGTTGCGTCGTAGTACTTTCAATGTACTTGTATGTAAAAAAAAAATAGAAATAAATATTTCCTGTTTAAGTAAAAAAAATACGACTCCTTTCTTGTCGATCAGACTGTAAATATGGTTAAAGTATGGTTACATAGATATCAATAAATTGCCATTAAAATTCTATTCGTGAAATAACACGTTCTGACTTCCTTCCCTTAAAAGATTTCTGAAATTTAAGACGTCGATTTAATACAAGAAGAGTGAACTGCAAACCTCTAGGGATAATAGACGCAAATGTAATCAATGAATCTTATTTTGATTGTAATGCCAATGCATATAAGCAAGTTTGTGTGCAGTAACTTTAATGTATCCATCCTGTTGGATCGACTGTAGAAATATTGCATGTTTGGTTTTATATACCCCGAGCAAAATGAACACTCCCCAAACAAATGCATTCTGACATTTAGCATATCCATACAACGACACCGTTCCCACATACAGCATCTGTATCAATATATCAAATCAAGTAAGACTTTGGAGCTAAAGTTATCTCAATTGATTTATTTAACAATAGTTTATACCTTGGGAACAGGCAGATGAATATGCTTACATACTAGATTACAATAACCCCATCCTCTGGGATATATTAGTTTTGCTCCTATCATCAGACTAGATCCAAATTAATTTCATTTCTCTTAGGAAATGGACATACAAATAAAGAAACATTTGTTTTTTCTTAGCTTTTTGCACTGGATTGGCTTATTGAACTTTGGAAGAAAACTGCAGCAATAATTACTATTTTATGTTTGCTTGACTTTTGTTAAGATAAAATACAAACTTTTACTGGCTGGGCTGGGTAAATACGCTTCTTATATTTTGACTTACCAAAGTGTGCAAGTCTAAAGCTAGCAAATTAAATATAAAATGCATTCTCAACAAGATAACTATCCTAAACACGAAGATAAAGAATTTCAATGTTTAAATTTGACTTAACTAGTAAATTGAAGAATGAAAAATTTAAGTGACTACAAAATTGATACAAAGAGAATAGAATAGTCATTAGTTCGAGACTTTCAAAGTTGCTATTTATCATGTTACGTACAAACTAAAAATCTGCATATACAAGTTCTTAACCAGTTAGCTGTGTTGACCCCTTTTCAAAACGGGCACCCTAAAGTGTCGCAAATATGAAGCAATGATCACTTTGTTCGTACTATTTAAATAGCTATGAAAATTAGTTTTTACGCACGACGATTATACTTGTCAAACCGCTAAATATTAATATTATTTCATGACGAGTATACTCGTCAAAGACAGTTTACTCATTAATTTTAATGGTTTAAACAAAAAATTCCAAGGGAGTTGTGCTACTAGAGCTGGTTTTTATTAAGTTCATTTTTCTTGTCCTTGTTGTTGCCTATCTGCACCAAAATATGAAATTCATACAATCCTTAATTACCTTTTCTTATCCCATGGCATCATGTCGCTGAGACAAGTCCCGAACTTTGCGCAAACAAATTAGAGAATTGCCCAGTAAATAAGTAATTTAACAAATTAACAGAAACACACTTCTCACATTTGTGTAAAACAAAATAGAAAAACGAAAAACTTCTGCAATTGCATTTTCAATTAGAGTGCTCCAACATTGAAACACGACCTGGCGTTTGGGGGGTACTCTTAAATTCAAACTGAGAAGGGTGATATATGGGTTTTAGTGGCTGATATATGTTGATGTTGCTTATAGTGTATAAAATTGCGAATGTAGAGATGTATTTTGTGTTCAATTACCGATACTTAGTCTCTCCCAGTGGTTCTTAATTACAACCTGAAGTAGTACTTAATTTCATTACCTCGAATCGGCTCATACACGAGAGTACTTTGCATGTTGCTATACATGAAAAGCACACCCACCCCGGAAAGTGATAGGCCCGGCCAATCCCTGTATGGGGTAAAAGTGGAAACGAGAGGGGATGGAATCAGGCTATTAATTCTCGTTTCCCAGTACTTCACAACTTTTTCGAAACTTTTACACAAATCCGAATTTCCTGTAAACTTTCACCTTGCATGAATCTGGCAAAGGGAAATAGCTTCGGATACACAAAGAATTCAATACGGGCTACGGTAAAACCACCCTGCATGCAGAGGGGTGGGACAGAATGGAGCCAAGGGGAGCTCTTAGTATGCTCCACGGTTCTTTTGGGGCAACAGCGTTCCAAGATGAGAACATAAATTGGAAAAAGTTGGGTGTAGCCCCGGCTAAATGTATCACCAGGGCTCATAGAGGTGTCATCCCAGCACATAAGACAGTGTTCCTGGACTCGATACCATCGAGGGTGTGGAAACTTTTTCGGATGGTGTCAGAAGCGGGATGCGACGAGGAAACAGCCCGGATTGTGGTAATTGCGATTTTTGGCGGACAGGTTGGGATTTTTGGTTTGGTGCTTTTTTTCCTTTTTTTCATCGCGGTAAATTTTCGTGGAATTTCATACTGTGGTCGCTTCCCGCTCAGCCCAGTCCAACCCTCAAACTGGACTGACTTTCCCTTACTTTTCGGTTGTGGTGGGTCTCGTCTGGGTACCGAGCTCGACCAAGGTAGCAGTGGGAATGGGCGAAGGGAATAATTTTTGGCAGCTTTCCTACAACAACAGCGACTGCAACATAAGTGCCCTACCAACGGTACCGGCAACTTTTAATGTGAAAACTTTATTCCGAGTGATGCACAAGTTTTAATGAGCATTCGTGTGATTCGGTGGGGTACTGGGCGGAGCGCGGGTGGAAATTATGTTCTTAGGCAATTAATTTGCTTCAATTTTCGGTTCTAGATAGCGGTGGGTGTCCTACTACGGGGCCCTTGCACCGCTGTAGGCGCAACCTACAAGTTTTTGCTCCTTGAAGTCGATGCAGCAGAAAGTCATCGTCCTTAATTTGCTGTGTTATGCTGTAACAGTTGCTCGAAATTCCTTACTGACTGAATCTTTCTTATTATTTCTAGAAGGAGAGGGGCAAAATGAGGGAAAATAGCGTAAGAAACAACGAAAATCATCATATCTCGGGAAAATTTATAAAATAAGAGCCCATTTCTCATATCGAGGATGCTTAAATAATTGAATTTTCCCCAAAACTAGTTGCCAGAAAATTATGGAAATTTTCAGTATCTTTCGAATTATATACGAAGAGAAAGTACGCAACAGTTTTAATCGCTTGATTGGCAGGAAGTTGGAAGATTGCTAAAACTTCCCTACCGAATCTTTCTAGGGAATCAATTTAATTATTAATGAAGAGATTGTGCCAGCTCAATTAATGATTTGCCGAAGCTGATGGAAATTTTACAGTTGATTGAATATGACTTATTGAAAACATCCATCCCCTACCAAAGTAATTCTCATAAGGCTTACAGATCAAAACTTTAGCTAGAAAATAACTAAAACACTGGCGATTTTAATTATTTTCTACAGTAAAAGTCGACAAATCGAAAAATTTTTAATATTCCAAATTCAGTGGTTATATTTAAATCTTCCTGACAAAATACAATTCTAAAGATATGAGTCTATAAAGATTTTTTATTTTCAAATATTAATTTCATATTACATTACATCACATATTTTATATAGATACTAAAAAAAATATTTTTGTAATTGTAATCAGAACACAGTCATTTTAAATGTTAAGAGATATTTTAAACCCTTTCTTAATTGCACCAACAAATAAAATCTCAAACATAAGATAGTCTGTTTTTAATAATTTTTTCATAAATGGTCAAAATAGGGTTTTTAGTCCTTTGTAGTTCTATTTATTTTTTTACAAAATCATAATATAGCGAAAACATTTTTTTAGAAATTATCTGTCAATTTGGTTATGATTTTGAGTTCGTACAAGCCCAATACTAATTTTATTTCAAGCAGAACTTTTACTCTACTAGAGTACCACCATTAGCATTACAATTACAATTACCAGATCCAAGTAATGCAGGCAAGACAAATTACCAGTACCATTACCACTATTGGTAAATTAACAAATTTAATTATCATTACCAAATTTAAGTACCGTATTGATACTTCACCATTACCGTACTTCAGAAGCATTACTTAGCATTATCTGGAATAACTCAACATTACCATTGTATTGCCTAATTGTACCTAGCATTACTCGACATTGTGCGTAGTATGTAGACTGGGGGAAATAATGTTATATTAAATATTTTTCAAATGTGCTTATGAGAATGAAAAGATTTCAATGTGTGTTTTTCTCTGATTTTAGAAAAAAACCTTTCGCAAATAAATAATAAAAGAATTCTTTTCAAAATAATTTTTAAAATAAATTTTTTTACAAGCTAAAGGTTAGACAAACTAGAGTTTTGTGCCTAATAGACAAGTTGACTATATGTTTGAATGCTGGTGCAATTTCACAATAGTTTTTATATAGCTCTCATCTAAAACCAGATTAATTTAAAATAGAACGCAACAAATCATTAACTGATTGAGGAAAAAGCCAAAATTACAACTCTAAAAGATTAATCAAAGTTTTCAAACCATCTTCCTATCAGGGAAATAAACGGAAATAAAAACGTTGTGCAATATTTTCTAAGAGATCGTGAAAATTATGGTCAAAAGGACAAGATTGCCGATCATCAACAGTGTTAACGACGCAAAAATTGCAATTGATCTGAAATGCTCCGCTGAAATGATCGCCCCCCATTTTCCGGCATATTGACCAGTGTGTACTGGTCTAGGCTGGCAATTTCAGCAAGATAACGCTTCAGTTCATGTGACCAGGTCAACTTTAGTTGAATTTGAGCAACACGGAATCAAATCTTTTTGACACTTAGCCAACCAAATCACTAGATATGAACATTATTGAAAACATCCAGACGATTTTTTCTTGAGATGTGTACAGGGAAGGCCAACAATAAAACAGCAAAGTCGAATTGAGGGAAATCATCGACGTGGAATGGCGAAACATCCCATAGGAAAAAATCTGGTCTCGGTATAACAGTTTCCCTTGTCGAATCATCGCATGATACGTAGATGATAAGGTAAATAGACAAAATACTGATTAAGGTTTTTTAGAAAAATGTGATTCCTTACCTTCGAAATTTTCTCATTCTTATGAGTTATTTTGAAAAATATGGATGCCTCTATAGCTTACTAGAATTCAAAAAATACAGATTCGATCCTCTTAAGATTTAACTTTTCATGTATGCAAATATTTAAATTAGTATTAATATTTACTATGCAGTTTATGAATAAATGCGGATTTTAGATTTTCTCTAAACAGCTTAAAATCATGATGCAGATAAGAACGTGCATGGTTACAGCTCTGCAAAATTTTTGTAAAGGTCCTTAAAAGGGCAATCGGCTTAAGCAGCAGCACTGACGGCCTTTAAAGGGCAAAAATCTTGATGAGCTTGTTATTAGTACACTCGGTAGCCCCGTGCAATTTCATTATCGTGAAAAGAGCACTCTAAAAGTTGTATAAAAGCGGAAATCGCTCCCAACGTTAACATTATGGGAACTGGGAAACGCATCAGCTCTACGCCCGACGCTGATACAAAATCTTCAATGAATATTTAATTAGAGTAGTAAAACGAGAGATTTATGTTAAAATAACTCAGCAAGCAATTTCCTCCAAAAATTAAAGCGACTTCACATCATCTGGGCGACTGGATGGCCCTGACGTAGTCCCTGCAGCTCCTTTGCGCCGGGAGTTTTGAATACGAAATTTAGGACTCAAAAGTCCTTGCGTACAGCAATACGATCTCATCATCGGTGTGAGCAGAACCATAAATTGCGTTTATACCAGAGTTATGCCGGATAAATCGTCATTTTCCATACTCCTGGCGTATACCGGCGTCGAAAAAAAAAAAAAATATTGAAGATGAAGGGAACAAAAAAAAAAAAAAACGAGCGAATAAACTCGACGAAATCTTCCAGAAAATTTACATAAATACACCAAAAGTACTTTCTCATCAACTCAACATTGAAAAGGAATCTACAGCCGACAACAGTTTGGGGACACAAACCAAAGAGGACGAACATTTTTGTGGAGCACCACCACACCGTCGTGATGGGTAAAAGGACGACACTCAAAATGAGATGAGATGCAAATTCCTCAAATCTACGGGGAACAGGCACTCAAATTAGCGACGGAGTTAGACAATTTTATTGAATCATTTCGGGCAGAAGTTACGATTTTAAGTTAATTTACCCTCCAGGCCTCTCGAGACGACGACGATGACTCTGACGACGTTGAATAGACTCAAGGGGGGATATGATGAGACGAGGGGATAGAAGGGAGGAAGCCCAACTGTAACGATGATGATGAACGAACGAATAAATCTACAAAGTAACCAACTAACCGACCTACCAAGCTTCTCTTCTTCCCGGATAAATGTAAATGAGTTTGCACTACTCTGCGACAATTTAAATCCCTCAAGGAATAAGAAATGAAGTGCGTCGGTGAATCCGGCGAGGAGCAGGCATAAACAAGTTTCAATTGCAAAAATGGTCTCGACATAGCGATGAATGCGCGAAGAGAATTGGGTCCCATTCCCCAAAAAATTAAAAAAAAAAAAAAAATCCCCCGCTCGAATGCGCTGTGACTAGCTCAACCCACTGCCACCCATCGGCACAAGTTTGGTCCCATGACATTCAAATGAAAAGCAGCAAATTTGTGTCAAGGATGTGGAACAGCATTAGCACAGCTATCAACTGCTTTTCTAATTTTTTTATCGATCTGCCCCAATTTTTATGTAACAATGTTATTTTTTCTGAACTTTCCCTTCAACAATTAATTCTAAGGGCCTGTTTCGTTGCAAACACCAAACCAGCGATTGGTTCGTTTCTTCGGTACAGATCAATTTTAATAATTAAAAACAAAAGCCACTTGTCCTTAAGCATTTTATCTTTCATTTTTCATAAATTTCGAAATATTCAGATTAAATCCTTTCGTAAATTGAATAATTCCTATAGCAAAACTAATTAAGATCACTAAGAAAACCTTACATTTACAAATTGCGATTTACTATGATAGTAAGCTTAATTCCGATCTATTTATTAATCAAATTTTTTAGTTATATAAATTACTTGATTTTTAACCCTTAACGATCAAAAGATCCAAGCTACGCGGACATAGCACTTACATAAAAGGAACTAAATATATTGAATTTATATTTAAATAAACCATATCAAATATTTAGTTTAAGTTTATCCTTATAAAAGGTTTAGAATTTCGCCTAATTCGCCTAAAGCTCTCGGCCGTTAAGGATTAAATTTTATTTATAAATATTCCGGAAACAAATCAAAAGAAACTAGTTCGATTTCAAATTACCCCGATTTTAAATTAAATGCGTAGTTGATTATTTTATAACAGAAACGATTTTGATTTCAAAGTATTTTACTCTATTCTGGAATCCATTCGACTCGAATGTAAAAGACCTCAGAAAATCTCGTTTCTAATAAATTTATTTGTTACCTTTGACTTTAATTATTTTTTTCGTTCAAAATTAAATTAATTAATAATTAATTAAATTAATTCGAGAGAACAATCCAACCGAGTTATTTTTACGTTTTATTTGGGACTAATTTAAATCAAAAGTAACTACAAAGTGGCCCAAAAGTTTCTGCCCCACAAGCTTTTTGTCATAAAAAGCAAACCAACAAACATAACTTAGAAATTCAAAATTATTTGTGATGCTAACATAACACAGATTATTATTCTTATTACTAATAATGCGTATGTCTACCGTTGTTATCTATACATTCTAAAATACGTCGTCCAAAACTATCACATAAATTTTTTAATTCGTCATCTGTGTAGCTGCTCCATTCTTGCTTTACTCTTGCAATTAATTGTCGTCTATTTATCGGCATCGGAGGTCTAAATAGATTCTCTTGAAGTCTAGCCCAAACGTGTTCGATTGGGTTAAGGTCAGGAGAGTTTCAAGGCCAATCTTCCCAAACAGTTGAAAACATCGATTTTGCCAGTCAATGTTACCTTTGCTGTTTGCGCTCGTGCCCCATCTTGCGTAAGAATTACCGAATTTTTATCTGGAAACTGTCTTCTGTCATCCTGGCATGCGTACTCTGGTAAAACCCGGTAAAAATAATATCGATCTACTATATGTAGAAATTATTGGACAGGGTTCGAACCTGTGTCCCTTAATGCTCTCTAACCAACTTAGCTACCGACTCCGTTTCGAACAGTTTTTGTTGATGTAAATTTAACTACTTTAAATAAGTAACAAAGACACATTTATTAAGTAAACTAAGAAAAATTGCAACAACATTTTTTATAGTGTACTTTAAAATTTGTATGCCTATAATTTTGATTTGGTTGCCTAGTGTGTGCTGCTTATATACACACTAAAACTATTTAATACAGGCATTTTCAAACTATAACAATGTGACCCAATTTGGAAAGTATCAATGCTATTCAGCGTCCTTATTACAAACCCCATAAAATTTATTTCCACTATCGAATTATTTTCGCAGTGCTATTGCAGTTGACATTCTCAGTCCTTCGAAGGGGGTAAATCCCATCCGTACACTCTACCCACTGAACTCCTATTCCACTTCAAAAATTTTTGGAAAACTTTTATCTCTTGGGTAAGCAATCGCAGTCGCCCTCAATAACTAGGTTTATATATATAAAAAAAAAAAAGCGCGCAATAATTTTGCATGTCAGCAACATGCAGTTTTTGGATTCGATGGCTAGAGATTTGTTACCATGGAAGCTTTCATCCTATTACACTTTTTTTCCACACTTTAATATTTTTTATCCCCCCCCCCCTAGCAAATATTTTGTTTTCAATATCCATTACTTTTTGAGCTAGACCTTGTTTGAGTTACCTACTCGACCGGCGAAAGATATGAAAATAGTAAAGGACTTGAACACAAATGTTTAGAGAATTTTGTCCATGCTTAGAGGTGGTACGGTGCTGCGGGGGCATTCTGCCGTTGAGTGGAAATAGCCTTAGCCATCCATAGGCGAGCATTGAGTAAAATGTTTATCACAGGAAAAATACTGAATTGGGGAAAATAACTCAGGAAATTGATTCCAACATATGTATTCCATTTAATATTTTTGTAAACATTTTGAACGGAACTCAGCGTAATTCAATCGCTTTTGTATTTAGCCGGTCATGGGTGTGCCTTAATTTTTTTTTATGTTTTTTTTTATATATATATTTTTAGACCAACGTACCTCAGTACTAAAGCCAAATTTTTCTGTGTAGGATGTAGTTCAAATGGAAAATTCTTTTATGCTGTATAAAGTTTTCATACCCATCCAGGTTGAATTAATTTTGGTTTTTTTTTTTTTAATTTCATATACGGAAAATTAAGAATTTCAAGGGATAAAAGAACGTTGCAATAATTGAAAGTAAAGGGATCAAAATTCAAAGGGTGCAGAAGTTTGAATTTTACTCGAACTTTCTCTCGTATATGCTTTTAAAAGCAATTTAATCTTCGTGTAGTTAATAACCCAGATTTTCGGCCATACAGACCTAAAAGTTTTTGCCACAAGGGAACATGTATGAATGCAATTTTGTAAGCAGAATAAAGTTTTTTTTTTTTTTGCAGCGCTCGGTTAGCTCGGCATATGTAATAAAGAAATTTTAATTATATATATAAGCGTAAGGTTAAATAGAAAATAGTCTGGCATGGTCAATTTCTACTGAAAATAATATTTCTTGGCTGATTAATCAATGCAGTCGCTTGAACACAAATAGGGCAAAATATCACAAGATTCAGTACTATCACTATCACTATCATCACTATCACAATTTAAAAATAACGTTTAATGAATGGAGAGAATTTATATGTATTTATTTATTTATTTCGGTAACATGCTAGCTACATCACAACATTTATATCTGCCAAGCAATATTTTGAGTTGGGATATACACAGATAAGTTAAATTCAATCAGAGTAAAGTTAATATTAGTTTTAAGACCCTAAGATCAAAAAGCACGAACCCACCTCTGAACACCTTCAATGCGATTGGAGTTTCGAACATAGGCTGGTAACCAGACAGGACTGTAATACTGAAATACTCCAATAGAAAGAAATAATGTGGTCAATATGATCGTTGGAAATAAGTTTGAGATGGAGTAACACATAAAGTTTTTGGAAATATGAAGCCATTCATACTATAAACAAAATTTAAGGGGACTAGCTTACGAGAAAACGGCACTTATCAAAGTTTAAGAACAGACATTCTTTAACGAACCATTCAATACGTCTACAATGTAAAAAATTAATATAATTCCATTGTAACAATCTCTGCAAAATAATTTTGAAAACAAGGTAACATTTACACTTCTTATTTAAAAATACAACTTGGATTAGTATCTTCACCATTTACTACAAAAATGTTTACTTTTGCTACATTAGTTGGATCGTGTATCAATTGAACTGAACCTTATTACCAGTTCCTCAGAATAAGGATTAGAAATTTTCATTCAAAAATGCATCAAATTGTAATGATTCTATTCATTGAAAACATCAAATCTTTACTTGAACATTTCTTAGACTAAATTGTCATTTAAAAGTGCATAAAGCTCATAAAAATTTCTTGCTCTTTTTATGAATTTTAACTATTTGCTATGAATTATCCATAATAAATTTCAAACCTAAGCAAAATCTTCTTTTTTTCTAAATAGACGAAAAGAACATAGCTATTGAATCATGGAAAAATCCTTTCAAATAATAATAATCCTCAATTTAGCGTAAAAGTTCTTTATAACCAGTGTAATTTTTACACGTTTTAGAAGGAATGCGACTTGTTTGTGTTTTATTCTACGAAATGCCTTTAATATTGAGTTTTACAGCTAACAAATTTGACCTTATTGGGGGGCATCATCAGAGATCGCCTTCCATTCCTTACTTACCTTATTTACGAAATTAATGAATACAAATGGGTTTTTGTAAATATACAAAAATAAATCAAAATTGGAACGTGTTGTACTAGTTTTACCCATATATAATTTGTTTAATTACTCTTATGAAACGAAATAAGAACAACGATATTTTTTTAGATACTATCAAAAAATATCTCGATTGTTTTGTGTCTGCGTTTATATAATTGATATAATCCACATTGAATACCTACTAAATAAACTCCGAATCATTGTGTATGGTTTTTCCACGTCGACAGCTCTAACGTTGGCACAAAGCTCGTCCTAAATTTATAGTATCATTAGCGAAATTCGTAAACGACTTGCTAAACCCCACAACGTAGCAAAAAAGAGTAATTTCCTATTAGGCGAAATAATGAACTCGTGCAATCAAATGGCACTAGAGATCCATTCGAATGTGATTTACAAGTGGAATAAACTTCATGAGCTTGCTACGGTGTAATCCATCAAAAATACATTGTACCTTCTGCCGGTGGGGAGCATACACACACCTATCATTTTGTCCTCGACGGCAGGAGTGCCCCATTCCTGCAAGAGCACCCTATCTCTCCCCAAAAAGTCTTTCCATTCTATGTCACCGCATCACATCACATCGGCTGACCTGATGGATGTGGAAGTTCAACTTATGAGCTGCCAGGATATGGGGGATCCCGGACGACACAGAATATTTTGGGGTGAAATATTTGTTGGCGCGCACATATTAGAAACAAACAGACAACAAATAGTCGTAGCCGTCGTCATCGCCCTGGTGCCTTCTGTAGGTACTATGCCGGCGCGGCAAGGCGTACTTCCTTAAATGATAAATGGTTTCACGTGTGCTATCGAATCCAGGCAATTCTGACACACATGGAACGAATGGCACTTTCCTCTGCATGATAGTAAAAAGTAGTTGCGGCAATCGTGTGCTGCAGCTAATTCTAGTCTCTGCGACAGCTACGACCTCAACGGCGACATCAACGTCGACGACGACGACGACGAGGACGACAACACCCCATGCCACCCCTAAGCCGAGCCACACAAGTGGTTTACTCTATTCTACTGTTTTGAGCTTCTTATCAATCACAGGCTCAATGATTTATTGGGTAAACCCCCCAAAAGATATGTGCTACCAAGGCCGGTTAAGTGGAGGTAGTTGATAAAAATAGTAGTCAGTCCCCCTGTCTGTAGCCGAAGGAATCCCGGCACAATGGCACGGAGAAAGTGATAAGATGACTCGAGAAAAGGGGGATGTTGATCGTAAATGTTTCCTTGTAATGCTTCAGTTAATCCAGAGAATTTTTATCTCGCATGTTACTGTTTTGCTTAATGGAGTAAATTGGGAAATCTACGAAATACATCGAGTTATTTTCTCTAAGTTGGAGGGTTGTAAAGTAGTCATTATTTTTAGTAGTAATTACTATCTAATTACATTTAAATTATATATTTCATTAGTTTTTAAATAGTAATTCTAATTTTTAGTAATGAAATATATCATCTCACTCACATCTTATTTAACGTTCCTACCACGATAAAAAAAGGTCTTTTCATTGACTGATCTAGATCGATCTAGATTGATAAAGTTCAAGAGATCTGCATTCGATAAGAACTGCGTTGTTCCTTTGTGATCTAAACTTATCTGCTTCATGTTTATTGAGCTTGATCTAGGTTGAGAATTATGGATCTTCTTCTGATCCACAAGTTTTTATAGACCAAATTAGATCAGGGCGTTTAACAATTTACCAAGTTATGTAAAATTACTTTTCTCATAACATTCCCAAAAAAATTAAGGAACTTAAAGCAACTTTCAAAAAAATTCACTTCAATACAAATTTAATTTAAGCTTACCTCAAACCAGGCTTAATTAACCCCTTTAACAATTCGGCAGAGATAAAATTTAACAAGATTTGAAAATAGAAATTTTAGAATTTAGAATGGGCACTTAATTTTAAATTTGATATTAATATTTTGCTGATATGTTACAACTATTGAAAATTCACAATTTTATAATGAATTTAAAGTATTAGGGTCACTGATGTAGGCATTAATTTCGAATTTATTTTTTTTGTAGGCTAAACAGAATTGATACTTTGCAAGTACAACTTTACATTTACTTATTTCGCTTAATGCAAGTTATAGAGAACAAACAAAAACAACTAAAACTAAGACTAAAGCTACATAAAATAAGAACAGCAATATCAACATGAAGTGGAACAGACGGGAGGGACTAATTAAGATAGTGTGACTGGATGGTAAAGGGAGTGTTTGAGGGTACCTTTATCGATGTGGAAATAAAAAGGGGTGGTATAGTTAACTTTGCATAGCATTCTTGTAAAGGGTTAGGTAATTATATTATAATAGGTGACCGAATTTAAACCTGACCAATCGACAAGTTTTGTTTTTGTTAGTACCACTGTAGATTTTGGGAATTAGAAGAATTAATTTGAAATTCTGAATGCAATTTTCCCTGTTGTTATTTCTGAAATTCTTCCACTTATGAACAACCGCAGGTTTATAATTCCGTCGGAAGTTTGGCAACATCCGGTCATTTGACATAGAATTTAAATGAATGATGCAAATGTGGTTCCTGATTATGACCGGATATCCTAAAGGTGTCAGTAAATAATACACTCCCTTTAATAACGAATTTAACGAGAGATCCACTCCTTCCATGAGGCTTTGGTTTATCCACCTCTAAACTGAAGATATATGTCCCAGAGGTGGTATATGGTATGCTGAACGGGGAGTGGGTGTTAGTGTAGCCCCAAAACTGGGGCAGAGCAGCGAAGTAAAAATGTCAAGCCTCTGCGCCGGGAGGAGGAGTGAAATACACAATTTGCCCCTGATCCGCTAGCAACAAGAGAGCATTCTTGAATTTCCTCTAGCACCGAGAGGGCTGTGCTGTGATTGACATTTTCCATTCCTCGAATAAAATATAACATAGCCTCGCCTCAACAGCTCCAAGTCTCCAGGTAGTGGCCTCCGCTGCTCCAGTTTTCTGGAACTACCTCAAAAACCTATCCTCGAGCACTATACCCAAAGTGACTGGGGTTTAGGGTTGGGAATGATGTCCCACCCCATCTTTCGTGGCATCCTAGTCCTATATATCCAGAGAATCCAGGAGCTACCATCGCTCCACCGCACTCAGTGCGGACCCATCAACTTTCTATTCCAGGGAATCGCTGGCATATCCTTGCCATCAAATAACTTGGGGCTAAACGCCTGGAATACTAAAAAGTGGGAGCATACAGTCGGGCTGCGGATGGGCACGAGACGGGGACAGAATTTGGTGGTCGGTTGCGGGTGGCACAATGACGCCACTGGCACACCAGAAAAGGATCTCGAAAACCGACTCCATTTCCCGCTCCTTCGAACGGCATCGGGAGTTATTTGGTATTCAACAAAAGAACCTTGCGATAGTGCTCCGGTTGCGCTTCCTTCGACTTGGTGTTGTCACCGCTAGTTACTGCACCTTTAAGAAAGTTTACATTCGAGTTACAACTTCTACCAGCCGGGAATGCGCCCTCCACCCCCCGTCCCTTAAGACCTCGGGGAAAGCTGGTTCTGGTGCAGCCAAGTCAAGCCATCACCCGGTGGTGTGAACCAGAATTTCAAAGAAGAGGTTTTAACACTTTGCCACTATTCATTTCATTCATCCGCACTGAGCTGTGCCTCCTTCCTCTGGTTAAACTCCTTAAAAAAAAAAAAAAACAAAAAAAATACACATCCTTCCCGCCAAGCTTCTGGAAAAATACCGGGAAGGGATCCCTTAAAAGACAGCCACAATGATATGAATATCTTCTCCCGAGAGATGCACTGATGCAGTCAAAGGAATATTTCATGCAAAAAAAGGGGGACATCCCAGAAAAAAAGTGGGTCAGAGGAGCGATACAAAACAACCAGATGGTGGCTAAGTACTTGAACGTTTGTTACCTTTATTAAGTACTCCGCGGCGCTCTACCGGGAACCGAAGGGCGCTGAACAGGCCAAGGAAAATGGCAGCAAAACTTCTTGGGTGTCTCCCCGTAAAGAGCATTTTTACGGTAAATTTTAAAATTTTTCCTTCTTTCAACTTTATGGATGAAATTTAAGGGATTATAAAAATGGAAGTGGATAGAAAGAGGTGTGACACTTTTCCGTATTTAAGCCCATAGAAAAAGCTCAAGGCTACTTTGGAAGTTTGTAATTTTTCTTTACTTTTAAATTAGGAAGTTACTTTACCAACTATCCGAAAAAAAATTTATAGAAGACGTAAAACAATAAAATGAAATTATTAACCAGAAATAATGTGGCACCATATGGTTTCGAAATGATAATTTAGTTTACTTATACCACCAGTGTAATTGAGTTTAAAAAATTAACGAATAATTGATGATACATCATTTATAACCAAATTCGTTAAAATTTAAAGTTATGTTAAAATCGAATCATGTAAATTTTTAATTTATCTCTATAACCGTTTGCGAGAGGAAAATTATTAAAATGTGTATACTTAAAATACTTAAAATATTCACTGCATTGTTTTTACATTACAGTGACGCCATATGGTGCCACAGTAAGGAATTTGAGGCATATTTGTTTTGATACTAGTATAAATGCAACATACCACTCTAAGTATTTAAATACTACTACATCAAACTGGATAACTAGATCTATGGACTCAATACATGGTCAGAGATGGTCCAGTATATCAGCCTGTACATTCACCAAATGGTTCATTGGTCGTCCAGACAGGAATAATGCAAAACTTCTAGTTGACTTAGGCAGGAAAAATTGCAAAAAGCTTGTAGGGACGGTCACAGGACATAACACATGCGGCAAGCATCTGAACACCCTAGAGATCATCAGCGGCTCGGCGTGTCCTTCGTGCGGGGAGGACGAGAACAGTACGGAGCACTTCCTATGTAACTGCCCGGCCTTCTCTCACGCGCGCATGACGACGTTTGACGCTGATGTAATGAGAATGGAAGACTTCAATTCTCAATCTCTATCTGATGTTCTTAAGTTCGTCAAGATGACTAAAAAATTCGGATAGGGTAGGGGACGAGTGCAATGGACCGTGGTCTGAGCGCTCGAGGATGCCGCCTATCCCATTCTCTCTAATACTAATACTAATACTACATAAAAACTATGGATGCAAAATGAAAAAATAAAATGAATCATAAATCAAAGCGCAGATAAATAAATGAAAAAAATACTCAATGGTCAAATGAAAAATATTGATTCTCTCAAATAGTAAATTAATTCGATGTCTCCCCCTGGCACCCCATTTACGGGTAAAAGTTGAACGAAAAAGGAAGATGTTTTCACCTAAATGTGACTCCGACGTAGAGTAAATTTGTCAGGCTTCAAAGCTTTTTTGATGTGATGAAAATGACTTTTTGATGCAAATTAACCCGACACCGAATAACACCTCTGCTGAATTTTTAACAGGCACCATTTAATATGAGGTTGTGTAGATAGAGAGGTATAGGATAGATGAGAAATTTCCCAAGGGTGTGGAAAAGGAAGGGAAGAAAAAAAAATGGGTTTTCATAAAAAAAATTTTATATATATATTCTAGAGTACCGGGGTTAGTTATTAGTGTGTCAGGTGCTGAATATCATTATCACACACATTACACTGGAAAATCTAAAAAGGGATTTTTTATTTTTAAATGAAACTTTTCCACCATCTCACCTTTAAGTGCTTTTTGGAGGTGATTACTTAAAGTGGATGGCAGGTTACTTTCTTTTTTCTGATTTAGTTCGCCCTTTTCTGGGGCAGTAGGACAATTTATGTGATTCATTTTAAAGAGTTTACGACTGAAGATTTATATTAGTTTTACTTTAAAAAATTTTTGCCAATTTATCTAGTGAGTGTGTGAGAAATGAAAATAACAGTCATTATTTTTATATCTGAACAAAATTCTAACTAAAATCACTTTAATTTGCATTTAATAATATGGAACAAATTGAGTTTGCGGCCTCCTTATGGATTTTAATGAAACCTTATACGAAGGTTTATTTGGGGTCAAAAGTGACGAATATACAAATTTTGTCCCTTATATTTAACTTTAAAATGTCTAAAAACATTAAGTATTGAAATACTAACAGCCGAAAACTATCACTTTTCAAAATTTTTACAAGTCCAAATACAAACGGCTGATTTTTTATTTTTTTACATATCCGTCTCTTTTGACCCTAAATGTTTGGTTGATATTCCAAAAAGAAAAAATTTAAGCAAGAGCTCAGACTCGATTTATGTATAGAAAAACGAGTTTCAAATCGAAATCGAGAACTCAGTTTTTCCATGTAAAAATTTAGACTAAACTTTTGATCACTGTTTTAGAATATGACCCAATAACTTTGTATAAAAAAGTTTCATCAAAATCCGTGAGAAGACCTCAACCTCAATTTTATTTATTTATATTTTATATTTTAAATTTAAAAAATATCGTGTGGGAAATCCGATTATAGGAGACTTGGAGCTAGTACAAAATATCCGAAAATGTTTTAAAGCTCGCAAATACAAATAAAAATCAACAATGAAAGAGTTTAAAGAAATACATTAAGTTTTATGCAATCCATCAACTAAATACTTTTTTGCCTAAATAATTTTTTATGTTGTGGAAGAATGGATAGTGCGTAATTTAATTTTATAGCAGTATTATAAATATGACTTCCGAAATTTCAGTACCCTGTTAGAATGAAACCGCATTGTAAGAGGGTTACCTACACTTTATTATAGATTTCTCATAATTGCGTACAAACTACAATTTTCTTAATTATTCTTAAATCTCATTCCTCTTGCCGTTGACAAGTTAAACCCTTAAAGAAGTGTAGAAATTGTAAAACTTCCTTTTCCCTTTTTTTCGACTTAAAAACGCAATTTTGTGCAATACCGGAAATTCTGAGAAATAAATTTCATTTGAGTCGTTAGCTGCTTACCACACAAGGAAACATTGAGGAAAAGGAGACCCTATACCCTTACCAAATAGAAAAATAAAATAAAAAAAAAATAAACAAAAACAAAAATAAACGCGGGCAAAAGCTAAATTTCTTTGAAATACCCTTACAAGAGAAAATTTTCTTATTCACTCCATTATCACTGTCCTTGTCGTTATCGTCGTCATCAATTCAATGCCCGTAATTGCGGAGACATTTTTACTTCCAGTTCCCTTCCTTTTATTTTACTTCTCATCAGCTTTGCTCCTTTTGCCCTTTATTTTTTTGTTTCGGGGTTTTTTTTTTTTGTATTTTGTACTTTTTACTGTACTCCTAGGACGAGACCACCCTAAGCCCAGTGTTTTACACTAGGAGGTGGGTGTTTTTCACCCTGTGCATTTCCCTTTTTTGCTCCCCTGCTCCCTTGTCCTTCTCAAGAAGTGTGAAGCTTAATTGCTTGTTCTCGACTTAATGCGAAAATACTGTAGAATTCCATTGTGCACACAGAAATTGCAATTCTAAGAGATTCTCAACGACATTTTAGTTGAGTTTGAATCGTCTTGTCGTTTTCAAACTACACAGAAATTTCAAGTGGTGAAAAACACCCAAAAAAAGTTAAAATAAAAATAAAATGAACCAAACAAGGGTTTAGTGGTGAACACTACCAAGACATTGGGAGTTGAGAAGGTTCTGAGCCGCCACGATCTCTTTTTTTTTCTTGGTTTTATATTTATCTTGGAAATGAAACGACGACGAAGCATAAAGGATTAACAAACAAGGGGAAAATCCTTAATTGTTTTTCAGGTTGTCGGATGCTTAGTAAGAGTGTGGTACTTTTGTAAACACTTAATGAATTTTACGACCTTTTATACCATAAATTGTATACCTTGAAAAATACTTAAAGGTGAAAATATGCGTGACCCAAAGTCTATTAACTAAAAAATGGGTTTAAAAATTAAAACTCCAACCTCAGAGTCTAGAAATATAACTAACACACAGAACTAATAATCAAAACTTAATTTGAATCGCTATTTCCTACTACACTTGAATAAAGTACAAACAAAATATGTACAACAGATAAATAAATAACTAGAATTCACGTATATATTAAAATTAGAAACAAAAGCATTATAGTTGAAAAAAATATTGAGAATTACGAGTATACTAACAGGCAGTTTAACGTGAAAGCTGAGCATCTATACTCTATGCAAAAGTTACCGAGTTAAAAGACTATTCTGTCAAGCCTTCATATGGGCGAAAAATGTTCAAATATTTAGATGTGAACAGCTTTGTACCATCGAATCGTTATCGAATAAATGTCAATAAGAAAGAGAATATTCAAAGGAAGGTTTTAAATTCTAAAGATATCATCTAATTACTTTTCACATGTATGTTACACCACGCTCTTAATTTCTTGTACGAAATACAAAACAGAGTTTATAAGTAATCAGCATGATTATTTTATACCCTATATATTTTATTATAAAATAGAAAACGACAACTTCTGCTTTGATTAAATTGCTTATATTTCGTATTATACTTAATAATTTAAAAAATCAACATGGCATTAGGAAGAGGATAAAGTGTATTTTCTTATTTTATAAAACTACTACGCACTGTGTACTCTTTTCATTTTGACCCTCAAATCTATAAATTTCCTAAAAGTAATACATACCAAATTTAAACCTTCTAGCTTAATTATTTTTCGAATTATTGTTTGGAATGAATGACCGGTCGGATAAACTTAAAACGATTTGTTTCAATATTCTAAGCATTTACGTATGTATCATACATATGTACATAGTCGTACATTGTAAAATTCGAGCTACAACTAATATACTCTATGATATAGGGTGTAAAAACATTAAACCATTGTGAATGAACCAGGGTTTTTAAGACCCAGTAATGTGTAATTTATTATAAATGTGTTTTTTTGTTTTAGTACACAAATCGACTGTATCTAGAATAATAAGAAAGCACCCTTCAAATAAAAATCTTCAAAGTTTACATAAAGGAGGAAAAAGAAGATTATTTGATTGCTCGTGAGATTAAAAACAATCCAGATGTAACAGCCAAAGAAATAAAGGAGGGACTGGGGCTAAATGTTAGTGTCATGACGATTAGAAGAAGAGCTATAAATAGTCACTTAAATAGTTATAAACCAGCCCCTCAAAAGTGGAAGACTGATGGACGGAGTAAAATACTATCAGAAGACCACCTGGGCAAGGCGATAATCCCAAGTACACAAGAAAGACGGTAAAATTCGATGAAGGTAATGTAATGGTGTAGGGATGCTTTTCTGCAGCAGGAGTTGGTCCTACTAAGAGGATCGAAGGAATAATGTATAAAGAAATCCTCGAAAACACTATGGTACCTTACGCTGAAGAAGAAATGCTCCTGTTATGGATGTTCCAGCATGACAACGATCCTAAGCACACTTCATGCGTGTGGCGACAGGTTACCTAGATAAATTTATTTATTTAAAACTACTTCCTGTCCTTTTGTTGGTTGCAAATTAAGCTACTCTTGATTTAATTTGTTTTAAAAAATGTAGTAAATTTTATTTAGTCTGTCATTAACTTTTTATCAAGCTGTTGTAGTACTTTTCTGTGGTTTATATTTACTTTATAAATAAATATGGAAAAAAAATATCTCTATATATTTAAATAATGTACCATTGGGTAATATGAGAAAACAAATTTAAAAATTAAATAGGTACAATTAAATCAAAAATAGGATAAAATATACCCCCGTGATGAATCGAAAACAGGTTAATTTACGCCGGGCTAATTGAATTAATGAACACCCAATAACAAATCATAAGCTTTGCCACTAAGTAAGCATTATCTTATATAACATTTAAGATACAGATGAAGTTTCTAAACATTTTAAATACCAAGATCAGGTCAATTAAATAGTGCGATAGATATGTATTTAAAACATAGTGGTTTTGAAATAAATAGGTTACTTACTTACCAAATACGAGCATGTCTAAGAACTTATTAAGATACATCTTTTAAATGGAAACTCTTTTCCAATTTACTAATCGAATTATAATATATTGTAGTATGCCCAATTTTAATTGCGATTACTTCATTCCAAATATTATTTCAAACCAAAATTAGTTCAGTTGCAAAAGTTAAATTTCGTACTTTCACAACACCCTGGGTAATAGACTACGTTAAACTAAATACCTATCTAGTGTAGAATAATTTACAATTGTAAACAAAATTATAAGAAACCAGGAATATAAAATATCTAATTCATTTCTCCCTTTACCCAAACAACAGTCGCATCCTGTTAGACAGTTCCTTGAATACAAATCGCACCCCGCAAAATGTCCAGAATTGGTAGCAATCGAGATGACTCAATAAGAAGCACTTTGTATTCATCGCAGTTCAACCAGTTTAATATAATTAGGGAGGTCAAGAGATACCAATTAGAGAAACTCGGCAAATGCATTAATTTGTGTCTAATTTATCCCCGTGCCTATCCCGTTCATTATTCCACTGTGCAATCTATTGTTTTTGCTGCTCCACGTCCTCTCCTCTTATCGTCATCGTTGTCATCCCGTGAACGACTGTAGCAACATCCCAGCATAAAGCATAACACCATCAAAAGCATCATCACAGAGAGAGCATAATATCGTCAGATCCCACTATTTGAATCATTTGTCTCGGGGCTAGAGTCGTGTGATCGGGGGTAATTCATTCATTTGCACAAGTATTTGTTCCAATAATTGTTATTGTGCACTAACGTATAATTAATTTGCATGCCATAACAAAAGCCCGCCGTGCCTGTCCCGGGCACCCGCTCTTCCCGGAGTCTCAGCCTTTCGGTACAATGCTAGCACCAAACTGAATTGATGCATCGTCTGGTAAATATCAATTAAAATATTACCTTCGTACATAATTTGCCCTTTGCGAGCTAACGACGAGTAAGGCTGATGCTCTCCCTCCGGACTGTTGAACCCCCAGACACACGGAGCGATCTAATTCTAGATTTTAGATAGTCAGGTTAGAGGAAAGGTAGTCGTTAGTCAGTGAGGTGAAGTCATTTAGGCAAAGTGGAATTCAAGGAATGCTTTTCACCCTCGACAAATGCTAAAGATCCTCAGCAAAACCCGGAGCACACTCTTCCGACAGGGTGCACCTCAATTTTGTACTCGACATGCTGCAAAAAGATTTTATCGTTGAAATCGTGCATCGGGAGCACAAACAAAATTAAATTTCTTAACACTTATTTATTCACCCGTTCTATTTGCTAGTCAATTAGAAAGGACAATTCGAGCAGCTCTTCCACATTGGAAATGGTCTAGCTTTCAGGAGCAGGAGGGCTAAAAGGGATTTCGGAGGTTTTCGATTCGAGTAGACATGCAATCGAGGTTACTCTTCGAATTTGTGCACTTTTAAACGAATGCAATTACCACTGGCACTTGAGCAACGTATATCAGTTAAATGTAATTATCAACTTATCACACTTCGTACAGGTTTTACACTTTTTAAACTAAGTTTATTTTCTCATTTAAGGGAAATTCTACTGCTAAATAATAAAAAAATCTAATTATTTTGATGTACAATATTTCATTATACTTTGATCCCAGCAATATACTAGAAAAATTGTAAAATTATGCAACTCATCTGTATTTTAATACAAATAAATACATATTTATATTATTTTAACTTCGCATACATTCTCACAGTACCAAACCCTTTTTTTTTTATAAAAGTAGAGATTATGAAAACCAAACTACACTCGATAGTGGCAGGAGTTTCTTTTACTTTACCAAACTTATACTATGGTCTTACTTATTAATTAGCCAACCGTTGCTTAAGCCTATCTCAAACTTGATTTAAATCTATTTGAAGTTTTTCCCAAACCAAGTTTTAGACCTAGAGCAGAAAAGTTTCCGCGTTTTTTTGATTAATAAAAAATGGAAAATTTCAGGTAGTACATATATAAAAAATGGTTTTTTCAAAGTATCGTTCCTCGCTACCTGCACATTTTTGCCATCTCTCTGGCAATTCATGAATACCGCTACGATAAAACGACGCGTCCTTGGACCGAAATCATTCATCCAACTAATTTTGAACTTCTTCAAAATTGGCCAAGTGTAGCCCTGCTAAGCTGTGCGTCATCGACTAGAACAAGTAATAATCTGAGGCAAATACAGCAGTTACGGTAGCAGATCCGATTTCATGGTTTTCATAGTGTCCTAGGCGATGGGATTGCGATGGCATGGAGCGTTGTCATGCTGCAATATCATTCGTTCGTGTCTCGTATCTTATTCTGGCCATTTTTCGAGCAATGCATAGTTCAGATTGAAGAGTTATTGTCGGTAGCGGTGCCCATTAACAATTTCGCTCAGTTTCAACATCTCATAGTTCACGATTACTTTCTGGTCCCACCAAACGCAGAGCATTATCTTTTTTCCGAAGCGATGCTTCGCCAGGTGAAAGCCACAACTTTTTACGTTTGAGGTTCTCAAAAATTATCCACTCCCAACTTCAGTAACAAATCGATACAAGAAACTCTTTCTTTCATGCCATAAAAGCAAAATTTCGGAAGTGGCTCTTCGATTTTCCATCTCTCTTTCAGCCAACTCATGCAGCACTCATTTTCCCTCTTTTAGAATTTTACCCATAGCGTAAACATTTAGAAATACCTTGGCGAGTCATATTTAATATCTCCGCAAATTGATCTTGTGTTTGCATATCATCTTCATCCAATAGCGCTTGCAGATCGGTCTCCAATGATTTTTAGTCTTCCAAGCGCTTCTTGTTCTCAGTGTCCAAAATTGCCACTTCTAAAGCGTTTAAATCAATCTTTACAAGTAGTGTTCAATTGTGCATGTTTACCGTAGGCTTCGTTAAGAAAATTACGTACTTCAGCTGCATTTTTTTCAAGTTAAAACAGAAAAGCAAATTTTCCCGCAAATGTTGTTTATTTGGCACAAAACTCGACATTCTTGTTCTTAGAAAAAATATTTATGCATTGCGAAATGTGTTGGTATTACAACTGGTTATTGTTAACAACTGTCCACGTTATAAACAAAACTCAACTTCTGACATACATACATATATGTCGATTGCATGTGTCGTTAGCATCATCCATGTGTAAAACAAGGAAGTTTAGTTGCACACCTAGCTAAATGATTTTTCACTGATGAGTCCTATTTACCTAAAACGTTTTTGTATTAAATATGTAAGATATTTTATGGTCGGCTCTTCTACTTAAGTAAAACAGAAAAATAAATATTAAACTAAATGAAGGAAAGGGTTATTTCAAAAATCCACACGTTTTCTTTTACGATGTCCACTGTTACCGTCCCGTCTCTCTTAAATTGACTATTCGCCTTAAATCACTGTATGGCCGTGCAACATATCAAGCAACATAAAGCAAGACATAACAAAAGTAATGAAGGCAAGAGAGAAAACCACTGTTGGCCTAAAGGATGGTCATCAAACCCCGAAAGAAAATGAAACAATTCAGTTAATAGCGACGACATATTGTTTGTGCTCGCCCAAATGGTCTAGTGAAATTGTTCACAAGATGAAGCAATTTGCAGCAGCAAAATTGCACTAAAATTCGCTCCCCTCATGCCTGTGTCGCAGCACACTCTGTCTCTGGGTAGTGGGGGTGGTGGTGGTGGTGGTAGACAGAAACATCCACTGGAGTCGCTCGGCCAAGTGAATTCGTGATTAAGCATTAGAGGCTAGAAGTTTTCTTTTATACCGTTTGGTAGTATAAAACGGTTAGTGGCACTTGTAGGACCCCCCGGTAGATGGCGTTACCGCATTGCTGTTTTATGGTGAATAACTACCGTAAAACTCCCCATCCTCTGCACCGTGACAAAGGAATAAACGCCGCACATCAGGTCCCTGAAATGTTCCGATGATTTCCTCTACAATTGCTGCCGGATGTTGATTCAGACATTTCCTCCATTCGGCGGGGGAGGGGGGGGGGGGGGCTAGGCAGGAGGTACCTGCAGCCCTCTGTTTGACTACGTGCGACTACCACCGGTAGAGGGAGGGTCTGACACCCATGGTGGTGAATCGACGTGCCCGAGGTGAGGCCAAGACCTACAGGAAGAATTCGATTGCTTCCTTTGGTACCAAGGGGGGCTGCCATAGCGCTCTAACTATGCTCAGGGGCTGATAATTCCGGGGAAGGTAGATGGTGTCACGAAGCAGTATTAATTTTTATCACTCTCACACAATTCCAGAAGTGATATCCCTCAGGTTTCAAGTGAATGAGAAGTTAAAAACCTGGTTTTATGCACACATTCACGTCTCGGATGCATTTTCGAGCGAATGAGTGTTGCATCAGAACCACCCTGTTTTCTTGATACTCTGCCTTTGCACAGGTGGTCGTGGTGGTTCAGAAATGTTCGAAGTTAAGTGTTTTCCCCCTTGACTTTTATTAACAGAGAAACTTTAAACGCCCCACTGAAGCCTTCGTTCTTTAGTGGTGGGATGGAACGTGCTATAATTAATTACAGAAACGAACTACTTTTAAATATGGTTGCCCTGCATCTGCGCTAGGGGTGGAAATAGGGTTAAGGGGGTGTAAATTCATCCTGGCAGTAGATCCAGAAAACGCATAAAGGCTTACACCAACTGAAAACTTCATCGGAAAAGGTTTTAAAAAAAAAAATAAAAAGGTAAAAATTGTTTGCCCGGTAAAAACTATTGCCACTGAAGCGAAAAGGGGAGGAAATTATTGACAGGGAGAAAAGAAAATTCTTTCCGGTAAATCCGCGGAAGAAAAAGAAAGGTAGGAGGGAATTTTTGTGACCAAAGACATTTCGTAAAAGAAGGGAATTACCCGAGGCACAAGGACGCGCCCCGGTCGTCGTTTTTGGACTAGAAGTGATTGAGTGAGCCAAACGGGTAAACCCCTATTAATCGGAAAAGTTTTACTCCAGCGTTCTCGTTCTCGTTCCCTGTATTTTTTTGACGTTGAATTGATGAAAAATTGCAAGAAGATTGCTTCTTATACCAAGCTATGCGGAGTAATTACTCCAGGATAAAAATATTTCTCCCTTTGTTGCGTAATTGCTTGAAGATTTTCCTTTAAGGTGGACAGGGTACGGACGAAGAACGGACAAGCGCTAAGGATGCAATTCAAAAGGAACAGTGTCGTACTTGACCCTATTAGCGTAGAACGAATACTAATTTCGTATTATTCACCGGGATTATTTATCTACCGAATAATGAAATCTCGAATCAGAGTAATGTACATTTTTCTATTTACCAATAAATGTACAATACCGTCTTCTGCAATCAGTTAAAAAGGGTTTTTAGTACACCAATCCGTAAAAATACAATAAGTACAGTAGTTCATTTTTCAAGTCACAAGCGTCTTAAAAGGACTCAATCGACAAAAATATTTCTAATGTCATCAATATAACATAAACCATATAATTTACGAATTAATTAGAGAAAACAAGTTGTTCATAAATTAAGTAAACAGAAAAGGCCCAAAATGAATACCTTGAGGAACACTAAACAGGATGAAAATAAAGTAAGAAAAGGTAGAACAAATTTAATCTGGAAAGAACGGCTAGTGAGATATGATTAATCTATTGGAAATGCTTTGAAACTAGAGTTAAAAGTACTTAAAACCTTACCACAATATTTTTTTTGGGCAGCATTTCTTTTACAAAATTCGAAAAGAAATATTTCATATAACAATATGATGAGATTTCATTGAAAAATATCATAGATTTAAACTATAAATTGTAAATGTGTTAAAATACAAACAAACCTAAAATATTTAGTAATTTATTAAAACCGGGATTTTAATTTATTAAATTTATATCGAAAATATTTGCACCGATTCGTCAATATTTTAATTTAGCGTATTTCGAAGAACTGTTAAGCCAACAGCTAAATTTGTAAATTTGCTTAACTCAACAAGATTTTTCCATTAATTTTAAAACTGAAAGAAAGATAAAGGTTTAATTGACAATTTATTTTAAAAATCAAAATACACCCAATACAATGTCAGCTCAATCAAATTATTTACTGGTTTTAAAATGCGCAAGTTATTGAATTAAAAAGTGGTTTCGGTAAATTTCACTTTATTATTTCTGTGTCAGATCAACAATTTTTTGCAATAATATTTTTATAAAGTGTTAAAATATTCCTCAATGACTTTTCGGTCGAATTTTTCTAGAAATTCATAACTCTAGCTGAAATTGTTCAAATTTAAAATGTAAGAAATAAAAATGTTAAAAAAAAGGTTCTTTATAAATTTTTCATAGTGAGATTGTTACTTAAAATACACAGTTAATTGTTATTTAACTCTACTTAATGAATGTTATGGTTTAACATTAATTCATACTTTATACGCTTTTACGACCGAACATTGATACTATAAAAAGATTTTAGCAACTGAAAAAAGGAAATTCTTATATGGTACCAATGTAGGGTCACCGATTATTAACGAAGGGTTTACTGGCAGTTGAACGAAAATAGAAACTATAATTTTGAATTTTTGTAAAACATTCAACTATGGTATTAGTTAACGTTGGTTACACCCTTCATACATAGGGTTTATATAAAATAATATGCCAGGATAACAGAAAATTCTGCTGCTGCGATTCCAATCTCATGCAGTGCAGCCGGCAGTTTGGGTTAATTGAGAGCCTCTGCAGCTGCGGAAAAACTTCATTATTCCAACGAGATAGTATCAGTTAAATAACAATAACGCCCCACCGGACTGATACCCTGAGGATAGGATTTGGAGGACATTGGGGGGCAAAAAGGCTCGTGCAGCTGTAGGTCGCAGCTCATGTAACCGAACAATAAAAACGTCGTCGCCATCTAGTTCCTACTGAAATTTGTCCTAGCAATTAACAGAATACACATATACAAGTAATCTAGTAGCACCTCCTACTCCCGCCCCTGTACCTCCCTCCGACCCTTTTGGGGGTGAAGTGAAGTGAAACAATTTTCTACAGAGGGAACAAAGGGCTGCACTTGATTACACAATGGCGTCGCAGCAGTCCTCAAGTCGTTAGTCAGTAGTCAGAGGGCAGGGCAGATTTCTTACCATCTCTTCGGTGGTCCGGAGGTCGGGAAGTAATAGAGAGGCGGAACCCAGGGACTTTTAAGTTATTCCCAGATGCAGACCTTTTTCATAATTGTGAACTTTGTGCAACCGTTGGCAGGGACCCGGCAGCTGAAGAAGTCTTAAAGGCTTTCTATCCCGTTGTTCTGCTGTTTCAGGGATATATAAATTTTTTTATTTCTTTCCTCCATCCTCTCCCCCTGACCTCACCCAGCCCCAACTTGGGCTCCTTTTACTTCTTCTACCCTGTCTTTAATACTTTCCATTTTGCTTTTTTGCATCCCTTCAGAAATTTCTTGCCCGAGAAAATCAACTTCCTTGCCCCCCCTTTAACCGCTTTCCCTGCCGCCCTGCGTTCGCCCAAAGAGAGAGCACTTAACAAGGCGACAAGGGTTGCATGCTCCCTGTTACGTAGTTAAACAATGGGCAAAAACCGCGCTTACCCCCATCCCATGGTGGGCCCAGGAGTCCTTAATTGCATGTAACCAAGTCCATTGCTAGAACCAGAGGCACATATTTGCGGAAGTGTGAAAAAGATGAATTAATTCAAGTCCTGCAATTATGGGGAAAGGATTTCTTGTTGTTGTGGCTGGCCACATTGCAATTCCGTGGAGCCTCTGTCGCTGACATGCTGATATACTCCGCGGCAGGGAACCGTGGGGGACGGGCAAACCAACAAACTTTTCTTGCACCCTGTGCCGGACGAATGATCCTGGAGGACCGGCCAGCCACCGTGTCGGCGACAACGACAACGGCACGGACAGCAACCGACCGACCAACCGGGTAAATTCTGGGACTAGGACCCAACAGCCTCTCACCCCCTCTCCCCACCCCTCCCTTATCAACCCTTTACCCATTCACTGCCCCTAAACGACAAAACAGCGGCGGCGGGTAGAGGGGATGGTGCACACTTCATTTTGTGTACACAACAAAAGCGAAGATGGTGGACTTGTCCCGGTTTTAGATTTTGCTGTTCTGGCAATTATGAGGCAACTTTGTCGAGTCGTGTGTTTTGCTGAATATCTTTTGTATCTTGTTACCGCTGAGGGTTGTTGTTGTTGTTGTCTTCCTTCGACCGTCTTGTTGGGCATTTCTGTTAAAAAATGCAATAAAAGCAAGCAAGCTATGCACTGCAGATCTGAAATACATTCCTGTTATTTTTTTTTCTTTTTTATTTCTTTTTGTGGTAACATAATTGCAATAATGGACTGAATCCAACTTCCTTTCTTGTTTTATTTTATTCTTTTTTTTAACAAGGTGGAGATAACTTTTTTCAGGATAAATTTACAAAACTTAATCAGCGAAGAAACATATTCTTTTTCAGTTCGTTATTTTAATTGTCTGAATCTGGTACATTTATCACCATATTTAATATGGTGCTATTGAAGCAGGTAAGATTTATATTTTAATGAAGTCTTTTATCACGTGTTTTATTTTTGTTTCCTCTAAAACTATAATAGAATAGAATTTTATTAGTTTAAAAACACAATTTGCAATTATTTTCTTATTAGGATAACATTACTACTTAATTTTATTAAAATAGGGATTTTGAAAGGTATGGAAATCTACGTATATGAGTCAAATTGATAATATATAATTGTTTGTTTAAAACTAGAACTAGCAAGGACTTATTCCGAACATACACATTTTAATACTAATTTGTTCTCTCCAAGAAAATTAATAACGTACGAAAATACCCTAATTAATCTTTATTTATATAATGTCTGTAAAAAAGATTTAAGAAGATATGGCATGAACTTGGAACATGGAGAGAATAAATTTGAAATAAACTAATAGGAGTCAAAATGATCACCTAGTGTTAAAGAAATTGCTACGTTATACTAAATATAATATATATAATAGTAATAATACTAAAATTTGCCATAGATAAGTTAAAAGAACTTCATTCCTCTTGCGCGGACTAATATGGGCAATAGGTGTTTTCGACTTAAGAAATGGTTTACAAAATTGTATACATTATGGCTCTTCAAACACTACATGTGAATTATATTGAGTGAAAATTTCACAATCTTATTCCTTGTCATGAATTGGCACCGTAATCAAATGCAAAGACTATTAAATCAGTTTATTGCATTAACAATTATTTCTATTTCGTAGTAGTGGACTAATTAGAGCAAACTTTAATCTATAGTTGCAAAAATATATATCCAGCTACTTAAATTTTCTTTAAATCATTTGAGTTATCGCAACTAATCTCTATTCATTTCCAATGATGGATTATAAAAAATTCTTGCAGCCACTATTTTCAAGTCAACCAAATTTTCTTCAGTTGCAATTACAGTTGAAGTTTTTAGGTGTATAAATATAATAATCAATTCCTGATAAACTGATAAATAGTATAAAGTTTTAACTATAAATGGTTTGTAAAAGACTATCTCATTTTCAATAAAATTGAGAATACACCTGGCTGACTTTAAATTTAACATTGTCCAATGTCTAAACCACAGATAAAATGTCAGACACTAAAGTGATTTCTTTATGCTTCTCGACTACGCCGACCCTTCAGTATTCACAATATTCTGTTTCCTCCCAATTTATTTTTATTCATTTCGAAAAACACGAGAAGAATTGAAAACGCCTACTTAATTCAAGTCCATGTCCACAACGGATACCACCTCTGCCCACATCGAAAGGCTCCATCTGAGTGGAACAAAATCCCCACAACGAGTGGGGCTTCCCTGACACAGCACCATCAGAAGGAGCCCCACTGGAGGCGCCGATCGCCAACAATTTGGGTGCTCTACTGCGTTTGTCCACATTGTACGGGGTGTTTGTTTACCCATGGCAGAAACGAAAACATCCCAGATAATCTAGCCAGTCTTACAGTTTATTGATAATGATGTATGTGAGTTCGCCTTTAATCTACTCCCATTATTTCTTCTGTAAGTTCCCCAACAAGGGAAAGTCTTTGGGACCCAGAGTTTCATCTCTAGCGAGTGGGGCTCCTCGTGCCTCCTCAATAACATTCGAATTCAATAGGACTTCCACACTTGGAGCCGTTGGATTTACCAGAATTTTAGGAAGGGGGGGACCATGTGAACAATTTGTTGTTTATTCGTTCGTTTTGTGCAAGATTCAATTCAACCATCCGATAATACCATCCCCCTCCCCCATTAGCTTCCTATTTCGTCGACCAAGACCCGATAAGATAGATAAAGGAAGGTATCTCAAGCTTCAGATAGAAATTTGATATATCGCACAAGTTAAAATGTATCAAGCCATCATTAGAAGATGATTAAAATGATGAATGGCCTCCTTTTGATGTATGTTTGCCGGGGGTATCGGATTTTATTGTATCAATGGGTCTCTGAAGAGCAAAAGTTTGTTCCGGGATAACTGCTGGGAAATTGATGCTTAAATATTGTGCAATTCAAAGATGGATGGAGAAAATCGTTCAAGAAGAAATTAGTCCAGCTAAAAAAGGACCAAGCTTTTGAGAATGACAACTGGAAAATGAATCGGTTTGTTTGTTCAAATTTTCGGAAAAAAAAGGGAATTACTCTTTTAATATATATTATTATATAAGTATAAGAATTACTAAAAGTTACTTGACCTGTAATCGATGGGCCATGAAATAAAAAATTATGGATCAATTCAATGTATCGCTTGAGAGTTCTGCATATTGCAAATTTTCGAGTGTTTACCTTTAGAAATTGCTTCGAAAATTATCCAAACTTCCACTTCGTCATTTAATGGGAAATGTAAACATCCCATGCACCCCTATGCGTTCAGTTTTTAGATATTAATTACATTTCCTCCAATTATGAGAAAATGGATTGCCTCCAGAGTTAATTATAATTAAATATTATTCAGGTTAAAGCGTCCATACAATTTAATTACTCAAAATATACAATTTTGGGCAATGGTGTATAGATTTAAAGCGATCACTCTAAAAAGTACGTTGAAATTTTGCGAATTGCAAGAATTGGTTAATTTATAAAAACAAAATGTTTAAAAACAAGCGCCTGATGAAATTTCAAATCACTTCTGTTGCATTCTTATGGTGTATCAAGTTTGTTAAAAATCAATTCTATCTAAACTCATACGAATATTTCTTGTTATTTTTAGCCAAAACTCTTGAAAACAAAAATTGCTCTAGAAGGCATCGATAACAAAAGGTTCACAGGAAGCTAAGTTGGTTAGAGAAGCGCTAATTCGAAAGTCATATGTTCGAGCAAATTTACATTTTAATTCCCTCATTTATGCTAAATATAAATCTTTTAAAAAAGTTTAAATTTAAATGAAAAATTTTAAATTTAGATGCCTGTTGAAATTTACAGGAATAATTGTAGGTAAGGTAAGTAAAGGTAAGTTACCTTCGATTACCTTCTATGCTGAAGAATCCGACCGCAAAGTTACTTTGATCTGTTATACAACTTAAGGAAATAATACAAAAACCGTGCTTTTTGCACTTTTAGCATAGGATATCTCGAAATCCTATCACTATAGAGAAATTCTACGACCGGATTTAAGTTCACCATAGAAAATTACTATCGTAATTTTTATTTCCTGACCCTTGTTGGTCTCCGTTATTGAAATAATATTAAACAAAGATTGTTTAAACTACATATATTAAATTTATAAAAACTCATAACAAAATGAAATTATTCAAAATGTTAAGGAAAAAATTAAATAAAGAAATTTTTAATGGCTCTGATTTTATAATCCACATAAAACCCGAGCTCTAGAAGGCTAATAAAGTAGCTAATAAACAAAATTTAAATACGATTATCACAAAAGCCATTCAATAAGTATAATTTGAATTCGAATTTAATTTAATTTAAAAAGGAGCAGCTAAAAATAAAAACTAAATAAAATAACAAGCAAGAAGAATTTCAAAGTATAATTCATACAAACTACGATTTCATAAACTTTGTTCGTTTCGAAGTAGACATTAAATTCCAATTTTAACGCAATAATTGTTAATAAAATTATGTCGATGAGTTGAAAATACACTTTTTAAAAGAATGTAAAAATATATGCCTAAAAAAATTAATAAATAGGGGCCTATCAAGAATTTACCTGGGTTAGGTCTTAATGAATGTCTTGGCAGCCTTGCATGCCTTATACCGATGATAATGTAATCGTTCAGTTGTTCAGTCGAAGGGAATTTATCCTTTTTTTTCTTTGGAAAGGCGAAACTTTTTAATTTGATAAAACACCTTAGTCCTGCGGTAGCTATAAAGTCAAGTTTTCGTATAATTTCGGTAATTTAGCAAGGGGCCTTAGAAACCTCCTTAAGTAGATAATTAATGCATGGGGAAGCTGAAAATCAACTTTTCCATAAAGTTATTTCGCCTCTTCAGAGGGACGACGAAGACACCCACCCCTCCGTCCAAAAGCCCAGCCATCTTCTTGCCACCCTATGCTCCCCCGTCTTACACGGAGGGATGGGTAGGGGCCCTACACCATTCCTTTGTGGCCCTGTGAAGTACGTTTAACACAAAATTACCAGAAACTTTAAGCTTGCCAAGTGTTAAACTTGGTTCATATTTTAAATAAACCATCAAAGACCGCCACCGGAGTATGATGGTGGTCTCGTCTCTTTCGTGCTCACCTCCATTCCATCACTTAAATTGTTCCTAAATATAGGGAAAAGGGACTGGTTCGGAAGGCTACCCCAATGACAGGTTGAAATTTAAGTTGAGGCGTTCTGCGGTTAAACAAAGTCAGTGATTACATGTGAAGGGCCGGTAATTGTGATGTCATAAACTTCAAGTGGTCTTTGGCTAATTCTAGCTCACTTGCGGAGCCCTATGAGAAAGAAAATGAAATTCAGAAGTGGGATTCTGAGTTGGTTACAGTTGCAGTATGGAATGAAATTGGAAGGTATTTTTTATTGGCCAATTACGTTCCACGCCATATAAGCTAAGTGCATTTGCTCTAGTTGAAGGGTAAAAATTGGCTAGATTCAGAGAAAACAGTTTATAGACTAATATTTCAGTTAAGCTAAGAATTCTGTAAGAAACTTTGCCACGTACCAGCAATTTTATGGTGTGGAATGTAGACGAAAAAACAAAAAAAAAATACCCTTAACCTCTGCAAATAGCACGTGCGGGAATGGGCTGGAAGGGTATGGGGTGCAACAACAACAATGTTTAGAACGAAAAATGAAAAGAATTCAAACATGATAGAATCACAATAAGTAAAAATCCTGTTGGACCTCAGGATGGCAGCGATAGTGGTTGGATTTTTGTTCGTTTATTCGATTCGGAGCCCTGCTCCCAGCCAAGAATGGCGTATGTGCCATTAAACGTTCATGCGGGAACGTGATCCCTTAAAATTTGGCAATAAATTGCTGAAAATATTCGTTTTGCCTTCTTGGCGTTCAGAATTTGTACTCGATATGACGGTTTTGCTTTTATTTTATTCTTCTGGCGCTGCTGCAAGATGTTTTGGTGCTTGCCCTTTTTATTTTATATTAAACTGCAACGATGTTAGAAAGGTCATTTAAAAGATTTTGAACATTTATCGATTTAGAAGGGAATGAAGATTTGGAAGATATAATAAAACAAATAAAAATAGCTTTAAGATTAAAATCAAACATATAAGTAACAATAAAATTTTTTAGTAATATGTAAATATTCTCATTTTGATATAATTTTTGTTGGGACAACGAACATTTTGCAAGGAACTAAAAGTCTACTATAATACCTAAGAATATAACTAAATTTTATCTAGTTCGAATTGACGAATCTACCACGGTTACGATATACTCGTATTAATTTTCAAAAGAACAAAGGTATTTTTATAATAGAAACATGTATAGGAGTTTTTTATTGAACTATCACTATGGACGATTATAAATCCAAAACTGGTATCTTTATTTACCTCATTGCAAGTAAACTAAAATTACACCATTTAACATGAAATATTTTCCTAATCGTAGTATTTAAAATTGGAAGAGTTTACTTAAATAAAAAACAGGTCCTTAAGTAGGATTAACAATGAAATAAAGTTGGTTAAAAAAGAAAATTGCAAAAAGTAGCTGCATTCGAGGCTTACAGGGTTAAGTGCGAATAGTATAAAAAATCATTTTCCAGTTTTTAAGTTTAGCTGTTGAGGTTTCCACGCATTAAAGACCTCAAGTATATTCCTCTTCCATATTCATCAGGATGTTTTAAGAGTTCTTATTTATTTATTTTAAAATAATATCTAGAAGTGATATATGAGAAAAAACAATGTACTGTGTTATTAGTAGCCCTAACAGTCAGACAATTTTGAGTATCCCCTTTGATCCATTCTGGCGACTATGAAACCATTACCGGAAAGGAAATCTGTGCAAATGGTCCAAAGTGCTCCGGCGAGATGAAAACCTCAGAAAAAAAGAGTGAAAAATGCTCCCTCTCGTAACCTCTTTTCGACTATTTCCACCTCCCTTGTACTACCATGTGAGGGGGTTTCCCCGGGGTATCCAAGTTGAGGCCTCCATATAGAATCATACACATATACACATACATAAAGACATTCCGATCGCTTATGAAATCCAGAAATAAACTCAGCCAACCCAAAAATGTTTAGGGCCGGGATTTAAGCGAGTAAATCCCTACTTTGTTTGAATATTAACGAAATATATGTGTATGGCAATTTTCATTCACCAGAAATATAAAAAAGGATGAAGGAGAGAAAATAAGCATAAAGCGGAAAACAACCTGATTGAAGATTTGCTTATCCAAATTGGGCAAAATAGCACCGCAGCGGTGTCTGCCACCATCTCCGCCCTCCGGGTGGGCTCAAATCGCTGCCCTTTACTACCACCCAAACCGGATGCTCCCCGAGGTGTGTAGATGTATGTCAGAGGACTCGGACTTGTTGTCATTACTTCCCGGATCTGAATCCGGGAGTATCTGTAGCCCAACAAAGGCATTCCCATTCGTTAAATCCGCTTATTTTACGACTCAATTCTAAGCATTTTTACGTTTTCTAATATTTTAGCGAACATTTCGCAGCGACGATTTAAATTTGGGTTATTCATAGAAAGGCACGGAGGACCCTCGGGGGGACGTATGTGCATATGTACGAACGGTGCCCAACCGACCGTCTCGGAAAGCCATTCCGAAGCGTATGCATGATATGATATTTTTGAAGGGATTTGTGCCCAAAACGAACGAATATAACACTAAATCCCGAAGCAGCCCTTCAAAGGAACGTTACAAGCTCATTGATATGGGCAGTTTCCTCCGCACTCTTTTGCATATTGATATGCATACTCAATGAGGATGTTGGGCATGATTTAGATCAAAGTAGTGTCCCCGCCCCCTATCCTTCATCACCACCTTCGCTTTTCTGGTTCGAACTTTTTATTTTGTTCATTCTGCTCCTAGTTTAATACAGAAATCCTTTTTTTTTTCATCTACTATTCCAGCAAATCCCGCCCTCCAGGCTAAAATAACTTTTTTATGATAGACACTAAGTATGAGGTCTGCTGGACACGACACTGAAGAGTGACAATAAAGTTTTAGTGAGATTTTTATGACGTTGTGTATTTGACGAATATAAAACTCAAATCTAAAAGTTTTTCTATTTAAATTAATTTACATTTTACGTCTCCATGGCTAAAAGAAGAACCCCTACGGTTTTTGGTATCTTTTCTATTTGAGAAACTTGGGCTTGTCTTTATGAGATCAGTTTATGATACAACGACGGTTAAAATTTAATTTTAGTGGAAAATTGGACAAATTGTAAAATTTCATTGCATATTTAAAAGTTATTTAACCTTTCAGACGATACTAAATACCAAGTAAAAGAAATGCACTTTTAAGACTAGGTATAAAATTGCCCAATTTTTATGGTGTAAACTATTATTCTACATCTTCTATTTTTATATCTCGTTTGAAGATTTACTCACCTATTATTTAACACGTCATTTTGATTGCATGGTATTTTTAAGAGAAGTCTCAAAAACGTTTTGATTATTCATAACTTTTTGTTTTTATTTTTCGTCTTTTTTGAGCTTTTGAATAAAAGAAAGCAAGAATTTAAAATTATGCAATGAATATGTTAACATATATGAATACTACAGGGTGGACAAATTTGAGGTTAGGAAGTAAATTGGCTTAAAAACACACTATTTTGTGACAAATTCAGTGATATTGATACCAATGCAAAGTAGAAATATGGGAATTAATAATGGAATATGATGTCGGGCAAATGTCCACCTCTAGCACATCGGCAGACGTCCACTCTTTTCGCAACGTTTTGAACCACATTTTGCAACAAAGTTTCGCTTATCTCGTCAATGCAACACCGAATTTCATCTTTCAGAGCGTCAGTTGTTTGTGGTTTGTTCACGTAAACCCGGTCCAGAGAAAATAGTCCAGCGGCGTCAAATCACAACGAGGGGGCCAATTGCCATCGCCAAATCAAGAAATTACGCGACCAGGAAATTTCTCATGCAATAACTGAATTGTTTGGCCGGCTATACTTTGCTGTAACAGCGGCTATGTTTGCATTACTACAGCCAACACGAGCGTATTGTTTTGGTCTATTGTAAGCAACAGTACCGTGAGCCTCGAATTTAGCGATTAAATTACGCCCAGTGGTCTCTGAAGGAGCCTGATTACGAGGATAAGTTGATCGAATTTTACGAAGTTATACAGTAAAATTTTCACAATTTTTATAGTAAATTTTCACAATTAAAATTCGTTGTTCAAGTGTGTAGCGTTCCATGGTTAAAATTTCCTAAGTTTTTACTAAATAAATACCAAAGGATGACACCTCAATTTTTGACATTTCATCATTTAATAGCCTATTTACTTCTTAACCTCAAATTTTCCCACCCTATATTTTGGAAAATGTTATCTTCAATATAATCAATATAGAAAACAAATGTATGTAAGTATGACTTTATGCAAAGTCCAAATGAATTTTGCATTTTTGAAAAACTTATTACATAATCAATATGAAAAGATTTCAAATTAAATTACTTTGGCAGATATGAAATCGGTTTATATGTTAACTGATAGGAGCACTTATAGAATTTTAAAACTTGTGTAACTCCAATTTGCTATTATTTCTATTGTTATTATTATAGTCCAAAACCTAAATTCCACTTAATTGGATAAAACAGTTTTTAATTTATTCATTTAAACTTCTTTCGACTGAAAATTCACTGTCATTTGTACCTATTAAGAATCGACTCTAAACTTAGCACTATCTGCATAGTGAATTTATCCAGTTAAATAACTATTTACCAACCTGTCCATTAACCTGTCAATTACTTTGGTACGGATTTCTTCTACAGAATAATTTCTAAATCTCCCCTAATTGAAATTGTATGCAGTCATTTATTTTAGTATGTCTATTAATTTTATAAAAACTTAATTTCAAATGACTGCTGTGTTTTTAGGAGAACCTAATTCCAAATTCGAAGTAGTATTTCAAATCTTGTAATTTAATTGATTTATTTTTTTACTTGTGCTTAAAAATGTTTTTACATAAAGTAATAAAATAAAGGGGTTGTCAGTAAGAGCATAACAATTTTGTATTGAAATAAAACATAGAATAATTGAGATATTGGGTTGGACGAACACAATATAAGATTAATTGTTCTTTCCTTTATTGGCTGAGAGAAAAATTACGACCGGAACGGCGTTAAATCGTTAAATGAGCGAGGTAGCCATTCAACCGGACCATTTCTTGAGATTTAACGGCTATCGAACTTCCCCTTTAATTGGTCATATGCTAAAAAATCAGTAAAAGCTCAATCTGAAATTTCACAAGAAAATGCCGAGTTCGATCTCAATTTGAAACTCTGTTTGCTATACAAAAATTGACTCTGAGCTTTTGTTCAGTTTTTTTAGAATATGAGATCTGTTCAAAAAGTATCGCGAATTTTGAATTTTCGCGTGCTACATATATTCGATTTTCGATTTTTTTATGGCGTTATGTTAGTACTCATGTCCCTCACTTATGCTGACAAGCTCGGCTATTTTGAATATTCAGTTAATTTTTGACAACTATTTTGCTTGGACGTGTTTTTGGCTCGGCTTCGATTTTTGCCTAATCCAAAAACTGGATCAAAAAATCTACATCAAATTTGGTATGAAAAACAAAATTAAGTGTGCGACGACCCAAATTTGCTCCATAGGGTCATAACTGATGACAAATCATGGGTTTATGGTTATGACGTGGAAACCAAAATTTGATACAGATTCTTTGATCTTTTTTTTTTTTGATTGATTCAACTTTAGTTACGTAGAACAAGGTGAAACAAGTCGGGGTACTTAAAGTTTCCTGGTTAATAAAACGTTGTTATTTAGTATACTCGTATAAGAAACTAATATTTTATTAATCAAAAATTTGGTTATCAGTCTTCTTATTAATTGATATAATAGGAACATATTTTAAGTGCAATAGTTTGAGAAAACCCGATTTTGCCTCACCCAAACCGTCAAAATGACACGTTTCATAAACTTAGTGGTAATTATTCGACTGAGCCTATCTGAAAAAACGTCGACTTCAAGTCTATTTTCAGAGCTTAGAAGTGCCAAGCAGAGACTATAAATATTCTTCAAATGTAATGCGATAAATTACGTCACGTCGCCAAGGTAAATTAACCTTTGCAGGTAAATGTATTTGGGTACAATTCGTAATTCAATAGCTAGATTGAGTAACTGAGAAGTATTGAAATATTCCTAGACAAAGCCTAAAAAAGCTAAAACATAGAAGTTCTCAAGGAAGCAATTCTTCATTTCTTTGTTTCTATAAAATATCAAATCTAAAGGGTTACTCTTAAGGTCAAAGTACGGATTAGTATTATAATTTTGTAAACACAATTTTACGAATTCAATGGCAAATTAGCTCAGAGGAAAAAAGGTTTTTTTCTAATTCATGGATCTACGAAACCTCCTAGTTCGATGTCATTCACAACATTCACACTTATGATAAATATATTATCGAACTCGTTTTATTTTTTATTCTTTTTGTTTAAGGAATTTTAAGGGTACCCCATTTTATCCCATTCTCCCCTAATTATTTTCTGACTTATGATAATTATAAATGACAAACAGTAAATAAAGGGAAACGCAATTTCTGCATTTCAAAGACCAGGAAAAGAAGAAATCAACAAAAATTCGTCATTTACCTATAGTAAAAAATAACGTTAATAGACCCCATTTTTCAATAAGATTTCATGACAGATGCCGCTTTTATGGAAATAAGAGGAATATCATTTTTTTTTCTGGAGACAGTCCCTTTTTTGCACATTGATTAACACAACAAAAGAACTTCTCCAGTTGCCCTAGAGGTAGAAGAACTACTCGGGCAGAGTCCCACTAGGCCAGCCGGTGAGAAAACGAAAAAAACAAAAATCAAGATTCTCCCGAGGGAAGGGACCTTACGTTGCCGTAGCACCTTTCGCATGGATTCGACTGAATTCATGAGGCATTTCCCTCACTGGTCCTTGTCTCCTTTTGTCCATACGATCCTGCATTTCTTTCATCGAGGAAAGTCGAGCAAACGATTCCCAATCCCAGTCGATGGGGCCGAGGTGCTTCCCGGGCTTTTATGATTCTTTGAGCTTCTCAACAGACCAACAACAATTTCTTTAGATAAGCACAAAGAAGGCTAAGGTAGCTTGAAAAAGGAGCAAAGGGATGAGGTTGGGCAAAAAAGGGGATCTTTAAATGAACGAAACAGATTTCGCCCTACTTCATTATGTTCATTGGCAATAAATCATAAATTTTTGCCCGTTAACTTTTTCATTCTTTTCAACAAAATATAATCATACCCCCAGTAGGGGGTGGTGGCCCTAAGGGCGCAAATAACCACCACTTCAATGAAAAGCTGGGGGAGTCGTTCACCCGTCGCCCTGTCTCATAGTCCCTTTCTCGGGAAAAAAAAGGTCCGAAGAATAAAATACAAAAAATAAAAAAATAAAAAAAAAAAAGTTTTTCATAAAATTAAGCCAATGATTAATGGCTCCTAAAATATGAGAAAACTGCAAACAGATTTTGGCATTTTATTACGAAAAATGATCCCCCAATTATGAAGCACTTCAAAATATTTTCGATGACAAAACATTGATGGATAAAAACGTCGCCGTCCACCCGAATCCAGTTTTACCCGCGGATTCCGGGATGGATAGGGGCTCGACTATCCCTAAATCGGACATCGAGTGGACCCCGTGGCCATCTCCTGTTACTAAAAGAGGCCTTATCTATGTATTGCCGGATAGATACGCTTCCTGAGGGAATATAATTCAATGAGCGGCGGGATTTCATCATCAAATAAATGTATGCTTTAGTGGGTATTGATGATCAATTACTGAAAATATTTTCGTTTTTCTTTTTTTTTTTTTTTTCTCTCGATAAACCTCCAATCGACGGCGGGCATCCCGGCCCTACAATATTTGCCCAATACTTTAGGGAGTAAAAAGGTTCAAGGGTAATAAAATAAATTACCAGTAATTAATTGCATTCGATCTGCCAGCTACATAATTAATTTTAATGGGATATATTCCCAAACGGTAATAGTTATAGAGGCACATATTCGTTCAGGCAGAAAAACTCTACACATTCGGATTTTTGATGAAAATAAAATAAAAATAAATAAAATTTTCAGATTATTACAAACTTTATGAGGTAGCGCATAAAATATTTATACAGCTCACTCTAAAATACCTCAAATCCAAGATATTTAATAATTTAATTTAATACCTACTATTAAACTCAACCCTTTGCTGCGGATCGCTTTTCAAGTGCGTTTCTCGCTGTGTCGAACAAATTGCGTTGAAGAAAGCGATATCATGCAATAAGGTGTTTAAATATTACACAGTCTAGGAAAATTAGACATAAATATCTCTTAAGTAAGAAATTAGATACAGAGCTAAAAATTGATAGACAGCTTGGTATTAATGTTCTAAATGTTGTTTGAAAATTCTACATCTATTCGAGTGTCACGCAATTACGCCAGATCAAAGGTCGCGAAATACGGGAACGGTGGAATTTCGACAATTAAGGTTTAATAATAAATTTTAGCTGAGTTAATTCTCTACAAAAAGATTCTAAGATATTTTTTCGTAGGAGTAACCATTTATAGAATAAAGCGCTCAGAAGGATTGTGTTGCTGCTACTGACTATATGCACTCTCTTCCGCCTCACTTTAGACGTTGAATGCATCTAATTTTTACTATGTTGATGTATAATTTTCCTGGAGCATATATGAAGTTAACGAAATTATTTAATGTCTCCTCTACGGTAACATTCGACCTAGTGATTAGAAATGTGATGTCGCTGGTGCGGCGACATTTCGTCCGAAAAGCGTTAATTTAATGGAGATATCTAAGTACCCCTTTGGAAAGTACGCCGCTATTCCTAATTCATAATCTCCATAGAAGACCACCTAAAAAACCTTTTGGCTAGATTTATTGGCAAATCACGTCTGTGCACATTCCAGCCAATATTGTTGTGTGTCATATCAATTAACATATTTTATTCTGGAAATACATAATAAAAAAAGGAAATGCTTTCACTTGCCACCCACTGCTTTAAACGGGAAATAAAAGCCGTTTTAACCTCAACTTATGTTTTTTACAATTAGAAATTTTTAAGTGCTAAACCTGCACCAAATCCGCTGAATAACATATGCCAACTTAAAACTCATATAGAGCAAAAAGCTAGCCCATAACGATAAAAATAGGTGCGATAGGTAACGATTTTATGAGTTACTTAAGTATTATTTTTCTCTATAGTAGTCCAAAATATTGGAAATATTAAAAAATAGTATTACTATTTATTTTTTTACTCCAACCATTACTTGTAATTTTTTTTTCGAAGTTTGAAACCCTCTTTAGACCATTTTATTTTAGCAAAACGTTTTTGATTTAACGTTTGAGGTTACTGCATTTAATAATCTTGTCATTAGTGAAAGTATATTTAAGAAAGATAAGCTACTTTTAAATTTATATAATAATTTATAATGTCATTTATTTTCCAAAAGTTTTGTACAAGAACTCTGTTTGCTTTAAATCAAATTTAAAATTTAATAGTTAAGTATTAGAAAAAAGTAATGAATTATATTTAAAAACCTTTAGCGCATCGACATCAATTCATATCATAAGTAACCACTTACTTCTGTAACGAGTATGGTACAAAAATAAAGCTTAATTATGTATTCTGCAATATTTAGCAATCTTTAGAACCTAACTAACTTTTATATTCACTATAGGTATAAAATGTTAATGGCAGTGAAAGAAGACGTGCTAAAATTCAAATTTAGCGGTAATTTTCGGTATCGCTTCGTTCTAGTCGCACAGAGCTGTGGTTTCCGCAATATATTCATTCTGTCACCAGCAAGAAGATATAGAACCAATTAAAATGGCATATATTTACCTAATTTAACCATAAATCACAAGACGAATTCATTAAAATACCCTTAAAGTTAAAAAGTGTCACCATGCCAACTCCTCTTCATGGTGGCGCCCTTTGCCCATCGTTTCGCCCTTCCCGTTCACGATTCGAGAAATTCACGAGTTCCAATGAACCGCATGTACCCGTACACTTTTTCGAAGGAAGCAGTTTTCACCCCAAAAGGCGGAAATTTCAAATTGTTAGGCACTGTAGGCTTCTTGGCAGGGTATACTGTGGAAAAGTAAAAGGGTACAAAGGAAAAAAAAAATACCCTCTCGCTAGCGATTAAGGAATATCCCTTTTAAATTCTTCAAATTTTATGTGGCGATCTAACATGCATAATTGCAACAACCAATTTCACTTTGGGGAAAATAACCCCTGCCCTTTTGGGAGCCGTTCGGGTGTTAGGCCAGCCAACGGGGGCCACTTTTATATTATGGCTCATAGGTGTGTACTTCTTCCCGGAGTGGTTTCTGGTCGTGACAAAAATTGTATAACGTTGGTGAATATGAGTATGAGGTATTACCAGAAAAAGGGTTGTGTGGATGGTTGCTTCTCGTCCGGCAACGGAAACACTATGCACAATCCACCCCCGTTGGTACTGCGCCCGTAATAATTTTCTATTTCGGTTTGCATATTTTACCCTCGCAAAACTCCTAAGGTGCAAAAATTCATAGGAAGCCACTCAACAAAAAATTTACATATTTTGCAACAGTAAACCACCTTAGCGGAGCTCCTACGCGAATAAAATTCGAATTTAAGCGTCGCTTTCGACGGTATGCAACGAGTCCTGTGTGGGACGTTAGAAAAATTCGAGACACAGAAGGTGGCTGTGTAGGAAGTGGATTATATCATTTTTTTTTCCTTCAACTATAATTAATCTAAAAGAAGAAAAAATCCTCTCCGTCTTCTCCTCGAGTGAATTGTTACATCGAATTTCAAACGACTGTGAGAGGGCGAAACTTGCTGTGATGCAACCTACTTGCAAGGAAATATTTCCTTATCGGATGACACTAATTGTAAAAGGAGCATCTAGTTGAGTGACTTGAACTCTACACTCAATGTCGTAATGTCTTAGTAATTGACTAATCCTTCCCCTAAAAGACAATGAATCGCACTCAACATACGGAACCCTTTGACTAAGAGGAGTATCTATTTCCTTTGTGCAACATAATTTCTCACAGCTCTACAAAATTAAATTTTATCATAGAAAAGGTAAACTTAATTCTCACGTTCGCACATTTACTAACTTGAGAGGATAAATTTTTATAAAAACTATGATATTAAATGTAGTAAATCTTCGAAAGTTACGAAATCATCTACCTCCCTAGAGCTTACTAGAAACGACATTGACCCTTTAATTTTTGTATCTGCTAGAGTACACCTTTAAGCTAAGCATAAAGTAATCAATTATACTACGAATTTCCTCGATGTCACATTAGCACGATTAAGAAAATTTTCGATTACTTAAGTAATGCATCACCCTTCCCCCGAGACCACGAAGAGAGGCATCCCTTTATCACTTATTCGATTTCCCAATATCCGTCTTCTGTCTTGACGTATCGTCGCGCTCAATTGAGCACTTGCATTCAATACACAAAAGAAGACGATGTGCCGTGGCACGGAACCGGTGTTGTTCGGTATTTACACGCATTAATCATGAAATTGAGGTATGAACAGGTCCAATGGATGAACTCTTCACCCTCTCCAACTACACGATATGTACAGGTTGACATTATCGAAGGCGGAAATTAATTTCTATTACATATAATTTTCCAGAGGGAAGTTTTTTTAAATTTAATTAAAAAATGATGCATTAAGATAGGTGAACTTTGAAAATGCTTCTTTGAAAAAAAAATACAAAAAATAATGCAAACTTAACAAATTATAGGCTAATGCACTTTCACATTAAAAAACAATAATTTAAAATTCAAGGAAAGGGGTATACTTCCCTCTCTCTAACTTCTGGAAATTAAGGGGGCATGTGCTTACACTTAGCAGGGTAAAAACATCAAAATATTTTTACATATTTTGAAAGCTTAATACCTCAAGAAAATATGGTAAAATTTTCATGTCGAAACTCCAAGAACTTCCCACCTCCGACACAGTGTAAATTTAGAGCTTCTTTTGGTGCAATCAGGTAAAAATTAATTTTAAACGCGTTTTTCTCTAAACTAAATTGTTGTCGAAAACTACTGAACTTTAAATATTTTTAGCCCTTAAATTTTCCGTCATTGTGATATTCGTAAAATCTGACGAATATTTCGAAATTTATATTTTCAACTATTTCAAATTCCCAATAATTCCCATATTTTTACATTTCTAAATGTATCATACAGGGTGTTCGGATTCCACTTAGCAAACGCTTTACCAATATATTCCTTGGAGTGCCCTTAGCAAAGTATGGTTCTTGATTCCCTCCCCTTCTAAATAGCTAATAAAATAACTCCTAACTTAAGACCCTGTAGATCCTTGTGTTAAAGTACTTCGAAGTGGACTCCTTCCTCCTTCCTTCTCACTTATTAGGATCAGTTTTTAAATGTAAGAGTTATGAAGTTTCAAAGTCAATATTTATCGAAATTGTCGTTGAAAAATAGTGATTTTCTTTCAAAATCTTCTACATATATGAAATGATTACTGTTTTATGAATTTGAACCCCAATAGCTCTTACATTTGGAAAAGGCTCATAATATGTGAGATATCGTTCGAAAAGTTCCTACTTTTTTCCTTTTATCCTCTTTTGCATGATCCTCCGCTCGTTGTCCTGCTATATCCTTATAAGGATCTATAAGTACTTAATTGAGCACACCTCCTAAAAAACATTGACGTACTTTTGAGGTCAAAGGAGTGATCTTAGATCAAAAACAAAAATTTGCTTAGGACAGCCCAAGGAATCAAGCGTTTCCAACATAAAATCCGAACGTCTATCTTAACACGTTAAACACGGCATCGGTTCCTAAGACCCGGCACCAATCTTTCCATTTAGGCGACACCGGTCGCTGGGGTCCGACGATATAAAATTTAAAAAATAATGATTGATGTGTATGCTGTCGCCTAAATGGAAATTGTAGTAAAATTAGTGTCGCATTTAACGTATTAACTAAGTGTCACTTAAAATTTGTACTGAATAAGATACTGGGAAATACTTAAAAATATTTTATCCATGAACAAATTATTGGTAACAGTTCGAAACGTGTATTTTTGTTCACGTTTAAACTTATATTCAATAAACCTCTTAAAATTTAAATTAATTTAAATGGATTTTATTTAATTATTGCATCTTTTTAAAATTTTATAATATTTCATAATTAATGATTGTTTTGCTAATGTCTAAATACTTCCATAAATTTACAGAAAACCACGATATCTTACTTAAAAAAAAAAAAAAACATCAGTATCATCATTACATCCCATTTAAGCTCCACATTTGAGTAAAACGTTAACAAGTATTGGAGCTGGTGCCTATGTTAGCGCCCAAGAACTAGAAGGCGATGAGTAGCTGGATTTGCTCTATATAGCTTTTTGCATCTTGAAGATATTGTACCGTCCCATAATCCTAGGGATAAGGGAGCATCTTAAAATGGATTAAATTCGAAGGAAATCTACTTTATGATGATGCTACAAAACGCCTCAATAATTTACAAACATGAAATGTGGTTTCTGCGGTTATTCTCTGTTGCTTCCTGAGCATGAGGGGTGTGAATTGTGCATTATACTCGATTTGTTGCTCCGGTACACAGGGTGTAGTTGTAATTCGATCGCATCATGCATAGGATGGTACAAAAAAGGCAATAAAATGACTCCAGGATATTTATGTGATGCCTGAGCCGAAAGAAAAATACGAAAGAAAGAATAAAAGTTTTCTCTCGGCAAGGAATAAATAATGACTTCCACGTAGGTGTGGCATTCTGCGATGATATAATGCAGAAAGACTTAATCGAATAAGAGATGAGTCCTCAATTCAATTCTCAGTTTCAGGAAGAGTACGTGATAACTGTACCCTCTCGGATGTTTTAGTCTTTGTTGCCCTAGTCCACACTAGAACTAGGATTGGTTGCTCTGTTGAAAAGAAGAATCTTATGCCCCCTTAGGAAAGTGTAGAGTCTTCCATTAAGAGGTAGAACAAACATCAAATATCGTTTGCCACTATTTGATTTGTCCACTTCAACACGCATGAGGAAATCGTTGGCACAATCAACTGTTGGTAAGGAAAAAATAGTTCGCCAACAAAAACAACTACATAAAATGTCGAATACTTGCAGATTAGAAACCGAATTTGATTACAAACCGTTTGCTATTTGAACGCGCTTCGTTTAAACGTAAACTTGAAACGTATTTTGGACTTTGTAGAACGGACATAAGGATGGGGGAGGGAAAGTCCGAACTCTTTGATTCAACAATTCAATCATTTGCTAGAGTGAATTGTTGAAGCATTAGCAGCAAAGTCCGTCAGCTTGGCCAGCTGCACACAAATATTCCTTTCACTAAACGAAGTCGATTCGATAAATATACTCGAGAAAATACATTGAGAATTTCACTCAAAGCTCCGTCAAGGGTTGGGCTGATGGGGCCCTCAATGGTCGTAGATGGCCAGGAAAGAACGTTGTAGATGGATGGATGAATTTGTCAGGCTATTCTCGAGGGGTTGTTGAAGTGGTCGACTTCCTTGTTACGTGCAAAATTCCTAAGATTTAAATTAGAAGTTTTACAAAGTTTTGTTGCTTGGGAAAGAAGTGGCCGGGAGATGGAAAAGACAAAGGAGTTCCCGTGATATTTACTTCCTGGAATTCTCAAAGCCATTGTTGTACTTTGAGTTTTCTTGTCTTAATTAAGTTCGTGAGTCTGTTGCTTCTTAAACCGCCATTCATTGTTTGTTGTCCGCAATAAATTCTTTTGTCGTTCTTGTACTATCGTTCAAAATGTCGATACATATTGTGTTGTAAAACTTTTGAAAGTAATTTTGCTTTGTCTATCCTACTTTTCACCACAGGCTGCATTTAAACTTTTCGATAAAACCTCAACAGGATGGTAATAACTTTACAAATATAAGAAAATAACTTGGTAAGTCAATACAGATAATTTAAATAAAACTCCGTCTTAATGAAGTTAGTGAGTTCCGGCCTCTTACATCTGATATTAAGTCCTTTCATCTTTTCGAAATTAAAGTAAAATATTTTCATCAATTCTTGGAAATTCTACCTGTGGTATATTCAACCACACGTGCTTAGAAATAATTTAAAAATTGAAGAAAAATCGATTTGGTTTAACATTAGAAACATTTAGAAAGGATAATTTTTCTATTTTGAATGCAATACTAAAATTAACTTAGAGTCAAATAAAAGGTTTGAAAATATTTAAAGTCTTCTATATTTCAATTTCAAATATTTGCGATACTAAAAATAAATGATTGAAAATATCGCAGCATTCTGGTTGAAGGGACCATAGTTAGTGTGATGACTTTCGGGGCTAAAAGTAGGAAAAGATCTAATGTTACGGGGGTTAGTATTAAATTAATTATTGATATCGAGATTCGAAATTTCTATCCAGCTAAAACCTTAATCGATATTTTATATATCACTCTTCAATGTCTTAAAATGTTTGTTTATGTTAAAATATAACAAAATACCGTCACTTTAATTTGGGTCCTGACTTAGCAACTTTCTTCTTTTCATTTGATCTATATTTATCTGTGTCTTTTCCCTCAAATTTGTTTTGGTGAGGCAATCAAAAATTGTCTAGAAGTTTGTCTTAAATAGGGCTTTTCACATTTACGAAAGTACACATGTATCCGATGAAATAAAAAAATATATATATACATAAATAAGAACTTTGTTTAACTGGGAATCCCAAAAGACAAAAGGAAAAAAATTAGATTTACTCCTGTTCCCCGACACCAGGCACAGAGGGGTTCCCAACATTGTCATTATCTCGTTATCAAGAGGTACCCCAAAAAATAAATGGAAAGTAAAGTCACCCTCGGCCAATTTCTTAAGAATTTCAACAACTAACTTACTGTTTGCTGGGTCCTGCACCCTTGTTGTTGTTCCCCTTAAGCGGGCGTCGTCAAGGCCTCATCCGTTCGCAGGAGCATCCTTCGTGCCCACCCACACCGCCGGGAATCGCGCACCAGAGAAAATTAACTTTCGGTTATTCAGGTGAGCAGCTTTTTATTAAATTGTGTGTTAACGGATGAGCCACCAAAGAATCTTGAATGAATATTGTTCTCTGATGAGATACGACGGGAGCCCGGCAGGCGCTGTTGTCCTGCTAACCTTCTCCGGGAAACAGGACACCAGACCTCCGTATCCTTGCTCCTGTAAGCTAGACGAGAGGAATATCCTCCTTGTTCCAGCCTCCTGGGATAATAACCGCACCAACACAGGCCCACAAGATAAATGAACTTTAAGCGAAGATAATAAACACAATTTATATCGCATAATTGCTTTATTTTTACATAACGTCTTTATTATCCCAGTTACCGTCGCTCCTCCGCCAAAGAGTGATGTTATCCTTGGATGGATCTTGAGCAGCTTCCAGGGTCTGGACCCTTATTGTTTGGTGCGCTCTCTTTTCTTACTTTAATTTTTCTTGTCTTATTTTATTTTTATTTTTTTTTTTTTGCATTATTGTTGCTGTCGTGTTTTGAAGTCTCTTCAATTTCCTCATTTTTCTGGATTTTCTTTTTTATTTTATTTTGTAATACAAAGAAAACTCATGGCTTATTCCCGAGTCGGTTGGAGCGATGACTTATTGCAGTCATTACCTTCTTAAACTGAAGCTTCGCGATTTTATCGTACCGGATGTGGTTGGGTTCTGAAGGAGCACAACTTTTCCCTTTATATATATTTCTTTTTCTTGAATTTTCCCTTAGTATACAAAGTCTCAAGTATAAGATATTTTTTTTAAAAGTCCGGGTTAGATACAATTCTTCGAAAATAAGCTGAAGTAGACAGAAAAGAATAAAAAGCGAGTTGATTTTATTTCTTTAACTTTGTTAAGAAAGTATCATTTTGTAGTAAGTTTTTACAACTCCTTTTCATAACCCAAAGGGTTTCAGACAGGCAATGTCAACAAGAGCTCTATATCGTAATTAATTTCGTTATACCTATCGTCCTATTTAATTACACGAATGTTAGCACAGTGGCTCAAAATTTGGCCCCAAATAAAAATGTTCATGCCATCCTATTACTATTGAATAATTTATTTATTTATTTATTAACGCTTAATACAAGCTACGTACATTAAATAAACTTAAGACTAGTGCTAACCTAAGAAACTAAATTAGAGGAGGAAAAAACGGAGAAAGTGAAAGGACAAGGCAGATTAGGGGAGACTAATTAGGTGGAATGTAGAAATACAATCACTCACTTTGAATTCAAAAACGCTAATGCAAATCAACAAACTTACGAAATGTTGATTCGAAGCACAATAATACGTCACCGCACTTATTATATTTCTTGCGTTCAAATAGATTTGAAAAACCCAATTTAGAAACATTTTAAGACCTTTCTTAGGGAATTTTTAATTAAACGAACACTAAAGTTCGCCAATAGCTACCAAACAACAACAAAAAAGAAAAGAAAAGCGATTGACAAACAGAGGAGAAGAAGGTACTGAACTGTTTTGTCTTTGCCTATTTGTATATATGTATTATAGATTAAAACTCAGCTAGGGTTTTTCTCAATTCTTTTTTTCCTTCACATTGCAACAATAATAAATTAATAACTGCTCTTGCTAATTTATAAACTTAATCTCAGACTGTGAAGAACTTGCCACTAACTACTGAACCCGCCTTGAATTCATTGTACATTACTCGTATATATTAGTTTTAATAAATTTTAATAATAATAATTTTATTAAATTTTAAAATGATAAACAAGAGGTTATTTGAAAGATAATAATCCTTAATATCGCTTCTTACATAATATTTTCTGAAACATATCAATGGCGTATTATTAAATATATATTTGTATTTTATTATATATTTGTAATTACCGACCTGTATGCACATCTACAATATTAAACCGCATTAATCCTAAACATAAAGTTAAAACACCATCTCTTAACCCTAATGTAAGAGTTAGAACTTAAGATATTAAACTTTATGAAGAACCACCGATTATCGGTGCAAATCTCCAAAAATTATGCTTCACTTTATTTGTATTATACTGAAACCAAAACTTTTTTCGACTACATTACACTCACATGATTTTTAAAAAACAAGAAAGATAAAAGTGTTTCAACATTTTATTGACAGTAAATCAAATCAAGAAGTTTGAAATCTACAAGCTGTACCCCCATTAGACGCAACTCTAATCTAGAAGTAATACCTTTTTTTTATGCAAATGTGGTTTCCATGATCCAAATGACCATTCTGTTTACCTTTCTAAAAATAGTTTTGTATTGTATTTTGTAGAATTTTAAATATCTGCAATAATTCAGGCAATAATTTAACGTAGATCCGATTCAATTAGTGCTATTAGCATTATTGAAATTTGAAGGTCCTCCCTACTTGGGCGCATTCTTCAAATTTCGATTTTCTAATTTAAATTTTCGGAGCCAACTTTGACATATGTATGTATGTTTGGTGTTAGGACTTTGCCGTAAATATCGTTTATGAGTTTAGCTGCCTCAACTTCCCTCTTGCTAAAATAAGAAAAAACGAGCATAGAATGCTTAATATGGACATCGTCATTTTCCAGTTTTGATATTTTGCCCTTAGTAATAAAATAAAATTTAAATATAAAGCAAAGTAAACATAATATAATACTTAACAATAAATATTACAGACTTTGACAAAAGGACAGAGCTCAAACCTGTGACCTTCGAATTAGCACTTTCCTGCTCTAACCAATTGAGCCATTTGTAGCCTTACCATCGATACCTTTTGAGAAATTTTTGTTCTGAAGAGAAATACAATCAACCGATCCTACATATAGTTCAGTAATAAAAGACAAAAAAAAAAGACTGATAATAAACAAGAAAAAAAAACTTTTAGACGAAAACCTCAGGATTATTTCTTGCGTTAAATTTGTAGAAAATTACATCTCATTCCTGTAATTATCTCATTTGATTAGCTTGTTGTTATGACGATTTCAAAAATCTTTTCATGGGTGTAAGATCTGATGAATAGCTTCTAATTTTAGAACATTTTGGAATGATTCTGTTTTTTTTGCTTATAAGGGCACAGATTAAAGTTTAATTTAAAATTTTTAGTTGAATGATTTTAAATGTCTTTTTTTTTGTTTTTAAATCAGAGCATTATAGTACAAATTCGAAGGTCACAAGTTCGATTCTTTTCTGTACGAAAACTCTTCTTTCTGATTATTTATAGCATTTTTAACGATTACTTAAACTAATAAGATACTCTGGTATAAAAGTAATTTTTAATTATAATGTTTATGGTTATAGATTTGTTACTAAGGATAATAAGTGATAATAAAGTAGAATCGCTCCTATTAAAAAAAAACAAATCAAGGAGATATTTCTATAAAATACGATCATAAACCATTGCATAAAGGTCATATATTCTCCCAGGAAAACTTATTCAGATAAATTATCTTAATTCCTTATATGAAAAGTTCAAGGATTAAAAAAGGTTCTCAGACAATTTGTGCCCTGAGGGTTTTAAGTGCAAACGCATGGGACATAAATGTTAGCGGAACGACCTCATGAATGTGCAATTTTTATGTTGCCAACTAAATGTAGACCTAATATCGTTATATATCATCAAAGTAATAATATAGAAATATTTCTTAATTTCATACGAAAATTGTTTCAAATTTCAAAAGGAACAATCCTACATAGAAGTGAAACTTTGTTCTGGATAAAATCTTACCTGTATTAAATAAGAGTAATCCCAAGCGGATTTAAGGGCAATAATAAACTAGCCTGCAAATAAAAATAATCCTTGAAATATCATCCATCCCTGGCAAATTCACTTTTACTACTGAAAGACAAGTCTCAGAGAAATTCACGTAATGGCCCAATTTACCTCGTTTTCTTCTCGGTATATATATTGTTTTTTTTCTTTACATTTTTTCCGCAATTTTTCTCATCGTCCTCCCAAATTGTGTTCCCTTTTTTTTTATATGAATAGACTTTTTGAGTAAAATTTCACCCAAACTCTCATCTTCAAAGGGTGCGACCGAATTTTCAGCATTTCAGTTCATGTGGGCATGACTGGGAAAGTTAATACAACTGAAAAAAGCGTACTAGATATGCCCCAAAGGGGAAATATCCCAACTCCGAAAAAGGGGAAATCACTGGTGAAGTTTTGAATTTCTCCAGACGAAGAGAATTTTGAAGAGTTTCGTTAAGTTTGAGGAGGATAAAATGGGAAGGACAATTGAACTTGCAAAAGCTTATCACTTTGAGGAATTCACAGATGTTCTTTAAAACGCCTTTTAAATATTTCTTAGTTTTAAGAGAGTTTCCAGGTGATTAAAATTTGTTTGGATTGAAAACATACACCTGGAACAATGTCAAAATTGCATGAAAAGTGTTTTGGTGGCACTGTACTAATAAAAAAGATAAATTTCATTATTTTTATTATGTACATATATAAATAGAATTTTCATAATTTTTTGAAACTTTCAAACAATAATTTCATTTTGAAAGTAAGAGGCAAATTTGAAAATTTACCTGTTAAAAAAATTCTCTATTTTATGTGCCACCATCAACAAAAAAATACAAGGGTTCTTGTTTTAAATCTCAAAAACTGCTAGACAAGATGACCAACAAATTTCTGTAACAAAATGAACCTAAAACTGATCAAGTGTTAATTCCGTAGAAACCAACATAATCACATTTTTTCTCTTATTTTTAAAGTTATATTTTTAAGTTATCTGAGTTATTTTACTTATGAAAATCCCCAATAACACTAGTCAAAAAATTCAATATTTTTCGCTGTTGTTGATCTTCATTCATCATCTATTATGTAAAATAATTAGTCTGTAAAAATAAGTAAATTTCATAGCATGTTTTGAGCAATTTTTATAAAATAGCTAAAAGTTCAAGTTTCACCTGACCAACTTTTTCAGTTCTTTGGACAATCCGTGATTGTGTTTATAATGTTTCATAAATTGTTAAAATACAATTTTTTTTATATTTTTCCTCCACTCCAATTTTTTCGAAAATGAAAATTGTACGAGAATTGTTATTAACTAAATCATAATCTAAAACCAAAACCTCAATACTTGTTCGGCCAAAAATTCACTGTATACCTCCGTAGTCAATCGATTATTTATTTAAAAGAATGTTTTTAGCTGGATTCCTGTTAGGAATTCAAAAGTATACATTTCAATAAAACTATACCTTTTACATATAAGTGAAAACGATATATTTTTTAAATCAAAAGCAATTCTCATTGGAAGAATGGCTATTTCTGTTCTAATGTTCCTCCACAGGTAAATAATAAATGAAACGGAGTGAAGGAAAAAATGATTTCCCTTTTATAGGTATTAAAAGTTACCCAGGAAATTATCGTCTTTAGAAATGAATTGGAAATATCCCCGTCGAATTAAGATTGAGAATCTGCGAATAGAAAAAGTAGAGCTGCAATTCGAAGGGACTTATTCGAGTTAATGAAGCAAATTTAAGCACCTTCAACGTTAAATTACAATAAAACAGTATTTTATTTCAAGCAAAACGTAAAAATGTGCTTGTTAACAATTTGTGAAAAGGAACGTAATAATAAAAGTCTGATTGATTACAAGAATAAATGTTTCTTTAATAGGCTTTTCTGAAAGTTTTAGATGGACATACAAAAATATAAGAAAATATAAGAAAAATAATTTCAAGTTCCTTTTGCTTTCGAAAGTAGTGCAGATAAAATTTCGTAGGCAAGAATAAGTTAAAGCGCATTTAAATCAATTGAGTCTGTTGTGAATTTTAGATAGTTCTGATTTGGAAAAAGCAAACGTTTCTGAATTACATCCAAGGACTTAATCTTGACTTAAGATCCGCACATGGATATTAATGAATATTTATATGACAAATTATTAAAATTTATATTTTTCCCTGCAATTTTACGCACATTCCCGTAAATTGTTAACGAAAAATATAGAAAATCTTTAAATTAATAACATCAAAACAAAAATTACTCGAAAGACATCAGCAGCAAGTGGCCACTGATAGCTAATTCAGTTAGAGCAGCTACGTACCAATTCGTAGGTCGCAGGCTCAAGAGCTGTCCATAGTAAAAATTGTTAATTTTTCAAATAATTCCCTAATACATGTATATAATTAATTTTTTACCTCAACACATGACCCAATTCTGCATTCACGCGAAAAGAACAATCAAATGAACCCAAATATTTCCACATTGTGCCATTGCCTCGTACCTTTTTTATCAGTCGTTGCAAAAAATACTATGGATATTCAAGAAAACTAATCCAGGAATATCTAATGCCGATGAAAACCTCTCCCATGGATAAAAGGAGAACGGAATTTCATTCGATAGTGAAAAATTGAAATCAATAAAAATCGATAACAACAACTATTACCGAAGTCCCTTTTCTCGAACGTCTCTGATTTGAGCCCTTTATAGAAAGTAGCCCTATCTCTCCCACGTAGAGGAAGATGTCATCTTTAGACTCCTCATAGTATTTTTTTTTTCCTTTAAAAATAAAAAGGAAGAAAAAAATCAAGAAAATGAAACCAAAAAAGGAAACATTTGATAGGACGGCAACCGTAAATTCGTTGCCTTGCCATTTCCCTCCTCTGGAAGGACTTCGCTTCCGAGGAGAATTGCCGGAGAAGGGAGCGGATGGTTGAAATTTTTATCTGATGAACGAATATATCTGCAATAAATACGGCAACCGTATCGTATCCTTCGACGAATTGCAGAAGGACTCGTGGGGAAATGACCCAAAGCATCTCTGTTGAAGGAAATGGCTTTAATGGTTTCATTGAGGTCATTGAAGGTTTCGCAGCTTACCATTTACAGGAAATGGATGGGTTTCGGATAGTTAGATTAATTGGGCTATATTTCGATATGCGAATGTGATTTTTCAGTTTATTACTTTTAAAAATATAAAATTGGAGAATAGTACGAAATAGTTTAAAAATTTGAATTGATTTGAATCGGTAGTAATCAAATTGATATAAGATGTAATATAATTTTTTTTATACGGGGTATTTCATAAAGTGCTCTTCCTCCCTTTTCAAATTAACACTCATACCTTCAAAATTATATTTGAAAATTGTATTTCCTCGAACTAATGCATTAACATTTTAAACAAAACAAAGCAATCACGACGATATTTCAAGCCTTTCGAAAGATGTTACCTATTTGCGGGGATTACAGGAGCACCAAAAATTAAATATCTAAATTTTTACAAAATTTAACATTTACTCATACTATTTATTTCCACTTTATATTGTTTATAAGAACACTTCGTTTCCATACACCCTACAGTTATATGAACTCGCTCATTGGAACACATAATCTTACTTTTAATTATAATTTATAAAGTAAAATAAATGACGAAAACTCTTTGGTTGCTTAAAATTACAAGTAAAAGCACTCGTTTTACTTCCGTAGACGAGTACTATCTTTGAAAAGCATTTTTTCCCTATTTATAAGGTAAAAGGAAATGAACAAATTATCTTTCACGTTTTTAAAATTAATATTCACTACCACCAAGTGCTGTTCTCTTTGAATTTTTTTACAAATGAGAGAGCTTGTGACACTGGTTTCGGATGTAATTAAATATTTTTAATAAAGTTTCCTTTATGAAACTTTAAATATTTATTTCACGGGAACTGATATATGCTTTCAAAAGTTTTGAGGACTACTCATCTCACCGGGCTTTTAGTACTATCTCTAATGTGTAAAAATTGAATAAACTCATTACTGAGAAACTAAAACATTTAATTTTGTAAAAGATATGGTAGGTATTACTTATATTACTATTACCGAAAAATGTACTCTTTTGAACATATATGCGAGTATATAGATCGCAGCAGTACTTACTAACAGACTTCATGGATCATCAGAAAGTTTTAAAGACAATTTTTCTTACAATTTCTATGCTTTCCAACTTGTAGATACTAGCGATATCTAACTAACTCACTGTAACTACTCAAATAGTTTAACCTTTCTAATTTTTTCGTCTTTAAGGCTTCTATCATTAAATTAGAATCAGAAAGATACGTTCAAAATGTTCATTTTTCAGAAAAGGAAGAAACAGTTTTACAAAACAAATGTGATTTTTTTTTTTTCTGTTTATCTATCTTGCCAGTATTTCTTGAATGTAGATAGGTACAATTTTATTAATATGCTTATTATGTTCCAAATGGAAAATATAGACTATGCTAATTTAAATTTTAATATCAACAAATTCGAGATAGTCAAATATGGGGTAATTTTGATATAAATTCATAATAAAAGTTAAAAGCTATCAAGATCGAATGCAGCATCGAAATTTCAAAATTCAATTTAATGTTAAACATTTTGACGGTTTGATATTTTAGTTAATTTCCGAGAAGAATTTCATACAATTCTTTTATTTTACTTCTTGTTTTACAAAACTTTATTTATAGAAGCCTAGATAAATTCAACAGAGGTGATTAAGCAACCTTTTGCTATAAACCCCAAAATTTCCTTTGGTTAACATTAAAACACCAAAATTCATTGCAGTTTAAGCAAATTGTAGCGCAATTTTAAGCGACCACTCCCAAATTGTGTAAACGTTTTCAGCTTTGGTCACCCTCCCGTAGAGGTCGGAATGATAATTAGAAGAAAACACAGAGACCACAATGACCATTGAGTAGTATTAATTGGGTCCTGATTTACCTAGCCCTGAAAATAGCTTTTGCCTATACTACCAGATTTTCCTCTGTCGCCTGCCCTTGTCCCCTCATCCCTCGTACCGGGGCTTTTGTGAGCCTTTGCCCTTATGTCGAGGGTTGTTAGCTTACTAGGCTTTCAATCCGGCCTCTGTACCCTCTCCTCCTCTCGCCCTTTCTCCAGAATTGAAAGGCAACCCAGAGGCATTCCAGGATTTGATATAGATGTAACAGAAATCTACCTATGTTTAGCTAGATATAGAGATATCTTCAGGGTAAAATTTTCTCAATGTGACTGCGAAAAACGCTTATCCCCGTCCATCCCCTTGCCCTATTCTCCTCCCAGTTGGCACCATCATCCAGAAGCATCCAGATAAATCAACGAGAAATCGTTAGAGACAAATTAACACCAGAAGCCAGGGAATCCTCGAAAATGGCAGGATACACTTTAATTGTCGGAAGGTTTTTACGTGGCCGGATGTGTGGCCAGTGCTGGTTCTGCCACTTTTAAGCTCATTTGCGTTTTCCAATTAATTAATGTGTGCACACATAGAGGCTGGTAGAAGGATTTAGGGGTGATGGTAATGGTAATGGTAGCAAGAATTTCTCCTGTATTTTCTTCCTTTTTATCACCATCTACCGTGAGAAAGGACAAGATCTGAGGGAAAAACATTGAAATAGAGGGATGATGAAAAGGAGAAGGGATCCATTTATGGAAATGAATTAACTAACTATGCTGCGGAGATAAAGGGATATGGCAAGGGGGGCTCTAATTGAATCAACAGCTTCAGGACCACAAGGCAAACTTCCAGCTGGCAAAGATACCGTCCAGATTCTAAAACGGATTTCAAGGTAATATCACGTAATGTGGGCAAATAGAGTGCCTCTGCCTTTTATACTAAAATCCGTCAATACCCTCAGTTGGCGTAGTTTTAGAGCACCAATTGGTATAAGGAAGGGTTGAAGTGGTTGGAATAGTATTAGTAAATTTTTACCATATACTACAACCATTCTATATGGCAATTTAAATACGGGACTCTTGCAATATTTGATTTAGTTATTTGAAAATGTTTTAACGATTTATTCAGAAGAGTTGATGAGGAATAATTCGCAAGAGTTTTTAAAAGGAACTAAATATGAGATTATGCTATTTTATATATGTATGTATGTCTGAACACATACCAGGTGTATTTAACATGGAATCACAGCCAACCGGAAATTTGAAATGTTCCAACATAAAATAGCATGTATATTGCATATATACTGTAGGAGACAAAGATAGTTCACCGAATAACCACTTCATTTCCCACGTTGAAATGGTTTCGTCAGCGTTTCATACATTTCAATTTCCCTACTAAGTACTTTCTAACATCTGTGGAAAACTAACCGCCACCGTTGCCGTGCAGTTGTTTCCCTCCCCTCCTACACTCCATGTCTCAGCCTCGAAACCCTTCTTCCATTTCGAAAACCGGAAGTGTTCACTTTGTGCAAATGTTAGATTGAATCAGTACAGAGATTAAGCATTCCACGTATCGGAAGTGATAATATCCGCAATAGTTCCTGGACTACTTTCTGCAAAAAGTTCCTTACCCTTTTTCTCGTAACTGAGGGTTTATATGAACGGCTATGTGTCTCCTTGCACCTACTCACCGAGGGCAGTGTATGGTCTTCGCATATATGAGCCAAAGTATATGTTTTCAAACATTTTCCTGCCTTATATTCGGTCTATAACGACCTTCTGGCCACTAATCCCTAGCCTTAGTAATCCCTTTTGTTTCTAATGTTTGCTAGAGTGTCACCTTCGTCGTCCCTTCGATTTTCTGCATATTTGCTTAGAAGGAACCCAGAACGCTATTCTATGGTACTTGCTCGAAGAAGATGAGGCCCGTCGCCGCAGCCCCGCAGAGCGGTAGGGTATGAAGGTTTTTGGTAAAGGGTGGCAAAGGGCTCGGAGTCGGCCTTCTCCGTGTGGCACTGACATAAAATATGCCCCGGAAAATTCATTTCCTCTAAAAACATTTCCTCTGGACATTCTGTTCACTTGAGGCTGTTGAACAACTTTTCTCTCGAAGTTTTTGTTACGTAACATAGAGGGAGGTAGTAGTAGAAGTAAAACCAGTAGCTAGAACCAGTAGTCGACCGATCCTTGATTCCTTTACAGTATGTTAGAGTTAGAGCATGAAGAACATATGATGTGTGGTGGGGAGGGTTACTTCAATCCCACACTGCACATAACTTGGTTTTAAACGGAGGGAGGGAGAAGGGGTATGCGACTATGAAAAAGTCAGTCTAATCAAAAACCACCCGCACTGTAAGTCACCACTTGGGTTTGGTGGAAGAGATATGTGTACGTCGCGAGGCGAATAGAGCCCACCCGTGGGAGCATCCAGTCCTTTTCCCGGGCTGTAGTGGCCCATCGATATAGCAGAGAAAACTCTTTTTTTTTTCCCAGGATTACTAGGACTAAAAACGAGAGCCAAAAGAAGCCGAGTTCGTATAGCATAGTATCTCGTTTCGCTGTTGCTTTGCTATTCTGGCAGAAAATTTACATCGTATCCCAGGTATATGGGCGGGAATATGTAAGATGTTCATTGACCCGTCCTTAGAAAGATATACGACCTCCGTTTCCAGGACATCACCCAATGTGATGTGAGATGAATTTTTTCGCTCTCATTACGGTGAGCTAATTGACGGTCTAAAAATGTTAGACGCTTTCCCATCCATTTTCTGTACCCATGTTCCATATCACCCCTAACTCCTCCATAAAGTCGAATTGAGTTTTGAAAGTGTTCCACTGTTGCTATATGTAATGATGTCAATGGAAGAAAATCTACTTCACGTGGAATAAATGTGATATGCTCGTTCTTCTTATGCGAATAGGAAACTTAGGTGGAGCACGTCTTGTTTCCAAGTAAATTGATTTGAAAGCTTTGCATGCATTAGAACGGAGGTTTCGTACAATACGTAAAAGTGCAGTGATTTATTTTAGCCCTTTAGCCCCGATGTCACATGCCCTTTAAGGTCTAGATGAGGTAAAGGAATTGGGTTTTCTGAAACATTTTATTCTTTTAAATGTTTTGCATTAGTTTAATATCCCCGAAGAGTTAAAAGAGTTAAAAGTTAAGAGATAAAAAAGCATGTTTGCAATAGAAATCATTCACTTTGTAATTTCCTTCATACAAATAACACGCACGCCGTGTGTGTAGATAGCTCCTCTGAATGTTTTTCTTACTAGGGACAGATTGAACACAAGGTAAGCCATACAAAATAAAATAAAAACACATCATTAAATTAAATTATTGAAAAATATTCATGTAACATGAAATCGTTATTTGTATCATTAAATAAGAGTACAAAAAATCTTGCGAATCACCTCCTTTAGGTACAAAAAGAATATTTTTTTAAAATCATAGTAATCTGTCCATCTCTAAGTATCTTTACTAACTTCAGTTTTAAGTTCTTCAATTTCGGTTTCATTTTTAGTTTCACCTTCATTAGAATCTTCCCAATCGCTATTTTCAAAAATATGATATAACTGTTCTATATCCATATTCTTGTCTTCCTCATATTCCAATAAATTATCACTGCTAATTTTCTATAATCCTGATGGTCCTTGCTGTGGGTCACTCATTTTAGGGGCTAAATTGACCCCAAAATTAAATTTTATTTTTACCCACTTCTAAGATAATTTTTAGTTTAAATCAATCACGCGGTGTGCTAGCGGTCTTCTTGACTCAGAAATGCATAGCACACATGGTGTACAGTCACCAATGGATTCATAGCGTTTTTTACAAAATACGAATATATTATTTCAAGATGGAACAGCCTTTCCATTTTATTTCGCCCTTCGAACATTCCTTACTGTAAGATATTGAAATAATCTTAGAAAATTTACAATTTTCTTCATTGAAAAACTTGAAAAACAAATAAGTAATACATTATATATATATATAGTACATATAACGAATTAATTTTGCTATGTTAATTCATTTTAAATGGTTTTGATTAATTTAAGTAGCATTCAGGACTGCGAATCTAATCAGTAGACCAAATTTATAATATTGGAAATAAAGAGAATTTTTAAAGTCACAAATACCAACATACGTTAATTAAAAACAACATAATCAACGTAAGCTGAACTAAAAAAAAATAAGTCAATTAACGAGAAAATCCCTTTTAATTATCCCGCACATTGTGTCCGATAGTATCAACAGAGAAACAAAAGAATACCCATAAAACCATCCCCTCGGAGCATGTCAGTCTCTTTGGGGTTGTTTGGAGAGACTTATTTACAATACCGAAAAACTTTGATCATAAACATAGGCTTTCCACATTGTTCTAATCAATTCACGCATAAAGGATACCCCGCTGTTATTCCGAATGGGGAACCCTTTTGCGTGCGGGCCACTAGTGACTAGGCCCTTACGAACTCGATAGAATACTCCTCAGGTGGGGCAGGAGGAAGGCATCCCCTTTAAATGACTGTGGCAATCGAACAAATGGGGTTCGCTATGAAGCAGCTATTTCACCGTGAATAAGAAGATACCCTGGCAAGCCACTGAATGCCCTTTGTTACACTTACAGGACTCAACTTACACCTTTCCAACTAAGTAGACTCTATGACGATTCACGTGAATATCTCCGGGGAGCATTTTCTGTGTTAAGTCTATTGTCACACCGTATCATTGGGCCATTTGCGGTTAAAGAACTTTGCAGCTCCATTTACTTCGTTTCTATGCGACCACGAAAGGGGGCTCCTGGAGGTTTTTGGGATATGAGCCCGAGCACAATCAAAAACCATAGAGTAGCAAGTAGCCCTGACCAACGTGGCAATCGAGGTGTTTGTGCTTAGTTTATTTTGACAACAGGCTAAATGGTCTGCAAGCGGGGGTGTAGCCGGGGGAAGAGTTCCACCATTGTAACCCAGTGCTCCATTCAACTCCCCAATGACACCATTCCTCACTTCGTCCGACCCATCCAAGGGAATATAGCGCTTTGTAGCCCACTATTCAGCAGAAAGATTCTAAACCCATGCTACGTTGACTCCGGTCGGGAAGAGGACCCATTTCGATTTTCCCATTTAATTCGTTAAAGTTGAGGCTGTGTTTTGTTTGATTAAATTTCACGAACGATTTAATGCGATCAATCAAATGACTTTGATATCAGCCCGGGGTGAATAGAGAGCACTGCTGAACAATTGTACACGAGAGGCAGCCGACTTGACGGCAAGAGCTCCCTTGGGACCTTCCTTAATCGGGGGTGGATGCAAGTGGGGTTACATTTCGCATATCCGGTCCATATGCTCAAATTTTCAAGCAATTGTTCAGTAGAATTTTATTGAGTCTGTCATTTTGCGGTAGAATTGATTACTGTATCAATTTTATAGTCAATTTGTCGGTATTAAATTCCACCAAAGATCGATAGGCAACTGACAAATAAATTAATTAAATTGTAAACGAACTCTAAGCATATTACGAAGGATTCTCTCTGTTTTGCAATAATTACCTACGGGTTGAATGAGTTGCTAAAAACTTTGTTTTCATCCAAATATTATTTTCACTGTCGAACATGTCGAGAATTTTAATTAAATTTTTAGCGAAATAGGAAGCTCTGATTCCACTAATTGGTTTCATGATTTTATGCTTCCAACTTTTTACTGATCGTTAGACAAACGTTTTCAAACAACTAATAATAATAAATTAGTTATAGAAATGGATAATGCTTTTATATTTAAGTTAATAAATTTGTTAAATGGAAGCCAAAAGAGATGCGCAAATTTTAATTTAAAAAACATATTAACGCTCTCTACAAAAATTGGAATTTTTGCCAAAACCATAATTAATTTTTTAAAATTTTTCGTATAGTATTAAATTAATCAACAGAGTTAGCTAACTTGTAAGGTTATCTTTTAAAACAAATTATTGAATCTTATTTTATTAAAAAGGAAATCGATGAAGAAAAATACAAAATTAAGTTTTATATAAATAAGTATTATTAGGTTTCTCTTTACACACTTTAAACACTTTCGAAACACCAAATAATATATCGATAAATTTCTTATGATTATTTTAAAATTTTTAGCAGTGGAATGTTCGTTTGTGAAATCTGACAAAGTGGAGAAATGTAACGCAAGCAAATTTTCTTTTGATTACTCATATCCCTTTATGTTAAAAGTTTAACAATCTTCTTCAAGTTTTGAAATTATTATAGACATGTAATAATAATAAAAAATATGCAAGGGCTGTTTAAAGAAAAAAATATAACTTTAGAAAAGCATATGTAAATTTCTGCCCATACATACGTTAATATCTTTAAATTCAAGTGTGAAAACTTCAATATTTTTTCCATTTATCGCCCTCGAAATCTACCCTCCTTTGGTCAATAAATTTTGTAATACCCAGATCCATGCAAGGAATCAAATTCAATTAAATTCCCCTGACAACGACGTCTCAGCTCATCGTCTATTCAATTTGTAAAACGTTGAAAACACCACAGGGTGCGGAGGAAAAATATTTAAACAGCAAAAGCCATAAAATTTATCCCTCCCCAAAAATACCATCAGACCCGTTGCCATAAATCTATCAGTAAATTTGAATCCTGTAAAATGTTTTCACACCATTTCATCACCAGAACCCTAAGAAATCAATTACTAGCACAATTCGCCTTAATAACTGGCGTCGCGCTCACACCGTTCCCAACCCTCGTTTTTTGGTTCTATCGAGTAAACGACAGCCATGCAAACAAACAAAGGTGAAAGTCCTTACAACGTGGAAGAGTCCTTCGGGCTCTCCTCGCCCGACAGTGTGGCAATGTTCCCAGTACAACAGGAAAATTTGTTTCAATATTTCATGGAGGGCTTACGGTGAAAATTGCTGGAAAATGTTTAAATACGATAAATTGACGTTGTCCCTTCAACCTTTTATCAGTTGCTACCAAACCTCATTACGACAGTCGGTCCCCTTAAGGCGCCAATGTACCCGGGGGTTTCGTTGGGGCCAAAATCCAACCACTTGACCAACTGTCACGTCAGCAGCAACATTAGTGGGATACCCTCGTATGTGACTTCATAAGTTGCCTCCTCGGTGTTATTAGTTCTTGTTCGTTCGTTGAAAAGTTTCTTGGTACATTTCGGTCGTACGGCTGACGACGTGGGGCAACATATGATCCAAAAACATAAAATTGTATTACTGGAAACTTTCAAAGTTTTTTCCCAGCTCCACGTCCCTCCTCCATTACCAGCCTTTTTCTATTACTACCAAGTCCCGTCCAGCCACAGAATTTCGTAATCAAACCGGCCCGAGGAGACCCTCCGTCTTCTACTTCTACTTCTTCTACTTTGTCTGACCTGTATCCTGGACTCCAGACCGGCTGGTGTTTTCTGGTGCGGTGCCATTATCATCATTCGAAATCTCACACCCATTCCCGGTCACTATCATACCGATGATTTTTGATCCTAGCTGCTCCAGATGCTGTTGTTTTTGCGATTGCAGCTGTTCAACCGAGCTAAGGGCGAAGAAACCAACCCCTAAAAATTCCAGTCCCAAATCCAATGGTCATCCCTCATGTCCACTCTTATTGGGTCCAAGAATTGGGGCCACCGGAGCCATTTGGATCCCGAATTGTAGTGCTCCCTCATTCCGGTCGAGGCACAAGTGTGAGTGTCCAGACGCGACTTCTCATCCTCCTCTTACAGTGGACGCATTCCCCAGGACGACGTGAAGAAAGAAAAATTGAGGTTGAATTAAAGTTTTAATTGTGTTGCAATTATATTCGTGTAGTTGGTGGTAATTCGAACAATTTGATTCCTTCTCTTATTGCAGGCTATTCCCACAGCACCAGGACTAGGGCCCACCACCAAGGCCAGATGGATACTATCATTAAAACTTTGATCTCGGCGGCGGCAGCTGTGTAGCGCTATACCTCACATTCCTCAATTTCTTTCCGGTGCCGTCCTACAACACTGAAACGGTGCTTCCTTTTTCGGTTTGGTGGTTCACAGCCTTTTCTCGTTTTTAATTTTGTTACACACCCTGTAATTGCTCATTTCAGCTTTGAGCGCCATGTGAAATAATTTTATTGCTTTTACCAACTCGTAAGTAGTTTAGTCTAAGAAAAATTGTACCTTTAATGTCAGTTTCTAGTTTCATACATCTGTATGAATGTATGTAACTTCGATTTTGGAGACTTTTACTAGTTTTAACATTTTTTAAATTCTTAACCAAAATATGAGTTATAAAAATGTAAGCAAAAATTGTTTTAAACCTTAAAAATTCAATAAATTAGCTAAGATTATTTATTCAAATTTTATTACTTCTTTATTATCCCTGAAAATATCAAAATTTATCTTATTCGTTTCTAAAAATTTTATCAAGATAAAAAAGATGGTGTTTTAATTTAACCAACGAAATTTTTTATCAATTAATTTTTAAAAAATCAAGAATAGAAAAGAAAAAAATTCAATATTAAAGTGTAATAATATGAGTAACATTTTCTAAATTTATTTAAAATTTGTTGGAATTTTCTTTTTGCTAATAATAGCACTTAAAACAAGCAATAACAATTTTTAATATTCCAATTTGAAAAATCCAATAAGTATTCTTTATATAAGGTAGCGCAAAATTAATCATTCAATTTTGTTTTTGTATAACTTTTTTACTAAATACAAAAAATATTTTGAGTGATGGAAATCTTTATCTTTGGACCTTGACAATTTTTTCTGTTAAGTGAAAAAGATGATATCCGTCAAGTGGCTGCCGTCAGTATTGAAACACATTTGTGCCCATTTTATCGCATTTTCCATGACTTTCCGCAAGATTTCCGGTAATAACTGTTCGCATTCCTGTCGAATATTCTCCTTAAGGGCTGCGATTGGCTTAGGCTTGTTGGCATAAACCCGCGACTTCAAGTAGCCCCAAAGAAAGAAGTCTGGGGCGGTTAAATCGGGCGATCTGGCTGGCCATGTCAAATCGCCAAAACGGGAGATTGCGCGACCAGGAAACGCTTCCTTCACAATATCCATTGTGGCTCGTGCTGTGTGTGCGGTTGCACCGTCTTGTTGAAACCACATCTTCACCAAGCCCCGCTCCTCCAATTCCGGCAGTAAGATCGTTTATCATGGCACTGTAGCGTTCGCCAGTAACAGTTTCCGTATTGCCAATGGCGTCTTCAAAAAAATACGGCCCAATCACTCCTTCCGCGTGAACGCCGCACCACACAGTGGCTTTGAGTGGATGTAACGGCTCTTCGTACTCTTCTTCTCGGGACACATTTGTAATAATTATAACATCTTCCGATAGAGTGATTAATTTTGCGCCACCTTGTATTTTATGTAATATATCTTTAAAATTTAAACAACTTATTTTCTATAGTAATGTAAAGATTTCTCAAATGTTGACTGTTAATATTATTAAATAAAATTATTACTATATTTTATTCAATTGCTCTCTATCTTTCGAGATACGACAATGCGATACCTATAAATTGCTATGTTTTAAAAGCCATTTTTTTTAACGAAAACTAAACGAAAAATGAATGCCGTATTACTTTTCAATTTGTTTACACTCTGACCTTTAAATTCTAATAACCGCGGACCAGTATATTCCCTTTCATCTCTTTTAGAATATAATAAGCGATTAGAAAATCCATCGACAAAGAAAACAAAATACAATTACATCAGGTGAAATTAACATCCCCAAAAGTTAATCTAAAGTTCACTGAAATGTCGTTCATTCACCTTCGCCATTTGAAATTTCACGTGGTTCAGTTTCGACTTTCAATGTAATCACAAAAGTCAAAAAATATTATCGTTAAAAAGGTTATCACTTTACCCTTTAACACGTTGATAATTCTGGCCAGTAGATGATGTAAGAGATACAAGCAAGCAAAATGAACTTCAACTTATTTGACCTTTTTACAGATCCTTCCTCAAAGGACAAAATAAAATCAGATACAGGAAAGCATTTATTATTAATAACCGTCTCAAGTTACCGGCTGACCTTTCAACGGGCTAAACAACAGCAGGAAAAATTATGAAAGTTACCAGGAGGAAATCAGCAGATGTAGAAGTACACATTCACGTGGATAAATGTTTCAACAAAGGGAAAATTCAATTTTAGAGAATGTGCCTGGAACCTTTCCCAATGGAAAATTCATGAACTTTGGTCAGTTAAAAGGCATTTACCTTAAATAAAAGGCATGAGACGCGAGTAATCTCCACCGATTCCCGCCCGCTGTCTATCGCCGTCAACATTGGCCAACATCCTTCCACAAGGAGCTCGAGCCGGCATCCACAAAAGGACCGAACGTGCACAGCGAACGAAGGAGTTTATCAGTGTGATAAAGGATCACTTTGGCAAAAGTATCCGAATACTTGAAGGAGATACTTCGTCAAGTATTTCACTGTTGCTGTACCAGAAATTTCGCTTCTCACTCCGGAATAAGAAGTAGAATAAGAAAAAAAAAATAACGAGGTGAAAGACAAAAGGAACAAAGTTTTATTTATTTATTTATTTTTTTTTTTTTTTTTGGTTTTGCCCTTCCGCCCAAACCTTACGCAAACGTTTCTATACCTTTTTGCTTTGTCAAGTTAAGGAAGTTTTTCGTAGTAGTAACAAGGTGCATATACATCACACAAAATTCTCTTAGATTTCTTTTTGCTACTTTTCTAAATTCCTTAACCCTCCAAAGGCTCAAGAAGAATACCAAAACTGGAAAATTTCCGTGAACTTATGCACTTTTATGTGATATTTTAAACATTTTATAATATAATTTTTACTTTTATTATCACTAAGTCGCGTTTTATTCACTTTCCAAAATAAATAAATTCAGATTTGATATTTTACTATTATTAATTATTTTATTACTCCTTTATTCACAGTGATTATCTACAAATTATTTAAGTTGCAAGAAAAAGTATACATTCGACTAAATTTTTTAATTCAATTCGATCAAATTAATGTTTTTTGAATCTATTTTCAAATTTAAAACTCTGTCCTCTAAGTTAATTACAATGAAACTACCCGTAACCGAATTATATAGCAATTTCCCCTAAAATTTTGATATTAATCAATTTAAAATTAATAAATAAATGATTTTGGTACTCATTTTATAAATGAATTAAGCTAAATAAAAGCCATATCAAATCAAAGAAAAGTGTTTTCCTGAAGTCCTCTAAACCTGGTTCGTGCATTCTCTACGCCCTCTCTACGTCCAAGTTTCTCTACACTTTTATGCTGTTATAAGCTTAAATAGCTTTCAATTCAATGTAAAAGCTCAGAATAACTTTTGAGCATAAACTTTATTTCTATTTATGTACATACTTGCAATAGACGTGAGGTAAAAGCCTAAAATTATACTGAATGTGCTATGTATTTTCAAATTACAAAAATAAAAGGATATTAAATTAGATGCATGAAATAAAAGTTAGGTACTATAAGAAGGTAATGATATTTTTCTAATTAAAAAAAACTATTGATCTGTATTGTCTACTAAACACAATAAATAACTCTGCAAAAATATAGTCTTTCTTATTCCTTCAAATTGAGCAATATATTTTATTTTATTTTATTTAATTATTTAACTTTAACTTAAGAAATTATATCACCCACTAAAAAATTAATTTTGTTTATTCTTTCGATCTACTCTGGGGATCACATATTTTTTAAAAATTAAAATAGTTATGAACTTTATCAAGAAATACCACATTTAAAGAACATTTATTTGGGGCGAAAAATTATGACTCCACCTTAATTGATTTGAATATAGTTTTCGTCAAAGCAATTCCATAAAGTGGTACCTACGACAAAGGTTACTTTAGTCCTAAGGGGTTACTTTATCCTAATTTAAATATTTTTTTTTTCCTACCTAATTAAAATTTTTATTTAAGAATAAACATCTTAACCTATACTATATACATATAATCCAGCATTGAGATATGTAAGGTTTAGCTATTTTTAGTTTAATAAGAAAGTAATATGAGAAAAATCAATATTGAGACAAAGAGCCCTATCAGTGAAAACGATCCAATCGAATTGAAAGGAGTTTAAAAAAACCCTTTTTGGATAAACATTTTTTAATATAATTTTATTTATATTTTCATAAATTCGTTTTAGTAACCTATGACTTAAATTCATTTTTGCGATCAAAATCCTAAAATAATTCGATAAGTAAAATCCAATCGAATTATTTTGAAGTTATTTGCGGAAAAATTAACTAAAGTTAAAGGTTACTAAAATAAATTTATGAAAACTTTAGGAACTTTATTAAGGAATTTTTAGCCAATAAGGACTTTTGTAAGCTCCTTTCGATTCGATTGGATCGTTTTCAATAATAGGGCCCAAAATAACCCCGCAGGACTAAAGTAATCCGAATTAACAGTACGCTGCTAAATATTAACAAATAATTATTACTAGTTAACAAATTTAATTTTCTTATAAATATTTTCTTCTTTCTCCAAAGAATTTCTATAGAATTTCTATAGAATAATCGTATAGATATCTTTTTACACATCTTGAAAAACAAGTTTCTCATAAGTGTGCACTTGTCAGGTGTTTTATTCACCATCCATTGTATGAAATAATAAATTTATAGAAAAAATTATTATAAAACTGACGAATGTTTTAAACTTTTTTTTGTATTTATACTTATGAAATAACATCAGATTTCCCTTGAGTAACATTATAAGCTCCAGGATCAATTATTTATTTTTTAATGATTTTATAAAAATGACCAAAATACGGCCTCTTTTAACACTATTTGTTTTTTTGAAAAATGAGATGTAATGTCGAATTTTCTTTTATTTTTCGTAATCTACAGAAAAGATCCTATACAAATGATTTGACAATTCTTTGGAGAAATTACTGTTGCCCAAAGTTATAATATGATGATTGCTTTCTTAATGATTTCTTAATCACAATGTTTATGTTAATTCATCAACTTATTTTGACTTAAAAAACCAAAAAAACGAAGAAATAAAAACTTTCGAAAGAGTTCTTTCATAAACAACACCACCATAGCCTGTAATTTTCCAGATTTAATCTAAAATGTTGGCATTCATATTCTTAAATACGCACTTAATTTAATTTGTTGCATAATTTATATAAAATAAAATTGAATAGTTTGATTTAACTTTTTAGCTCAGAAATATATAAAAAATAATTACTGTTTGCGGAGTCAGATTTCTACGTATTAAAGTATAAAATTATTAAATTTATTATAAATGCTAATCTTAATCTAATAAGTGAATCTGTTCAAATTCTACAGAGCGATATTAAAAAAGTGGAACGTTTTTCTCTCAAGTCGTTCACTTAGAGGAAATCAATTAATGTACCCTTTACCGACATCATAACTGCATGAACTTGAGTAAGAACGCGGTTAAGGATCAACCCTCATGACTCCTTGAACCCCCTAGTCTAAAAACGTTTGCATTTTCACTTGAAATTTCCTACCTACTCTGCTTCATGTGTACGCCACCACACGTGTGTCATGGGAATGGGTATGGGGGTGTCCTGCAAACCACCCCCATCCAATCCTCCCCCAATAACTGCCTGCCAGTTGATTCGTGAGCCTGGGTAATTTCACTCGAGGATTGTTTGCTTGCACCCTGAAAAAAAAGGAGTTAAATAAGCACTGGGGCTCCCGAGGGGCAAACAATAAGCCCCGTAGCCCCGTAGCCCCATACCAAATCCACCCCAGCTTATGGGTGATTTTCATGGAAAGGTAAACGAGGGAGAAAGGTGCCGTCTACTGTGATTTCTCAAAGAGTCCGCATGTATGAATGGGTCCTGGCTAAGAATAGCGTTCTCAAGGAAAATGAAAAGCGGAATACGTGTCCCAGTTTTTATATTATGCTTTCGTACTTCGTATTCGCGCAAAAATCCCATATTAAAAAGTTTTAGTGTCAGTTAATCGCTTTAAACCATTGGAACAGGTAGGGTAATCTTGCATGCGTTGCTTCAAATATAACCAGGTGTGTGATTTCGTAACGTTCACCAAGTTCAAGTGGGGGTGCCGAAAATAAATCGCCTCTAATAAAGTACTCGCCTAAGTAGCGCAGAGTAAACGAATTAAGTTATATACCTCGAATAAATTTACCTGGCCGTGCCCCTCGCTGACGTTAGTCGCGCAAAGTAACTGGCGACGGGTGAACCTAGTTACTGACGGGCATTCGGTCATAGTGCGTTCATTTCGTATCGCATAATAAATCGAAAATGTTTTTGTGAACCCGCTCGGGCATAAATGTTCTTGTGGATTGGATAGAAAATGGAGTCCTATCGGAGCATAATAGACACGTAACCAGTTGAAGCGATGATTAATGATTGCCACCAATAACAAGTTTAGTGACCTGCTTTGCCAATTTAACTAGAGCTTTTATTTTTTTTTCGTTCTCGATATATTTTTTTTTTTAGTCTCATTGCTGGGGAGTGAAAAGGTATGCTCAAATTAATCGATTTGTTTATAAACAAATAGTAACAATGAGGAAAACCTTGAAAATTTAATATGACTACGATTATAATTAACCTTTCATCCGATAGTTTCATATAAAAAAATTATAGCAGTTAGGAGCTAAGTGTTATGCTACCACTGGCGGGTACCGATAATGATCTTGAAATTTTTTTCTTGCACATACTTTATGCTGAGTGCAATACCTCTTAACAGTAAAGAGTCATATTTCTCTAAAAGAAAAGAAAACAAAGTTAGATATTTATTTAGTCTGTAATTCGAAATCATATTGTTATTAAAAATAGCCACTAAATTCGATTGATAAGGCAAAACAAAACTTTTATATTCACCCTTTTAAAACTAAAAAAAGTACCATACCCAAATTTACACAAGAGTTTTGGAAATGTAAAAAGTATAAGTATAACTAAAATAAAAGCTTCTTAAAAGAACACCTATAAAAGTTTAATACGTCTCTTTATTAGAGAATATTAAAAAACATTCGTAAAAGTCCTCAAACTATAAAAACCTTTGAATTTCAATAACATATTTTATAAAATTTGTTGCCACAATATGTTTTTGGACTTATACATTAAAATAGCCATTTACCAATCTTAAAAACGCCCTCAAGTGCGAGTGTAACTTGCACCTCACGGTTAAAGATAAACTCTTACATAACGCTAACTTTTCACATTGACTGTTATAAAAGCATTGTTCTTATAGTATTCAATAATGCATTTCTGTGTTTAAAATTAAATTAAGTATTCCAAGTTCTTATAGAAAAATAAACAATAATTTCCGGCCACAACTAAATCGTAATAGGTTAGGTTAGGTTGCTGTGGCTGCCTAGAAAGGCACACTTAGGCCAATTTTGGCCCATTGTGTTACCACGTAGCGCAGGAGACCATGGTTATTCGTGGGATTCGAACCCACAGCCTCTGGGACGGTAGGACAATGCGCTAACAACTGAACTATCAGAGGCCCCTAAATCGTAATAAAAACATATTAAAATTTATAAAGTTTAATTCAGATCTAAACCTAATAGGATAAGATAGGCGTATATATATAGTATACCTTAAATGGATACTTAAATAATTACCTAGTTAGCTATAATCTATATAAGATTTGCTATTTAAAATTAATGTAAACTATTCATTACTTTTATTCAGGTCAATGACCTCTGAAACTTTGCTGCTTTGCTTTTTGAGTTTATTTCTGTACGTGAACCAAGCAATTAAAAATAAATAAATAGATGTATATATAAAAAGAGTAAGAGGTTAATAGATCCTAACATTTTTTTTTTTTTTTGTTACCTCTAGAAACCCAAATTCCATGATACCCCACCGACAAATTAGTTACGATGTGAAAAAGGAGGCTAAAATTGAACTTTCTTACGACGATAATGTACCAAAGATTAGGGCTTTTCGAACAATATCATCCACGTAGATTTAGGTGAATTACCTGATTTTTTTACGGTAATAAAAAAAGGTCAAATTACTACCTCGAATCGAGTCGCCGTCATTAAATTTCCTAATTATTCTTCAATTATTTCTATAAAAGTATCCAGCGCAGTATGCTGGCAAATAGTAAGTAAGCCCAGAGACGGTCAATCGAATTCTTTTCAATTGAGGGATTTCTCTCGAGATCCGCCACAAACAACCGGTTCATCGATTAATTACTATCATTACCTTGAGATATCCCAACGAACTAATCATGGAAAGTGATAGTATAACTGAATCCATCTGTGATTTTTCACGACAGTATTAGTAACATGAACTCCAGCCACCAGATTCATTCATTTACTTTCTTTACACAGAGCTAGTGTCTTGTTCGCCTACTTCTGTCCCCAATGTCTGGTTGGGTTTCTTGATTGCGAACACACTTTCAAAAATATCGTAAAAGAGAAACATTTTCTTTTTCCTTATTTTTTCTTTTTTTTTCTTTTTTTTCTTTCTTGGCTAAGAAAATGAACTGGAGAAAAAGTTGGCAACAAAACCTGTCACCGTTTTCACTATACTACACATATATGCGAATCTTAACTGGAAGACAAACTACGTATTTGTCACCGTTTCCATTCACGTAAAGAACACCCTGCAATGTGGTATTTCAGCTGCATATGGGTCTATCGTAAGATGCTGAATTGTCTTGAGACTTTCTGGTAACTTGGTATGTATAAAACTCGAAATTCGAGATTTCTTCTGTCACGGCAGTGAAATTAGAGTAGACAGAGGCAGTATAGAGTAATGATGCAGAGCACCAAGTGTTGGTATCACCACCAGGTATAAAATGCCAGCGAGAAGATAATGTGACACCTTGTTTCTATTTGATTAAGAGATCTATGCCGGCTGAGAGATTGTTGCCCGTTTAGTGGTAGACTTTCCCTTTCTTGGTTTTCTACGAAGCTTTATCACACAATATCGTCTGTTGCGTATTAAATCGATGAATATAAGAAGCAAATAGTAAAAGAATAATACGAATACTACAAAATTAATGTAATTGGTAAACCAGCTCGGCATTATGATTCCGCACGGGTGTTCGATTAAGTGATATTCGATTTCATTTTGTTTTTTAAACAGAGTTGAAGCTGTTGAGAAATTGTTTGCGATTTCTTTAAATTTCTTTAGCTCCAAGGCTCATACCTGATGAGAATTGCATTATTTTTTTTTTCATATAAATAAAAATTAGCTTTACTTAATTTTCCAAACCATAAATTTTTGATACAAGTCATAAACTCTTCCATCGTAATCTAATTTTAATAATTGGAAGGTCAGAATGAGTGCCAAATCAGATAAGAGAGTATTCCTTGAGAAAGCTCCGCGATAAAGACAATAGAACTTTATTCCGAACATTCACACATAATTTGTGTTTTTTTTTATGTAAGAACCCTTGTAAAGGTCAGTCACATCGTTTCTATTTAGATCATTTCATTTTTTGTTTTTTTTCTTTTGCCGCAATTTCCTCTCGAAAGCTTGTCCGAAAATATTTCGTTGTCTTATGAATGAAAGAAACACCAAAAAATACCAACGGACGTGCGTCATGCCAGAATTGAAAAGATCACAGTCGAGGCGCCTCTGCATTTGATTTATACCCACAATGAGGTCATTTCAAAGTCATTGAAGAACTTCTCATATAGTTAGGCCACCCAAATACCGGTGTCTCATCGTTAGCTAATTCTTTAGGCGATATTCTAAAACTACAGACTCGTTCAATCGTCCGCCTAACGATTTTAAAGTTGCAATCTCCGGTCTTAAAAATGGTACATGAGTAATATCATCATGCCATATTCTGGGACAGAGCCTCCTCCACAAATCTCAGCAGCTCCAACTTAGTGAGTGAGTGACGGAGCATGGGGGCATCGAAAAAATCTTGAGAAAGTTTCCAACTCTAAAACGAAGCATTTCAACTGCTTAGTGGGTGGGTATCTGGCTGACTGATGATCCGCTGCCTGTTACCTCTTGTTTTCACTAATTATCTTTTCAAAAAAATCTCAAGGGAATCACGTTATTGTGTTTCACAGTCGAGCCGTGCAAACCCTGTGAATCATATTCACCAGGTATGGTATCCATCAACCACCAAAGAAAAAGTAAGAAAAAAAATTGTTGGGTTGTGATGAAATTCTGTTCACCTGACCAAGCTACGTACGTATTTTACGAGGAAAGCGAAAAGAAAATATAAATAAAAAGAAAAAGAAACAATCAGTGGTTAGGCACAATTCTATTTGCATAACGCATACTTTTCCGGTTGATAAAATGTTTGCCTATCTATTATCTAACATTTTACCAATTCACAGCTGTTCGCCTTCTTCCAGGGATAATAATTAATCGCCCGAGTGATTTATTGCACCTTCGCAAAATAATGTATAGATATAACTCCATTGCAATGATAGTGCAATATTTTAAAAAAAAACAAGGTATTACAACATGTTTTTAGGTTTATTGTAAAATTTTTCATACCTAGGAAATATATTTGGATGGAAGATGATAATTCTTTGCATTTTTGCTCAATTTATTTCTCGCCTTGGAAATTTCTCTCTGAATCATGAGTGGGTCAATGGATAATTAACGTTTAGCAATAATGAACTATGAGTGGTGCTCTACAAGAGATTTCAAGAGATCCAATTTCTTCTGGTATATTGTGGTGGATAGGCACAATTGATTTTATTATTAGCGAAAGAACCGTTAGAATGATTTCTTGTAATTATAAAATTTTTGTTACTAATTTTAAGCTTCAGCTCCTTTACATTTCTAGCAAGTAAAAAAGAGGAGAGAAAGAAAGATTAAAATATAACTATTAGATCTACTGGAAAGTTCTGTCCGATAATTTCGTTTCAAGTTTGAATATATTTGGACATGTTCCTTTGAGCTATCTTTATAATTGCATTTATTATATGCCCTTCGAAATTAACTATAACAAAGATATCTCATGTCATTGTCAGCGTGTCCAAATTTGTTAAAAGCTTTTAGTGAAGATGCTGTTGCGGACAGAACGTGTAGGAGATGGTTCGAAAAATTTAAAGCAGATGATTTCGGCCTTAGTGATAAGTCACTCTACACAGAGCTTGAACCTTAAAAAGAAAATACTGTGTATATGATGGGACATGCAAGGTCCAATCCATTATAAGCTTTTGGAACCCAAGAAAAAGCTAAATTTGGAGAAATACAGTCAACAAATGGACGAGTTAACAAAGTACTCCAAGAAAAAAGGCTAACAATATTCAATAGGAAACCAAACCATACTGCATCACGATAATGCTAGACCACATGCTGCTTTGGCGACTCGCCAGAAAATCTCAGAGCTAGGATGGGAAATTCTTTCGCATCGACCATACTCCCCAGACCTTAACCATTAGATTTTTACCTATTCCTTTCTTTACAAAATTATTTGATGAGAAAAAAATTCAAAAATAAAGAAAACGTTTACGTTTACAGTAGTGCTGCTGTAGTTTTTCGCATCCAAAGGTTTTCTTCAAAAATAGGTTTTATAAATATCCATCATGCTGGGAAGAAGTCAGAAGGAACGATGAAAATTATATCGTACAATAATCTAGTTAAATATGTTAGAAATTGTATCATTTTCTTTCTCTTCAAAAACGGACAGAACTTTCCGGTAGACCTATGTTAATATATTTCTGCAATTATGATTTGAACAGAGAAGGAGAGAATGCCGGGTTTATACGGGTCAATGTCCCACAGTCAGCCAAGCAACTAAATAATAAAACTTAAAACAAAATAGTATTGCAAATTATGATTTTAGATATTTAGAATCTATCAAACCGAGTCCCAAATTTAACCCCATAAACTTTGGAAAATTTTAATTGAGTAGTTTTAGTATTATTGATATTAAATTTAAACTACATGTGGGCTAAATATTAATGTAACAATAAGAAAAATAATAATTACATATAAAGGGAGCGCTACTAAAATCAAAATATGAATTTTTGTAATTTTAATCTGTATATCTGGGCGCCCATAGATTTAGGAAGAGTTAAAAAATTCTGATCCAAGTCAATAATGAAATCTTGTAATTTTGTTATTTAAAGCAAATTGAAGAAAAATAGCATTTAGTAAATTCATTTCTAAAAGTTCAGGTCTTTCATTATTTTGCTAACCACGTGGACGAAGTCGCGTGCAATGACTTTAAAAATGCAATAAAAACATTTTAAATTATTTTGCAATTACTGGTAATATCGGTGCTGTGCCATATCGTTCAAAATAATAATTCCAAAAACGGGCATAATTAAGGGTACTTAAATAAAGCCGGAAGCCATAGCGCTCAGCACGTTTCAGATTGCCTCCCAACCGCGTAACCAACAGGCAGCAAATAAATGAACACTATTTCCGATTATGTGGCGTGGAAGTGAGCGCCAAAATGATATTATTAACTCAATGGTTACATGGCACGAAAACATACCACCTTTTGTAGACAGTCATAACTCTTATTGCCTCAGAATTAAATTAAATTCTCATATCATGACATGTGCTGACTTACTCTGGTTTCGTACTCTGTTTCCCGAGACGTATATTAGAAAATCATAGAAACGAGACCGTTCCGAGACTGCACATAATGCACACTATAAGTGCAATATTTAAATGTACAGACATACATCAAATCCGTTCTCCATAAAGACAATTTCCTTCTTGCGGGGGGGGAAGGGAGACCTGCCGACGACTTAAAGACGGAGCTGGATGGAGGGCATCTTGCACTCAGGCTGAGCACGTCTTAAGCCAACCGGTGCTAAACAGCACGTACCCCGCATAGCGTTCTTTAGCTATCTATGGACTGCCTTTTAACTTCTACTGTTGCTCTTGAATAACAAAGTAATCTGAGGCTCCGCGAAAGATTGTTGACCTCAACACCGTAGTTCGCGGATTTTGTTTTTTTGTTATGTTTTTTTCTTCTTTCCATCCATTTTTCGCTTTGACATTTTGCTGTATTCATGCGACTGACCACAAAGGTAAAGGGCCTTTAATTGACCGTAGAGTAGACTTTAATCAACTTGAAACTCACGATCAAATTCGATTTTGTCTACCAACAATTTGTAATTGGACCAATATACAATTATATATGCATATTATACATAAATACATACATCGAACTATTTAAAATTCGCAAATAATTAAACATACATAGAACATATAACGTACTTATCTGAATTAATTTTCATCTAGCACTTATCGAACCTGTACACAAAGTAATAAAAATATAATTTATTAAGATTGTAACTATGCTGCCTTATGCGACAGGTGACAGAGCGATGCAGCAATTAGGGTCACACCAACTACAGCTACATCCGGTCAGCATAAAATCGAAAAATTTGACCTGATTATAAATGAATTTTTGGTTGAAATCGCTGCTGATAACCTGTTCCAATGACGGTTATAGCAAGTGCACAAAAATTTCGCCACAAATTTTCAAGTAATTTCGTGCAAAAGACATATTTATATATTTCGTAAAGTTAGGTGAAATTACTCATAAAGGGGGAAGACCCCAGACCTGGTTGTTCGGTGTATGCATGCCAGACAGGTTTGAAAGTTCATTTTAATAAGGATGATGACTCAGGTGGGTCGACTCAATCTTTTGAATGAATGCCTTTTTGGTAGTTTAACATGCACATTAGCCGTGAAATTATGCGTCATAATAGCAAGGTAAATTTTTTAATGGTGTTTTGGCGGTGAAATAAATTATAGAGTACTATATGTTTGTCCTTTTACTTTTTTGATTCGTTAGAAAATGAAAGTATACCATAAATATAAAAAAAATAAGCAAAATTAACTATTTCTACATTCGTAAATTTTACAGAAATTAATTAATACACCACTATTGGATAAAATAAACCAGGAATTTATAATTAAATTGCTTTTGAATAACTTTTAATTATATTCCATAAGAGAAACTCAATTCTATCTCAAATATAAAATACGAATGCATATGGTGAAAGTAGCTCTAATAATTTAAACGAAATTTACAAAACAAGGGTTACAGGGAACTAAGAAATCCATAGATCAATACGTACCATTTCGGATAGATAGGACTCTTAAATTTAAATGGATTTTCATAAATCATGATAATTGATACTTGGGAGTTTTCGGAATCACACATATCAAATCTTTCATCATATGACGAGGCCAATTAAATAAAATCTTTGTAATATACCATAGAAAGGAGGAAAGTATTTTTGGTTTTTCTCGAAAAGGTAATGGTGATTAAAATGTTTAAATTACAAATATTAAATTTCCGCATAACAAATGGTGAAATGGTTCAACAACCGGAACCCACCAGGAATTGCTTTTGTCAATATTTTTAAAGAATTCCAATTTATATTCCACGTTTTAACATTATTCATGCATTTTGCTCTCATCTCACCGCAACAATTTTATCGTGACATTTTCACAAAAGGAATGCTGATAATGATTGTCATAAATTTAACTATCTAACCTGACCCGATTACCTTGAGCAAAAAAAACGTTTAATTTTCCAATTGACGCCTTAGGTAAATAAGATACCTGCCTAACAAATAATTCAAATAAAACGCAGGTAAAGTCAATGTGTGATAATATTCCTTAAAATATATTACAAATATGAGATATCTTTGAAATAGGAACATAACAATTTTTTATCATCAAAATTGTATTAGTTTTCTGCAAACAGTCAAATTTGATTGATTGCACACCCAACAAATATTAGCACAATTGCCCTAATAAAAATCTATGCAAACAAGGTAATAAACACTTCAAAGGAAAAAACTACGGTTCCCGATTTTAAAAAGAGAGCATACCTCCATAATTACAGCATAATAAACTCCATTCGCGCCAGTTTTTGGAGGGATAAAATAAGCAAAAAGGCCGCAAGCCCCAGGGAAATAAAGAAAAGTTAAAATGAAACACTTCCGACACTAAATTTTTTTTGTTGTTGTGTTCGTTGCAACAGGTGACGCAAGTCTAATGAATGGTTGTCGCGTCGAGAAATTCTTCGACGCCAACAAGCCAGATATAGTCACACAGGTAAAATAATAAATTTAGAAGCGATCAAACAAACACCTGATTACGGTTCTGTCTAAAAGAGATCTTTGATGTGCTAGAACGGTTTTAAAGAAATCTTAAGAGTATAGAGAGAGAAAATCTTAACTGCGCATACTCGACTGACTAACGTCTTTAAGACGTCTTAAGTTTAGGATGCCTTACCTGTAGCTCACCTATGAGCATGAGAATGGTTTGGTAGAATTTCCATACTGACTACCTCCTCACCGGTTTTCAGTGACGGTTTTATGTTTTGAAGATTTTACTTTTTTTTTATTTCTTCTTCTTCAGTCTTTTTCATCTCAATACCTCAGAAATTGTGACGGTGTATTACCGCAAGAGTATTCGTAAAATTTTACACTTTTCTTAAGTCTCGCGTTTGCGTTAGCAACGTAAGACAACCGTCGTCAGTCTTTAAGTTAGTAAGCAGTCGACCTCTCGAAAGGTTTTTAAGTTTAGTCGACAAACAGACGATTGCTGAAACGGGCACGAACGAACGGGCTTTGGTTTTGATCAATGAGGGCATACAACGGGCTGAATACCTGTGATTTTTTTCCATTTCGGTTATTTTTCGTTAACTATCTTCTACACAAACTGCCTCTATAATTCCTAACTACTGATGCTGCTCATTACGATTCTGTTTTTAAATAATACATAAAGTGCAATAAATCTATGAGATCTAATCAAATCGATCAAAATACGATTGATACGGCAATTCAAAAAGGTATTCCAATTTGAATAAGTGAAGATACAAAAAAAAAGAGAAGTTTTAAAGATTCACCTATACCGGTCGTATCTGCATAGTTGAAATTGTGTTTTCACTGCCTTTTAAAGGTGAAATAGAATAAAAAAAAAAAAAAAAGAATTCCTGAAAACCAGTTCGCAATCGCGTATATTTACATTGAGAGATTCATCGTTTATTTAATTTTTTTTTTCTTCTATCTCTGTGGTTTGTGTTGATTTTCATTTTTCTGTGCGCGCATCTCTTGATCATTTTTATTTACCTGTGATCGGACTTAACCAAGTTTTTTTTTCATCCAACAGATTTTTATTCGATAATAAAACCATTTTCTAAATGGCACCTTAGTTACCACACAAATTAAATTAATAAATAAAGTGAAATTAAAATATCAATTCGGATCGTTAGCTTTTTTGGATCGGAAAAAGAAAGTAAGAAATGTGTCAAATATCAAAGTGACCTACAAAAGAAAGTTTTTTTTTAATCGGAAAAGGAGTGAAAAAAGTGTCCTTCTTTTTATTTATAAGGCAATTTATTGCTTGCTGGTTTAATAAATGATATTGTGAAAGTTTTGTTTTTGAAGTGCCACTCAAAATGGAGGTGTATAGAGCATTTTACCAAATAACACTAGGATTACTTTTAATTGGATTTATTAAAGCAGATACGCCGTTTGATAGTACTACTGTTAGTATGCAAGGTAAGATATTTATGGACTTAAATAGTGTTACAAATTTTTAATCAGTTCATCTAAATGGAAGTTAGCTAAAAAGAAAAAACAAATTAGTTAGATAAAACTCAGCTGAAGGCTCATTTTTATAAAATAGCATCTTACTTAGTTAGTTACTTAAATTAGATATAGGGCAAGGTAAAATTCTCTTTTCATTTCATTTCTGTATTCCAAAGCAAAAAATTCCATTTAAAATTTTAAGTTAACTTATGAAGTTTATCGATAGGTCAACATCAAGGTTATCATGAATTAATTCCATCATTACAAAAATTTCCAGCCCAATTCACTGACAGCCGCTGTCTGCGACCCTTACATTTTTTACAAATACTTGTAAAAGTGAATAAATGTAAAAAAATTTTATTACATAAATACGTTCTATTTAAATAAATTAAATGAGTCAAAATATGTGAGAGATACTGCACTAGCCAATGGACGAGTATCTGGATCTGAAATTTCCAGCAAAATAAACTTTAGACTTTTATGAAACAAGATTCATTTCAAAGCTTGTTCTGATGTAATTTTTTTGTAAAGCAAGTTTCCATGCATTATGAAAATTTCCACAAAAACGTTAGAAATCAATTCCCGCAGTTGCGATCAATTTATAAAAGTATAGTGATACTGATAGTTTCAAAGTATATTGAGCTTTGATAGATTACTTCTTAATTGCCTAAAACCATACCAAATAGAAGCCGAAGTAAATCATTCGACGGATAAAAATGTTACCGCAAAATATTTGAGATCACTGATCATATTCGTTTTACTAGAGAAGACTTAGCAATTCTAACAATCAAGTTCACTACCAGGTGCATTTTTATATTTCTATTATAAACTACTTAAAAATTAACTTTATTATGAATATTATTTGTATAATTAACAATATTTTTGTACAGTAATTAATTATTTAATTATTAGAAGCTGAGTTATTTCTGGGGAATTGATTCAACGAAAATTTAAAATATATGTGATGATGTTTCAAGTGTATACCTAATGTAATAATACTATTTAATTTTTAATATACTTTTTTGTTTAACAATTCAAATTACTTCAAAAGTATAAAATAAGATCACAATTTCTCATCAAAGGTTCTAATTTTCTTTTTTATTTTTGAATCGGCACACATTAATATATCAGTTGTTTTCTACTCTTATATGTACAAGTCCATAGCCATTAGTCATTATTTTCATGTTACACAACAAATTTTATTTTATTACTTGCTAAAATTAAAAGAAAATCAAAAAAATATGTTTAAAATGCAAAAAGCTTTTATTGCAAAAAAAAGGTAAATTAATAGATGTAGAGATAACATTATTGCCTATTATAACTTTTTTAGCTACATATAAAAGTTCAATAACAATTTTGCAATTATTGAAGTTGTATAATACAAAAACAATTGCAATTATTTAATTACAACCAAAATTAATTTTCCTTTCATTTTCTATTAATAAATATAAAAAAGTAAAAATTTCCACTTGTGTCTCTTTCAATAACAAAACAAAAGACTTAAGATACGAACCTGATTTTTCATATCAACATTTTTATATTAATGCAATTATTACGAAATAACTTGAAAGTTTCGTAATATAAATTTCCTACACTCATAGTGCGGAATTACTACTCATAACCCAAATAGGGAAGTGTTTCTAATTAGAAAAACTTCCATAGGCTTTCCTGCAATTTCATATAATTACAAGTATTTATGCACATCCAGCGCCAGAAAAAGCGGCCACGAGCCACAATTTCCTACACATTATTTTTGTTTTTATTAATTTCTCTGAGATTCATATTTTTGTCTATACTTTTATGATATATTGTGGAAAACCACATTAATTTGAACTTACTCTTGCTTTTCATACCTTTAGTCACCAGAAGATAAATTAACCTTTCCGTTTTTTGGTTATAACGACCTATCGCTTGATATAAACAAAACAAAGAAATTTCATTTATAGAAGAACACCTCGCTAAAGGTAGACACCAATTCATTTAATTACTACATTCAAAAACTTCGTTGATTACGCTGCATAAAAGAACGTTACATAGCTAACCCCCGAGGCATGGCACAGTAGGTTCAATTTATTTGAAGTTGATCGCTTTAGTTCTGAGAAGGTTTCGTTATGTCATGGGATGTGTATTTCGACTTTTTTACTGACCATAACGAAATAACAAAAGGTTTGGTAGGTATTCGGATTTCCTCTTTGTACTGTCCGTGAATAGAATTAGAAATAAGAGGGTCTCGAATCGACGGTAGACGTAAATTTTTTGATGCCTTGTATTTCATTTTCTATATAAAACGAAGATTTGAGTCACTCTTTATTCTTAGCGGACAACTAATCTAAAAGATGAAGCCAAACGATGGGAATACCATCCTAAAAATTAAGTATGTCTTTAACGAAAGAGGCAAGAACTCAAAATTCTAAGAAAAATAAATTAATCTAGCGCATAAGAAAAGCATTCTTTTAAGACCAAAAATTTATATTCAATTATTTATCTAATTTATCAAATCTTAAAATTGAATTTGTGGTTTTTTTGATATTTGTTGTAAAAGTTACTTTGTACTGATTAATCTGAAAAAGTAGAAATAAAATACAGTAGAACGCCGAGTATCCGAACGCCGATTAACCGAATCGCCAATTATCCGAATCGGTCCTAAGCGTAATATAAAAAATTAAAACCAAGTACTGTAAGTAAGTAATGTAATTTTTGTTTTGTTTTGTTGTAACAAGTTGGAACTCGCTGGAGTCCAGATATATTTCAACTGTTATGGTTGAAAGCTAGAGGAAAGACACTACATGTTTATTCTATGTGTGACATTTCGTTTTTCTTTATTACCAGTCTATGTCCGATTATCCGAATTTTCGATTATCCGAACGACCCCGGTCCCAATTAATTCGGTGTTCTACTGTATGTAACAATATAATTATTGGAATCCAATTTTGAAATTATATAAAACTAAAAACATATTTTCCTAAAATAAATGTGTTTTTAAGATTTTCTTTGTCATATTCTAAACGAAATATTAAAACAAATAATCTTTCGTGGTTAAGTTCGTTTAATTATAAGATTTAAATTTTAGAATATTAGTCACGAATATGAATATGACTCTCAAAAATTTAAATATATAGACTGTAAAGTATTTTTCCAAATCAAAACAAAATATTTTTATTAAACAACCATACAAAATGATGTTTTGAAAATGTTTAAAGAAATTATCTATAAAGTAAAAATTTATTAGTTGCATAACAACCAATAATAACTAATAAAAAAAATCATTCAATTCTATTAATAGTTGTCTAAAATCGCAAAGCTCATTTACTTAAAAATGTTCAAGGACTGAAATTTTTTATACATACATCACGGGTTTAACATTTTGGTCTCGTGTTTCATCGTGGGTAATTTTCAAAAGAAAAATAATAATTTTCTTTCTACTAGCATTTATTGAAACTAAAACATAACTTAACTTAACAGCTTACCATTCAATTTTCGCCTTAAATAACCTTCAGTTAAATAAAATGTTAGTAAAACTCACTGAAGACAGTCATCATTCAAATTTTTGTAGGCGTTAAGATGACTCTCGAGGTCCGCAACAGCATGAAATAAATAGCAGAGGAGGATAAGTAGGTGGATTTAATGCAATTGTAACTCACCAACTCACCATTTATAATATGTTTTCTTTTGTTACACCCAAAATATGACGAAAATTAAAATCTTCTTACCCGCAACTTTTTTTCATTTTACCTTAAGGTAAACGGGTTTACTCGTATAAAAGAGTCTATGACTAAAATCACCTTTTTATTTTTCTCCGAAAAAAACCGCGAATGAAACTTTTTTTTATATGGGGTTTATTATTTTTCTTATTTTAGTTTAAAGCATTCTCTTTAACGCCTGAGTTCGTCTCAAGTTATTGACATTGAATTTATAAGACAAAGTTGGCGGGAATGTTGGCGGTTTGATGGTTTAGCGACCTGTTTAATTTTTCCTTCTCAGATAGAAACAATGTTCCTTTTTTTCTACATTTTTGTATCTGTGCATGCAGAAAAGATTGCACAGGCGATAATTGTGGGATATTGTAGAGACTTCATTAAGTTTTAATGTGATGTGTCATAGATAGAGACCGTTAGAATGGCAGATTGCTAAATATTTACGAATATATTTTGTGGAGGATGTGAGTGATGTGGGGATTATAAGGCGCTTTCCAAGGTTAAGGTGACCGCATTGCTTCTAAATTTTTTATTTTATTGTTTTTAGCTTTTATTAAACGATTTGGGAAGTATTAAGGTCACGCAGAAATATCTTTATCAGTCTTTTAATGAAATGTATACTGATGGCATCTTTCAAGGTATTGTTGCTTTCTTTAATTAAGCAATATTAGTATTTCAGAAAAATTTATGTAAAAGATGTTTTAGCACCACTATTGGCGATTCACAGATCGAACTACATTCACATGCCTAGTTAGAAAAGTAAAACCATTTTTAAAAATTATTTCATATTTTTAAAACTAGCAATAATATAAATGTTAAAAAGGATAATTGGTACGTTCTTTACTAAAAACAGAGTAAGCGGTATATAAATGGTATTAATACCCCATCCGCCGATCGACACTAGTCTACAGAAAAGGTATTACTAGCCTTTAAAAAAAAAAACTTAATACCCTTCCCTCAGTTAGTTTGTTAATATGCATATATCCGATAATCCAAAAAGGTAATGAACTTTTATAAAAATTAAAAGTAATATAAAATAAAAATACGATAAAATTTTACTATGCAACTAACTATAAATATTTTTAATATCCAATCAATAAGCTGGTGCACTACACATTCTCGTATCACAGATTAGATTGCGCATATTAAGTTATAATGCAAATTACTAATGCCCTCGTTTTGACGCAAATAGTATAATTAAAATTATGTAGGCTGATCTAACATCGTATGAAAGGTGCATCACATCGTTTCGTTTTTATTAATAGCTTTACAGTGACGCCAAAGATCTGCTACGAATTGATTTGTAGTATCAATGACTCTCATGAAAAATTTCTAAGGCGAAATATAAATAGATTGTAAATATTTACTGAGACCTTCGAATTAAAAGGTAAATGTTAACAATCTATTTAAACTTAATGATTACGTATGCATGTATGATATACGAATTGTAAAAAGCTTCATATAACACAGTATTTTATTTTTGCTTCAATACGTTAACAGGCGCTTTTGAATTCATTGACTTGTTGGTGATTTTGCAGGTTTATGCTCTAACAATCTTTAACTAAGAAAAAATCCCTCAATTTTTAATAATTTAAGAAATATCCCCAACTTTTTGAAATACAGTGCTTTATAAAGATGTTAAGTAATAATTGTTTTACATAATCGTTATGAAATAAAGGCGTGAACAAAGTTTCTAATTATAGATTATAGAAAATTATAAAACTTTTCATTGAGAAGTAAACAAAGCTCTCATTTAGTAATACCAATTTTTGAAAAATGGATTCAATAAGACTTTAAAAAATTCATGAATAGTGCCATTTTTAGCTTTTAGTCCTAGTTCCTAGAATATTTAGTATTACCTCTACTTTAACTTAAATTAAAATCCTTATTTTTAAACTCTTTTAGATCCCAACACAATTTTGCCATCAATAAGCCAAACAGACACTTCAGTGACGCACCCTCACCTGGGAGTGGTGCCACTGGAAAACCCTAAGCAATTCTCAGAAAGCACCGAATCAACGTCCTCATCCTCTTTACCAATGATGGGTCATATTATGGAAAATTCTTTACCATCGCAATCATCATCATCATCATCATCATCATCATCATTGTCATCAAACAATCCCACGGCGTCCATGAACCCGTTAACATCCCAAAGTTCAATACCATCGACTGTGACAAATCACGGCAGCTATATTACGACTGTGACCAATCGGTTCAATGAAGTGGAGGCAACAGACAGCCCTATGGAGTCCCACATCGAGAGCAGCAGTTCCGAAATGCCGGACCGAACGAAACCACCTAGGGATTACTTTTTGCCATTAGCACCAGAATTGATACACAGAGATCACAGGAAAAAGGTGGTGATGATGACGACAACAACACCAGACACGGTCGTAAAGGGCCGAGCCCTCAACATAACATCAAATGCGTCGGCAACGGTTGCCGAGGATATGGCGAATAAGCGGCTGCCCGCCGACATGTACTTTAATTTTGTAACCACGGAAAAAAGTCAATTTGGCATGGAGACGAAAGACAAGGTGACAAAGGATTTGAGCGACGTCAGCATGGACGAGGAAGATGATAAGAATATCAATGGAAATATCAACAGGGTCCCAGGGGTCAGCGGGGATCCCGACGGGAGCATCGTCAGTGTAATTCACTCACAGATTTGCATTGAAAATGGACGGAGTTACAAGGTAAGTTCTTTGTTACCTTCAATTCGTGAATCTAGCTCATAAGGTAGTCATTCTAGCTTCTGATATTTTTCATTATTTGTTGAATTCTTTAAGATTTCAAAAACGTTAGGATTTGTATTAATTGCTTACATACACCTGGGACTCATAAAAATTGGCACACGTCAAACTGTCTTTCAAAAGCGAACCTCCAAGAAATTTATAATCGCAATTTTAGACTATATAATAAATTTGTATCATTATTTCGAATTGCTGACTTCTAAATATTAATTGGCCCTATTCTTGAATCCATTCGGATGGAATCGAAAAGAGCTTACAAAAACTTCCTGTGAATAAAAGCTTCGATTCGAACGAATTCAAGAATTGGGAGAAATAATTCAGAATAAAGTAAATTTTACTTTTATCAACATTTTTGAAAGAAATACAAAAAGTATAAAGAAAAAAAGGATTTTTTCTATGTATGATAAAAATTTTCAAATCGGGATTATCTAAAAATTAGCTAACTTTTTTCACAATTTGAAAATTTAAAAGGACTTCATTTAGCAGTAAAAAGCAGCAAACTCTCTTGATTAAAAAATTCATCCAATAACTTTATATGTTCAAGTTAAACAATGTAATTCAGTGCAAAATTCCTCTAAATATACCCAAAAATGAAGTCAATCGATATCTATTAAAAAATTTACAATTTTTTTCTAAACATGTAGAATAGTAAATATTTTGATGTTTTCAAAATACAAATAATGGTTACTAGGCCCGTTCATTTTTATGTATTTTCCTAACTTATTTATAACATAAAAATAATAGATACTATAGAATCTATATATAGTAGATTAGATTAAAATGTAAATTTATTCATCTAAATATTGCGAATAGGACAGGTTTAATTGTTTTTGTCAAAGTGGCCTTACAAGATTGATAAACAATGAAACCAAATATTTCTGTTTTTTTAAATCAGGTCGATTGAAGTACCAAATTACAAAAAAATAGAACAGAAGTTTTCCTTTAATTTTCTATAGAAAAAAAGAAATTCGAGCAGATATTCGAAGGTGAAAATTGAAAAAATCTAAGAGAATCTGCTTGAGATAAAATTCCCCGAATAAAACAATGTCTGCGAAAGAAAAACAAATGCTCGTATGCTTTTTACATTAAAAATAGATAAAAAAAGGGTGTGTTCCCATTGTTTGCATGTTTTTTTCCCAAAAAATTGAACAAAAGCGTCTTTCACATAAACTTTCCTTTTACATCAACTCCTCAGGGAATTTAACATTAACTGCTACCATTCTACCCCAGATATCAGTTTTTTTGTGTTCCAACTAGTTTAATTAGCAAAAACAAAAACACCTTAGAAATTCTAATTGCTGTAGTAGCTGTAGCCTTTCTATGCTGAATGTTAAAACAATTTTTGTTTTTTCTACTTCTATATACCGCCGCCTATCTATCTTTCATGTGCTTGGCGGTATTCTATAAATGTGAATCACTAAAAGCAGCTATGCGATTGATTTGGAATTGGCATTCATTAACTGAGTTTAGGCTACAAAAATGCCTTCACGTTTTGGACTTCACTTTAAAGAGATATTATGTTTTTTTTCCTTTAAGTGGTATATAAACGTGACTAGAGTATTCAAAACTTTAAACTTTCCTAAAATAGTTAAGGAGCGGAATGTTTGTTTCTTAATTAAATGAGTTATGTGTGCGATTGCTTAAATTTGAAAGTACTTCTTATTATATAATTTCACTATTCAATAGTTAATAAGACTGTCAATCCTATCAATCAGGGATCTAACTATCTGCACACAAATATTTTCATAGTAGAATATATCTAATAAAAGTTGTAATGTAAAGGCGAATATATCTTCTAATTTACAAATCTAATTTTGTAGGCAGATTTATTAAAAACTGCAGTTTTAAGTTCAACATATTCTAATAAATACGGGAAACATTAATTGCACGAAGGTTATGTGCATTTAAAATAAGAACACCTTACCTATTAATTGCAAAATAAAATAAAAAGTAAACAAAAACCCAATTACGTGCACTAACCAAATTCTGGACTGGCTAATTATTTCCTCACTTTATCAAACGACACCGATTTTTGTAATCAACGGCCTTCACACCAACCTCTCTTAGCCAGTATAGTGAATTACTGTTTTAAAAACAACAAAAAATATCCTCGAAAAGGTCAAAAGAAAGAAGAAAAAAAATGCACGATTATAAGCAAGTTTTGGTGACAAAACTGCACCATCCGGTGCTTATGAATCACAGAAGCGCGGGTAATTAACAATTCTCGACAGGTTTAATTAAGTCACACTGTCTTTCTTCTTTTTTTAGTCATCTTTTCCTTCTGTTGTCAACCTCTACCAAGATAATTTCTGCTACAAAACAGGTAATAGATAGATAGACTTAAGATTGGACTTTAATTTCTTTTAATAGACATTTGGATTTAAAAAGTGAAATCGTTTTCGCGGCTATTCAATGAATTTTTGAAGAATTCTTCAATTTGTCAATATTAATTATATGCGTTAATAAAAGCTATTCGATTTCATTTATTATTTTATTTTAAAAAGTTAGGACTAAAAATTTATGCGCCAACTATTTATTATGTAAATTAAACTGGAGTTTAAAAATAAAGCAAAACTATCAATTATAGAAAAAATTTTTTAATAGGGACATTAAATATTCACCATGATTTTCTGCTATGAGTCATCGATTTATTTTATTTTATATTGTGTAAACTAGAAACTTAATTTATGAATTTATGAATTTGCATACGCAATAAGATTTAACGAATACACTTTAGAAAATGTAAGGAAAAAAAGTATTTTTTAAACTTAACTTCCAGTTAAACTAACGTCCTAATTTAGAAAGCAATCACGAAATTTCTATTCAAAAATTGAATTCAATTCAATTTCAAAGCGAACAATATTACTCCATAAATTGGAAAATTCAAAGCGTGCGAAACTTGAACAAAAATAAAATTTCATCAATAAAATTATCTAACAACATTTCACGAACTAAAGCAATATCTACGAGTAGATAAAAAACAAAATTCCATCTAAATTAAGACACCTTGATGGGAGCTGGATTGCTAATTAGCCTCATGACTGCGCTAAAAAACAAAACACCTTTGAAAAAGTATGTCGCAAAATAAAGAGGCAATCAAAACCTGAGCTCGCGCATTCGTTGCATACTTTCCTCCGCCCACAATAGAGCCATTAAAGTGACTTGTGCGCTTATTAAACCTGACTACCACCCGAGAGATTTTCAATTTGAATTTTCCGAATTGCAACAAGGGGAGAAAAAACAAAAGGCACCAGAATACCTATGAAATTTGCATATTCCCATACTCCAAAACATGCCGTTGAACCATTGCAACTGCTTGCTGTTCGGGGGGGGTCCAGAAATCGAGTTCTTGCAGCATCTTAACAAATCCCACAAAGAATCATGAGCGCTCCACTTTAATCAATGTCAGTTTCCATTTTACGGATGGGGAATAGTCGGGGAAAGGTGAAAGCTGCCCCAGAGCACCCATTCGCCAGAAGACGACCGGACACGTATGTCGACAGCCTCCAGATTCCAGAACGATTCGTTCTTCATAATCCCAGCCCGTGACTATCAATTGATTTTATCAGATGGATACGGTGCCAATGCGTACTCATACGGAAAGGGGTAATTGATTATGTGATAATTGCCTTAATTAATTTATATTGCACCTCCGGAGGGCCACGTGTGGAATGGGCCGCACTATTCGCCTGACTTGCCTTTTAATTAGGTTCTAAGAAGGTCTTGCAAAAGAAATCCCACTTATACCTTCCTTGTGGATTTTCTTCTAGGATGGTGAAAAACTGGATCGTGACTGCGATGAAAGATGTACCTGCAATCGTGGCGAGTGGATCTGTGAGCCAAGATGCGTTGGAGTTTTTTTCAAACGAGGTCGTGCCATGGACGATCCATCATGCCGGGAAAAACCATCATCCGATGACGATTGCTGCGCCGTAATGGTTTGTGATAACGAAAGCAATTCTAATAATGGTAAGTTATTGACTGATTCGAACAGACCGCATCTTTTTCCCAGGGATTTTTTCAATTCAAGCAATGATTGCACCTGTAAAATACCTTTATCCTTTTATGATATTAAAATTCACATTGCTAAGAATCTAGAATTACTTTAAACTTTGAATTCCAGATTTAGAGTTTTTTTTTCGAAATTTTAATTAAAAGCAGAAAAGTGAAAAGGCTCTTTCAAAGCATAAAATCCAGTGCTATGCTTTTTATTTGTAAATAAAGCAGGAAACAGCTTAAAAAGGATGTTTTTGTGTTCAAACCATGCATATTTCTTAGCTGCGTAAAATTGACCCTTTTAGATTTTGAAAAATATTACTAGGATTTATTTAGAATTAGAATTAGAACTGAATAGCAAATAAATAAAATAAGGCTAATTCTAGCTTTCTTTTAAATTACATTAAATTTCCAGATAGTCAACCTCTCCTGCCTACCCTAATGCCAGCAGCTGGGTGTCTATTCAATGGGGTCATGTATCAACCGCGAGAGCGTTTAGAAATTGGATGTGATGAAATTTGTCATTGTTCAACAACCGGTGAAATGGAATGCAAACCGCGATGTGCCCAAAGAAACCACACACGTCTTGAGAAGTGTGTGCTCCTTAAAGACCCAAAAGACGTGTGCTGTCAGCTAGAACTGTGCGATGTTACCTTAGATGACCACGAGCAAACATCACCTCCACCAGCACCCATATCACCTCACGAGAACTCAGTTGTGACCTCTTTGGGCACCGCGAATGGCACCTTCTGTGAGTACAAAGACAAGAAATATAAGCTACGAGACCAGTTTCACGATGGCTGCGAAGCCCTTTGCATTTGCGCCCCGCAAGGGGTTCACTGTGCGAAATTGGAGTGTCCGTCTTACGATGCGCTAGACGTTCTAGATCCACACTGCCTAAAGTGGGAACCGGAACCGGCTACTTTTCGAGCAATCGCCCCTAAATGTTGCCCTGAAAGGATGAAGTGCGTCGACAATGGTACTTGCGAATACAAAGGGCAAATGTTTGATAATTGGTCGGAAATACCAAGCAACCTTACAGGTAAACACCGCATTTACATGGGTTCTATTTGAGAATAAGATACTATTCCTTTCAAATAGTATGTTTTAGTTGAATTAAATCGCTTGAAACAATTCAGCTAGAAGATACGCAAAACCCAGATTTGTATCATAATCCCAATATATGGTCCCTTAATATTTTAAGATCTTAGAAATATGGTAATTTCCCTTCAGGCTGCCACCAACACTGCTTTTGCGAAAGTGGAAAAATTGAGTGTCGTCAGGCGTGTCCACCTGTCCAGGCACTTCCACCTGCTCATTTGCCATGCCACCCAAGCAGGGCTCGATTACTTCCGATTCCTGATGACGAGTGCTGTAAGCATTGGACTTGCATGGAACAAGTCGATCCTGGACATGGTAAGTAACACTACTTTTATTTTCATAACTATTTATGTAACGCTATTTTCTATTTACTATTGAACTGCAAGCTTTGAAGCACAAACAAATTTTTGAATAGTTTCAAATTAAGTTCTCATAAAAACCAAAATAAATATTTCACATTATCGTGTAGCAGAGTAGTATTTAAAAAATTAAAAAATATGCATATTTTAAGGTAAGACATGAATGGGTCTCAGACTTGTTACAATAATATTTTCAAGACTCAAAAACCTCAACGAAAATATAATTTAGAAAGCTACTTCCTTTTATCTTTAAAATAAGACTGCAAACGTCCAGATATCTCTAATAGGGCGATTTTAACAAAATATTTTAATAGAATCTAAAAATCACACTCATTCAACCAAAACTGACTCATTCAAAAAATTAAATTACAGTGAATTTTCTTTTTGGCATCTAAACAAAAATTCTACGTGAGTTACATCGAAATCAAAAATGATGTGGCTTCCCGTTTTATTTATTTTTGATGACTTCATATGAAATGACCCCTACAAAAATCCCCAATATGAGTAACGCAACTTAATTAAAAAGAAAAATTCATAGTTGGAATTAGTTTCTTAATTTCGCTATGCGTATTCAATATTAATATGGTTAAACGCAAACCGACTTGATACTGAATTAAATATCAAAAACAAATGTTATTTAAAAGCAACTCAAAGTTTTTAAACTTCCGAGAATCAAACCCATTTATGCCTTATCTTTTATAAGATACGTTACACCAAGTTAAGTTAATAAGAAAAACGCCCTTTTTAAATGCACAAAAATATAAAAATAAGGCACATGCTTAAATATAGATTTTTTTCTGCGCTGTATATTGAATAAAATTTAAATTTAGTCGTTAAAGTAAAATAACATTTTATGTTTAAAAATTTATGATATAAATATAATTGTTTTTAGAAATCCGGAAATCATTCTATTGAACGAGAAATATTTTTTCGCGAAATGTTGAATGAAACCCGGAAGAAAACAAAAGCAATAGCATGAAGTTATTAGTTTTTCAGTTATTTTTTTTAATATACCTTGCATTTCACTGCCTCTAAGCTTCTAAGTCTCTTATAAAAGAACATTTAATTAACTCATTTAAGCTTTCTGAATGTTTGCAAGTTTTGCATTATTTTTACAAGAGCATTTTAAAACTTCCGCAAAGATCTCCCATCGATTCAAGCGCTGAAATTACATTTTATTTCATTAATTTCTTCTGAGGGTACTTCCAAAAATAAATTTATTTACCATTTGCACGTGGAAATGCCCAACCTTGAACTACTCTTCACATCTTATAAACCATTTTCAGCATAATTAACAAAATCAATTTCTTAAAAGGTTTCATTAAAATATAATTAAACCGAGACAATGACTTTACAAAGACTACACAAACTTTTACGAAATAGTTAAATTTTTTCATGACCAAAAAAACAAAAACAAAAAAAAAGCATTTTTCTTTACCCCTTTTTTCCCGATAACTCAGGATCTGTTGAAGAGCCCCAAAGGAATAAAACAGTACAAGAAACCGAAGATGATTCGAACAGGGACCTATCGAACACAGTTGGTCCATTCTATCCAACAATCGATGGCAAACCACCAAAGGGTGTACCTGAAAAACCAACGAAAAAGGTCAACAAGGATCAAAATGATATAAAATATCAAGTTTTTACACCTACACCACTACTGCCTCCATCGGTGTATGAAGTAAACAACAACTATCACGATAGTATCGGTAATCATCCTGGAATTCCAGGATTTTTTAATCCTGGCATTACCAAAAATCAGTATGAACCCTTCAATCCGTATCTTATTGGAATAAATCCAAATCCGGACAAACCAAACCAGTCAGAGCTATACAACATTTTAAGTGCGAACGGGGATCAAACACTACCACCTCATGTTAGGATCGAACACCTGCTGCAGCACCTACAACCTGGAGGTGGTGGTGGAGACCCCCTAAATCCGGGATCTGTTATACATATTCCAATTACAGGAACTGGAGGACACCAAAATTTCCCTTTCAGCGGATTCCCTGTTCATCAAATACCACCAACTGACCAAGGACTTATCCAGAGACCCCAAACAGGTTGACCACATGTTACTACTTGTTTCTGCCTCTTCTCGCATTCTATGCATGCCACAAATACTGGGGAAGGGACTCCAAAAATATACAAAAACAAAATTCTATCCATCATTTTTTGGTGTTGGCTTCTGTGCTGTTCTAACCCTGCTGTTACCTCATTAGGAACCTTTTTAAGACCCTCTTTACTAAATCAAAAATTTTAAATTACAGGAGCTCCATTCGGAACTGTTCAAACCGATCTCCAGGTCATCACTTTAGAAGCTATTGATCCAAGAACGGTACGAATAGTTTTTACAGTACCTCCAATCTATGTAAATTTGCATGGAAGAGTCGAGCTGAGATATTCAAATGGACCTAGCAATGATACAAGTCTTTGGGAAATTCAAATTTTTGCACCACCTGAAGATTTGATTGCCACCTCCCAACTAGAGTTTGAATTGCCTGGCCTAGAACCAAACTCCTTGTACAAAATTAAAATAACTCTTTTGCTCAAGGATTTAAACACGCAGCCTTCAAGCAAAATTTACACAGTTAAGACACCACCAGAAAAAACTATTACTCCTCCACCTCAAATCACTGACTACAGACCTGATTTTGAGGATATCTTCAAAAATCTTGAAGATCCCGAATTGAAGGTAACCGAAACAAACTCATCCTGGCTTAAGGTCACCTGGAGAAAATTATCTGATAGCGAATTAGAATATGTTGATGGGATCCAGCTAAGATACAAAGAAATCTCTGGCATGATATACGATGCAACACCATTAATCCACCGCACTTTAACCAGCTACACAATTGAAAATTTAATCCCTGACAGTGCCTATGAAGTTGGACTATATTTTATACCCTTCCCAGGACATGGGGCTGAGCTCAGAGCTGGAAATATGATAAAGGCTAGGACATCGTCTAAAGTGGACATCTATGGATTTGAGGTACTCGTTAATGTTACGAAAGTAAAAGCACAAAGTGTTGAGGTATCTTGGAATGGTGTTCCATACCCAGAAGATAAATATGTGCATATATATCGAGCAATTTACCAAAGCGATGCTGGTAAAGAGGATTCAAGTGTCTTTAAAGTTGCCAAAAGGGACTCCATAACTGGAACTCTTGTTATGGACCTCAAGCCAGGAACTAGATATCGTCTCTGGCTGGAAATGTACCTGACGAATGGTAACATTAAAAAGAGTAATGTAGTCAATTTCTTAACTAAACCAGGAGGTCCTGCAGTACCCGGTAAAACAGGTAATCAATATAATTCAATATAAATTTCTACATGAAAGTATTTAAGCAACATATTAAAAGAAATTAAATCCAGATATAAATAATTATTTTTTAATTCGAGTTGTTATAATTTTCGATTAAAGGCGACTTATTAATATGACCAATGCGCGTGATATCGCAGTCTGGAAATTTTCTACAGACTACAGAAAGCTTTCAAAATTGTATCCATACAAATTTATATATAGGGATTTACATTCTTTTTTAACTTTTAGGATTTTAAATATTTTTATGTGAAAGAGTAAATTTTCTAAAAAATTATACAACTGTAAAAATTATTTTATACGTGCAGGTAAACTTTTAACAGCAGGAGAGAGCCAACCAGTTGGTGACTACTACGGTCCCTTGGTTGTTGTAGCTGTAGTGGCTGCGTTAGCAGTTATGTCCACGTTAATCCTACTCTTGATATTAACCAGACGCAGGGGCCATCAAACAGCATCCATAACGCCTCCGCGAAAAATTGATGCATCATACGATAACCCAAGTTATAAAGTGGAAATTCAACAAGAAACCATGAGTACTAAAATAAATTGTTACCATCTCTACCTGACTCAATTAACGATCTTTTCTTTCAGACCTGTAGCTTTGTGCTCAACCAAAATACGACATCAAGACCCCTTCTCTTTGTACATAGTACACCAATTTCCGTCCGATTGAGCTCATCCTAAGGTTCTCGAGAGCGTCCTAATACATACAAACTTATCGGGAATATAGCGCTCTGAACCCTCCCCTGTAAATAAAGGCTGCAAACCTACTGTACGTTGTATGTTGTAAAATAAGCATGAGAACGTGTGTTCTGTTTATTTTATTTCCTGTGACCATTTTCATTTATTTTTTTTATTATTATTTTTTTAATGTATTTTTGTTTTTAACTTAAGAGAAATTTTTATATTGTAACACTTAAGGAAATTGCATTTACCTCGACAGAAAAATCATCATTAGGACCTCTCAATGTAAGTAGTAGAAATAATGAGAATATGTGCGAGATTTTAAAAGAAGTATTATGGAAAAGACGCAAGAGTTGTTTTTATTTTATATTTATGCCCTTAAAGTCTGTTGCCTGAACCAAACCTTAAGCACAAGTCCTAAAAAATTAATTTTAACTCGAATAATTAAAACTACACGAAACGAATCGAAAAGAACTTACAAAAGCTTCTTTTGAATTAAAATTCGTTAACAAAGTTTCGGAAATTCTTAAAAAATTAATCTTTTTACCTTTGTGTTCAATTAATGTTTCCGCACAAAACGTAGAAATTACTCGATTGGAATTAACTTAATCACTTTTAATAAAACAATTAATTGAAGTCAAAAGTAACTAAAATTAATTTCTTATAAATTTTAATATAGAACTTCAATTCAAAGGAGCTCTTTTCGATTCAATTCATGCGAATTCCAAAGGAGAGGTTTCTTTTTTTCCACGCAAATCAAATCCGAAAATTAGTATTAATACGATTGATAAATTTAATATATTGAGAATATTAAAAGACATATGCAGGTCGAATAATCTCGTCATACAAAAAATTAATTACCTTTTGGTATTTCTATTTTACAATAAATGAATCAAATGGGAAATAACTTTATCTATTATTTTGTATTTATGTGAATTTTCCATAGAGTCAATAATTTAAAATTATTTGCGTTACATTAATAATAAATATTACATTCATGAGGTTTGGAACAATGAAATCATTCAATATGCATGCCATCAAAAATATTAAAAATCCATTCAGACTGATTTGAATGAATCTGGTACGTATATACACAAAATTTATAACACTACCAATCGTACTATCATATACTAATTTATTTAAATATACCGCATTAACGAACTAAACAAGTTATAAAAATAGAAAATTAATTTATTTAGCACTATAATCAGACGGTTCCCTTTTCATAACCAAATTTTCATCAATAGACGAGACGGATTCACAAGATTCGTCACTGTACCGATTTTCTAGTTCTTGTATTCTCCTTTGATACCGCGCTTCCAGGGAATCCATCTGGAGAAAAGATAATTTTAAGAATAAAATAATTTTATTCTATGTCAACTTAAATTCGGCTTACCTTTGCGTCATACACTTTAATCAATGAGGCCTCAGTTTGAGCTAATCGCTGTTCCCATAAATTGTCCTTCGCTGTCATCATTTGTTGGAAATTATCAACTAAATCTGTCCTTAATTTTATTTCTTGTTGATATAATTCATTCTTAAGATTAACAATCTCTGAACTTAAATGTTCATTCGCAGATCTAAGCTGTTCAATTTCCAATTTTAACCTGAGATTTAAAGGATAGGTAAAAATGTTAAAACATTTAAGAACAAACATGACATACTGAGCATTTTCTTCCAATAACTCCTGATAATTACTATCATTTCCAATCCCAGAAGAAGGTAATGTGTGCGAATTATGGGAAACAAACCAGGAATATCGGGTACGGCAAGGTTTTTCCGGGGACTTATATACAATGCTCTTTGCAATTGAAGCAAATCCCAAAACGTTGAGGTTCTCTTCAAAATATTGCTCAGTTGGAGTTATGTTTACAATCATTGTAATCTTTTCTTTTCCAGTTAATGCAGATTTAAGTAAGAAAGTCAACTTGGACTCTCTAAATGGGATAAGATCTGCTATTTTTCTCTGCTGGTTATTATAAGCGGCATCCAAACACCGCCCTAAAACCATTAGAGAGCTATTAATCCTTTGGGCCTCTTTTAATCGATTTCCAACATTTTTCGTTTTCGCCAATCTCTCCGAACCAGCAAGATCACAAAATTTGTAAGATTTTTGCGTAAATATGTCTGGATATGAAAACGTAATTACATCAACAAAAAATATGCAATGTGATCGGCTCGAGTTAGCATTAACCGCTGTAGAGGCATATGTAACTTGTTTTAATCCATAAGTTAGTAATTTGTACGCTTCAACACTGCTTTTTACATATACAGTAGTAAGATTTTTTATAAATACTCTGTCTTGATTTAAAATAATCTTAAGACCTTTTCTCTTATTTGTATTTGTTAAAATCTCTGGGCTTAAGAGATCGAAAACAATCTCATTATAAATTTCCGCGAAAGATATCCAAATAAATACAGATTTATTCGGTGTATCGATAACTTCAAAATTGTGCTCGCCATTGATTCTTTTCTCTAAAACACTGTGTAACTGAGCAACATCCGAAGTTTTAGATAAAAGAATGTTTCGAGTTGATTCCTCTGTTTTTATACAATCGTCATCCAAAAGAGTTAACGTTCCATTCACAATTTTTACACTTGGCTGAGGGTATATGTTATTGCTGTGAATTTTAAACAAATTTTCCAGGGCACGTGGTATAATCCCTGGATTTTTTAAGTCACCTTTTTAAAGAAAAATACAAAAACTGTTACTATTAAGTGTTTAAATGAACCAAGACAAAATACAGTTTGTAATCATTAATTTAGTTTAAGAAAAAATAAGAAAATAAATATTTTATCTCTATTTTCTATTAGACAAAAGAAAAATTGAGATATTTTAAAAGTGTTGAATTCATTTTATCATTAAATTAGCAATTTGTTAACATTACGAAAGGAAATGGGATTTTTATGTTTTTAATCCAGCATTAACTATTGGAAATTTGAAAGTAATATATGAACACATTCTTTTCAAATAACAAATATAAAGACTTAAATATTTGTGCAACTTTGTGACACCTGTTACTACAGTTAAACCCTGCTGGGGTTATGTTTTGGAGCAATAATTTGCTTTGGTACAAATTTAAATTTGCCACAGCAAATAACGTAGCGATCATATGGGTCCCTGGCCATAGCAATATCTTGGAAACGATACTGCAGATTTTCTGGCCAAAGAAGGGTTAAGCAAACCCGAGGCGCGTGGAACTAGCATCCTCTTTTACGAGGTCTATTCAAAAAGTATCGTGAATTTTGAATTTCCGCGGGCTACGTCTATTCGATTTTCGATTTTTTTGTGGCGTTATGTTTTGTCCCTCACTTATGCTGATACTGTCGAGAAATGAGCTCTCAACGAGTGAAATGTAAGATGGGTTGCAAGACAAGACTGTAATAAGTCGAAAATTTGAAAAAGGTTTTGAGCAAATGGTTAATGCAGTGCAGTAGGAGCTGCATCAGTTTTGTGCTAAGTGTCATTACGGTCAACATGCGCATCGCTCAGTCGTCTTTATGCATTTATGAACGTAAGGAATCAATCACCCAACTTCTCTACTTCCACGCAAGAGCCGAGTTACCCGGCGCACAAATAAAAGCTACAAGTGAGCTCCAAGCATTAACATTGTTCATAATTTTGAGTTTTGTTCGACGAACCAAAAATTTTACCGCTCACGTAGGGTAACAAGATTAACAGGGATAACAAATCTCCTACATATGGTTTGTTTCTTTATATTTTAATCGTTTATTAAAACTACAAGGTTAAATTAAATAACTAAACTCCCGTATGGTGCTTCCAAATACTTACTTTGCAGCTGCCTGGACGTCTTATATACATAGGTACGGTTTTATACTACTTAATACAGCAAACTTTTAAATATTTGCGACCACTTACCCAACAGCGTGAACGTTTTTCCCGATCCAGAGGTCCCATAGGCCAGCACGGTCATATCTTCCTCAGCCTCAATTCTACTTCGAATGCAATTGTTGTATACGCGGGGCTGATCAACACTTTCATCAAAAACATTATTAAACGAGAAGTGCCTCTCTAAAACGTTCTTCCCAGTTCCTTCTGGCTGGTGGGTAATAAGCTCCTTTCCTTGAATTTTGTAAAACGAGCAGAACTTCGACGGGGGAACCGGCCGAATCCTCAAGTAAACAAGAGCACTTTCAGTCACTGCAGCACACTCGCTCGATGCATCCTTCATGGGAGCATCTTCATACTCGTCCTCATTTTCCAAAAGATTACATAAATTCACTTTTCTCTCTGGTCGTGGCCGAAATCTCCGGTCTACGCTTGGATCTCGCGGATGGAGATATGAAAGTTTTGAAGCATTCCCCGCCTCCATTTTCTAGCATATACAGCTGCAAAAACTATAATTCAATAAATGATCCACATTGTTTTCTTTCATTTGATTAAATTACCTCAAAATTGAGTTATTAATTTTTCGTTTAAATGCGTTTTAAAATAAATTGCAGCTTAACGGCGCGAGTTTAAGTTTTGACAGCCAACGGCTTCTAAGAACTGTTTTGAATTATTTTAGTGTTTCCAGTGTTCTTCAATTTTCTTCTTCTTCACGCAGTTATGCTGCAACAATGGAGAATAAACTAAATATGAAATGAATTGATTTGTTCCAAATTTTATTTAAGGACTTATTTAATGATCCTATTAATACTTTAATTTTCCGCTTAAAATATAGATGGAAATTTTCAAAATACCGAACTCTAAACATTTTTCTATACAAAACCTAGTGGATTTTGGACCAAAATTCCAATCTTGCGTTTGTTGCGACATCTTTACTTTCCTTATAATATTTCGAAACATAAAACGTCAAAATATTTGAAAGTTTGTTTTTAATTCGCACAAATGGAACCGCTGCCCAGTGGATTTGTAGAAGCCCAACCGGGGTCTTCTCGGGGTTGTGGTCGAGGTCAAACGATAGGGTCTTTCCGCAGAGGATGGAGAAGAGGAGGAGCTCCTTACAGAAACCGAGGTGGAGTACCTAGAGAAAAACCAACCGTCGTCCCGATTCCCGGAACTTCCAGGGAAACTCCAGCTATTTCCGACGTTCTATTTACGTCCGTTGCACCGTCTCGTGAAGCAAGACCGCTAGAGTCAATTGAGATCAGCGATTCCACCGAAGAGTATCCCGGCTGGAAGTTATATTTCCCAAAAGAAAAGTTCGATCCGAACTCGGCCACGGGCAGAAAAATCCGGGCGATTAAAGAGCATTTTAATTGCAATAGAACAATTTACAAGATAAGTACTGTAAAACAACAGTTCTGTTTCACAATTATCTTGCAAAAACTGTTAGAAGATCAGCAGTTCAATGCAAAATGGGGCACATTTGTCCAAGATCTCACTGAGCAACCAGACCATACTTTATCCTGTGCAGGCATTGCAATGCATAAGTTGGTTTCCTCCCTTCCAGAATTAAACTCGACCCCGCAAACATCTCAAAATTACCAACCAAGCAAAGCTCTTCAGTGCATCCGCCCCAGAATTCAGGGGTACAGCCCCGTCGTAAACCTCCATTCCTTGAAAGTGAACAACTACGACCGGATGATCGCAGTAAGAGGAACTGTGATAAGAGCAAATTCAACAGAAATAATTTGCACCTGGATGGCATTCAGGTGCTCCTTGTGCGGGCTGGAACAGGCAGTTCGGCAGCCTGATGGTATCCTCACAAATCCCTCATCCTGCAAGGCTGGTTGCAGAGCTCGAAGCAATTTTATTCCAATGCTCTCCTCACCTTACACTAGAACCGAGGCCTTCCAATCGATACGTCTCCAAGAATCAATGATGGGAGGGGACATCCACGGCTCTGGCAAGGTACCAAGGTAAATATAAAAGAACTTTGAATAATACCATCAAACAAAATTCTCTAGTTACTAATTCTACTTTAAAATGGCATACGAAAATTGACCAAGATCGCTCCTTTCTTTGCTTTATCCCGAAATTTCAGAACTAAATTAGGTGTCTTTTATTGTTTTCATTATTTATATTATAAAAATGTATCCAATGTCCCACTAACAGACAATGGTGGGGAATTTTAAACTCTAATAATATCCAAAACAGTAGAATGACTTGGTAGTTAGATGTTATAATAAGGCTAAAAATAAATAAGAGACCAACATCCCTCCGAACTTTTATCATTTTGTTCAAGTTCAATTAATTTAGCACATTGCGGACGGATCACGTGATATCTCTTTTTCATAATGCGTCGTTAGGGTCGGTTGTAATGATACCATTGATTTGCTAAGTCATAGACGGAAAAAGTAGTGAAACTCGCTACGTTTGTAAGCTTTGTGGTGTTCCACTTCACTTAATTTCATGTTATTTTTACTAGTTGTAAAAAATTCAATAATACATAATAATTAACTAAATTGTTAGATGCGTGGAAGTCGAACTTACCGCAGACTTAGTTGACTCAATATGTCCTGGGGACGATGTAACAGTCACTGGAATTTTAAAAGTGCGTCCGCAAGACGAAATCCAGCGAAAAGGCCAACCGAGCATTTATAAAATGTACATTCGGGCGGTAGCAGTTCTCAGCAACAAAAACTCCCTGGCGGGAAAAAAATCAGACTTTTCTGAAAAGGATATGCAGTCAATCAGTATGATCAGCAAGGAACCGTCTCCTTTTAAGCTCTTCGTTCAGTCCCTGTGCCCAGCTATTTATGGCCACGAAATGGTTAAGGCTGGACTAATTCTAGGACTATTCGGTGGATCTGGGAGCAGTACTGTCCATAGAGAGAGGCGATGTGAAATTCACGTCCTTATGGTCGGCGATCCCGGGATTGGAAAAAGTCAAATGTTGCAATCTTGTGCCAACATATCATCTAGAGGTAACTTCATATGCAACAACTTTTGTAACAATTTTTTAAGTCCTAATTTTTATTAGTGAAAAAATGAAATTTACTTTTTACGGTTTCCTAAGCTTTCGTTATTTTTTAAAAATAAATGTTTAAGAGAAAGTTAGTTAATAATGAAATTTGCAATAATTTCTGTTTCCCAAATTTATAAAGCAATGATATGCGTTTTTACATATTTAAAATTTTAGAGTAATAAATTATATTTATTTAAAAAATTATTAAAATCGAAAGTAAGAGAAAAATGTTCAACTGTTTGTTGGTCTTATTAAAATAATTTTCTTCTTCGCTGGAACTAAAAGCAAAGGAGTACAGGTGACCTTCGTCTGTGTTGCCTTAAGCCTCAATAAATATTAAAAAATTTTTATATTATTTCCACCGAAGGAATATTTGTCTGCGGCAACAGCAGTTCTAGTGCAGGGCTCACAGTGAGTGTCCGCCACGAAAAAGGCTGTGTCGGTGGGGGTGGTTCCCTAGAAGCTGGAGCGTTAGTACTTGCTGACCAAGGAGCTTGTTGCATCGACGAATTTGATAAGATGAGCTCCAACCACCAGTCCCTTTTGGAGGTGATGGAACAGCAAATAGTCAGTGTTGCTAAAGCCGGTGTTTTATGCTCCCTGCCAGCTAGAACTTCAGTCTTAGCAGCTGCAAATCCTTCTGGAGGACACTATGATCACACTAAGACAATTCTAGAAAATCTAAAATTACAACCAGCCCTCCTATCCCGCTTTGATCTAGTTTTTATCCTCCTCGATCGTCCGAATAGGTACTTGGATAAAATGATGACTGCTCATATACAAGCGCTTCACGCTGGAACAAAAAAGATACCAAATCATATGGGCAGTTTTGTCGGTAGCAAGAATAATGAAAATGTTTGTGAGAACAGCTTTCAAATGGGTGAGAATAAGACACTAGATGAGCGCCTTAAGTTGGAGCCGGGAGAGGAAATGGATCTTCTGCCTCCTGTGTTAATGCAAAAATATATTGGTAGGAATTAATTCATAAAAATGGTATTTTATATCGTAATTCAATTGATTTTTACAGTCTTTGCTAAGAAAAATTGCCATCCGTGCCTAACCCAAGAAGCAGCACAAGAAATTAAGAAATTTTATTTAGAACTACGAATGACTCAAACAAATGTAAATGGACTTCCAGTTACAACAAGGTAATTTTTTACTGGCAATTTAAATCTTGGATCTGTTTAAATTTGAAATGTTATAGCTAATTATTCAGTTAATGAAACTTTTTTTTTACCCCAATTATTCTGTTACAAAATATAGACAATTGGAGGCCTTGATCCGCCTAACCCAAGCTAGGGCTAGGATCGATTTATCCCAGGAGGCAACAGTTCAACACGCTCAAGATGTTCTTTCTATAATGCGATACAGCCTTGTTGATTCCCTTAATGCCCCGGGAGGTGAGGATTATATCCCATCATCTCGAAGAAGTGGAGCTGGTTTGAGTGTGGCTACCCAAATGAAAAAGTATTTAAAGGTACTTCAACGGCGGTCAGCGACTTTGGCGAAAACTATATTTAGCACAGAGGAGTTAAAAGAACTTGCAGCTCACAGTGGATTCGCTGAAAGTTTTAATAGTATTTTAGATACCTTAAATTTGCAGGGCTTTTTACTTAAAAAGGGTCAAAATATGTACAAAGTTTTATTAGAATAATGTTGGACGGTTTTCTTTTTTTGACCTTACCAAAAAAACTGAAAAAATATAAACCATCTATACATACTAAAATAAAATACAACAATTAATTGGAATTTTTGTTATAATTGCTTTCACTTAATATTTTCACACAATCCAAGCATAATTTTCACATTCACAATTTTTATAATCTAACTCTTCGGCTCCTCCTCCTCCTCCTTACTAGCTAATATCGCAATTTGTGAGACTATTAATAAACATTTAAAAAAAGCTTTGTCTTCTATAACTGATTCAGGATTAAGTCAATAGCAGAGTTAAAAATTAATTGCTCATTATTGATAATATATTTGGATTTGTTGATAAAGTCTTTAGAATAATAACGTTGATTTGCAATTTTAAAGTTCTATCTTTATCAAAAGTTGATCATTACATGAATTTAAGGCAAGAGTCCTTAAATCATCACTTGTAGTGTATGATTTTTAATTTTATAATTACCAGAAATATTTTGAATTTAAAATGACAAAAAGTAATGCAAGTAAATTATCACATAATGAAAAACTTACAAAAATCCAAGGTATTAAACTCTGACGATACGAAAAGGTATTATTATTTTAAGTAAATTAGTTAGCATATAAAATTCAGTGAACTGGAGGTATAATTGATTTTAATTTATAAAACTGTCGTGTAAAGTACTATGGAAATAAATACTTAACAAGGACAAATACTATAAACCTAAATAGACGTGATTACAACTAATCTTACTGTTAGACTGGAAGGAATTCATAAAAAGTCAAGTGTTATTGTAAACACGAGAGATTATCTAAATCCTAAGAAATCTGTAAGTCTATCATTCAGCGCATCCAGCCAATGAACATTCTTCGTTTTAGCCGATCTCTGCTCGAATACACCCGGGGGCACATATTCCTCTGACCTTATGCAGAAGTAGCTTGATATTGGCGCTCTGCACATCGGACATCTATTCAGTTTAGCTGTATAATAATACAAATCATTAAATTTTTTTTTGTTAATTTTCTTAAATTGTTCATTAACTTACAGAAGCAAACTGCACAAATGCAAGTATGCCTACAGGGAAGCAGAGCACGTGAGAGTGGAAAATAGTGGCATACAACGCATAATTGTTCGGTTTGTGGTCCATCCGAGCATAAAAGTGGTCCACTCGATCCAGCACAAGCTACGGGTTCAGCTAAGGAAAGTGAGCTTGATTGAACTGGTGTTGCTTCATCAGAAAGAATTGAATCACCAGTTGCAAGGTATAGTTGCTGAAAATAAAGAATAGTGTTGAAATTTTTATAATGATGAATAAAATATTATAGTGGTTATCATGTCGATAAACTCTCAGAGCCAAATTCTAAATATAAATCTCAGTTGATTTAAACTAAATATTAAAATATAAGTACAGTGCCTGTTTATTTGTCTATGTCTATATCCCAACTTCTAAATATAAATCTCAGTTCATTTGAATTAAATATTAAAAGAGAAGTAACATATCTCTCATAACTCGAAAAATATTGACCAAATTTTCAAACATTTGTTTCTAGTAAATTGTTACATTATCCGGCTTGGTTTTCATATAATTCATTGCATTTAAAACTCAGTAATTTCAATATTTCAACATATATTTTTCATTTCAGTTATATGCCGAATAACGAAAGCTTTTGAGATGGAAGGAAATTCGAAAATCTGTCGCAAATATTTTATAAATTATATAATCAATCATCTAAAGGAATGCTGTGCTAATAATTTGTATTTAAGCATTCAGACAGACACCAAGGTATTTCCTTGAATGATGTGCTTTTTACCAATTTTAACACTAACTAACTAAATGAGGCTAATCAGTCGCAGTCGTAATGCCTGATGTCTGTCGATCACTTCATGCTGTTTTAAAAATGTGTGAGACATTAACTTACTTGAAAATCGAATCGACACAATTTTAAGCCTGATCTGATAGGTATATTTAAAAAAAATGTTTTTCCCTTTTGTCTTTACTTTATTTTATTGATAACAATCCGAAATAATATCAGTGAAGCTTAAAATCTCCACATATGTAGTTTTTGAGTTATTATCTACTACTTAAAGTGGCAATTCTCTGAATTTGTTTAATAGATATGATTAAAATTCAAATACTAATGAAACAACAGTCGTTCTTGATTTTTTCGCTGGAGTATATCTAAACTTACTTATTCTATTTTCCATCGGTCTAAAGCTCTGTGGGTAATGAAAAGATTGGCTTATTTGCCATTGCCATATACCAAATAAAAATATAATCACTTATATACCATGCCGTATACATTTACCATTGTTGCTTGTATTGCACCGGCAATTTAGCAACTTTTTTAACCGAAACAAAATTAAGCTGCAAACAAAACCAGCTCAGTCCAAGCAGCGAGTATACCGGTTTTACGGTTGTAATTTCAGCGATACAACAGTTACAAACATTACGCAACCCTTAAGGTAGCTTCATGTTCCGTTGTTCACTTACATCCTTCCATCTAGGTCATGACGAAGAAAGACGCGAGACCATCTTTATGTTTGTGGTCTCTGAAGACTGGTTTTGAGCTAACATCGGAGCGGTATGTGCACTCGAACGAAGAGTAATTCAAGTAAAAAAATTTTTAACTTGTGAGTAATAAATACATGCGGCGGCAATCAACGAAATGGCCACTAAGAATAAGAAAAAACTGATGCTTTACCTCTCCAAGTGGGAGAATGTAGCAAGAAAATAATTATTCAAGTATGTTAATAATCTCGTGTTGAGGGACGGTATGCACGCGTTTTTAAATTTTTTTTTTACTATACGTCGCAATCAAAACAAATGTTTCCTCTCACCTCTCCTCAGATAATTATTTCTAAAAATCAAACAAAAGAATATGTGTCTTTGTCAGTCACGCTTATGGTACAAGAAATGAAAAATTTTGCACGCTTATGTTACTCTCCCGTCTGTTTTAAAATACCATCGCATAATTAATTTGCGATCTTACTAAATTTATAATCACGTTCAGCACGTTCGTTAAACGTGAGCAGCTCACCATCAACAATGCATTTTTACGTAGGGGAAAAATATAACTTTAAAAGGTTACAAAAATTATTTAAGTGAAAGATAGTCACACAGATATTTTAGCGAAATTATTATTTTTCTTTTCTATCTAACAACAAATGTCTGCTTCAAAACGAAAATATGCAAAAGTTCGGGGGAAGAAAAATATTTGAATATTTTCAATGGGAAATATTTACATTACTTTTTATCAACTGAAATTGATTTACATTTTTGAACGTATTCCGGTGACACGGAGTAGGGCGGAATTAATGATTTGTGTGGGTGTAAAAGATTCCTATGCTAATTAGGTACAATTGCATAGAAACAACGAGATTTTTCCATAAAAACATCTTGCAAACATTGTGATGAATGTACTACAGCAGGTACAGAGTCTTTAAATTATTTTCAGTTAAAATGATTGTTAATGTTTTTATTTGAATTTAATAACTCCATTTACATAAGCGTCTTTTAATTATTTAAGGGACGAGAAATTTCCCAAGTGCTAATGGCATTTTGTTATACCCCCACCTTATCTTTAAAGGCTTCTAAATTTAAACTTGAAATCTGTTTGGCAGCCGGGACTATGGTAAAAGTACCAAATTCATCGATTTTCCCAAATTTAATATGGGATTCCAAAGTTATATCTGTTCAATCAGTCAGTCAACGAAGAGTTACAAATTTATGCTAACAACTTTAGACCGGAGCTTATCTCGTCAGTGACGAATCTGCAGTCGAAATCAATTTTTTTCCCATTTTTAAAAACATAACAAACAGACAAAATAATTTTTCTAGACGGCCGACCCTCACTATCTATAAAAGAGCAGAATTATTACAAAAATGGAAAATTACATTAAAACAATTACAAATGTAAATAAAATAAACCTCTTTTCACTCTTCACAGGAAAATTAGCTTAACTTAATACAGTTTCGTTGAGAGATAAATGTTATGATTTATTTTAAAGAATTTCTTAAAATGAAAATAGTTATCATAAGAAATGTAAATGATAAAAATTAGCAGATAAAACACTACTCTTTGTAGCTCTTTGTATTTGAAATATTTATAAAAATTAAAACTATTAAACAAATTTAAAAAACACAATTTCAAACTTACTTTTAAACACGAAAGTTGCCCATTTGCTTGTTTCAAGTACTGCGCCAGAATCGAAGTTGGTAGAGGACAAATTGGATCTTTTAAGTGAATTACATTAACAAGCAATGCCTGAAATAAATGGATAAAAAAATCAATAGTTTCAGAAAAAAACAGCAATTTACATACACAAACGGAAATATATAAATGCTTAATTAAAAATAATTAAAGGTTCTGAATGACAGCTGCTCTTACGAAATAATACGGCAGAACTTTGTTTTACATTGATTTAAAATTTATATTTACCCCTAAAGAGAATCCTAATTTATTAAAATATATACACGCAATAGTTAGATAAGAGCAGTTTACGTAAATTCATGATAGTGAAACTTACTTACGTCTTTTATAGGAAGAAATATTTACCAAAAAGAAAAATAATTATTGCTTTCCTGAAAGTCCGTTTTCCTTAGCAGAACGAGTTATTTAAAATCGACTACCGCCTTCCGTATGACGCAGGCATGTCTTTCTGGCACGAATAATATAAAACTTTAGTGTGTCTCTATTGCGGAAGAGAATTACGTTTTCTAGTAATACAACTTATTTATTCGGCTCGTCCCAAAATACCAGGGCCACTGGATTAAGCAGACTATCACATCCGGACTGTGTGCATCGAAATGCAATTTTTAGTTAAAAGTAATTGAAGGCCTCTTAAGGTAGAATAAAAAATTTACTTTCTAAACCCATGCAAGTACATACCTAAAAAAAATATAAAGAAGTTTGGACCCCTATTATTATTTGGCCTGACTTTTAAATATTTACGCAGTAGGCAGTCGATAAAAATTGCGCATCGAGTAAGAAAAGTGCTTTCTTTTGGGGAAATTCTAAATTCAGTTGAGCGTGAAAATAAATATCATAGTCAGGATTAACTACTGGCAGTTTATATTCTCATATTTTACGGTCTAATGAATGATTTTGTATACTGATTTTATTTTAAATAGGCTCAAATATTTAGTTTATAAAATCTACTCATTCAAATATACTTTTCTGGCCATTTCTATTTAATTAAATTAATAATTCAGCAACTGTCGATTGGGTCCAAATAGACAGTAGAATTGTTTATCAATCATATTTAATCAAACAGAAAATAATGTAACGTTCCACTTTCAAATACAAAAGGCTCATGTGGTTAATAATAAAACTTTTGAAAAGTGACAGTATCGGCAAATCAAAAGCACATCCGCATCAACTAATTGCAATTATCTGATCTAGTCAAATCATTGCTACAAAACATCGAACATTTACAAGATCTGACCTCAATAGAAGGGTTCACATTATTTCACCCACTACCTGAAACAACATGACCATTTCAAAAGAGCGAAGATCAAAATAGATGCAAAGATGCAAACAGAAAGCTTAGACCACTTTGCAAGTCGGTCTAACAAACCAGTGTAACACTGACACGTTTTGAAAATTAGAATAATCCAGCAAATATTAACTAATCTGTGCCATCCACTGTGCCGTTAGCGTGGAAAGTAAAAGATGACAAGATTTTAGCAGAAGTAAGAAACCAAATTATGGAAATGGGGCTACCAAGAGTAGGTTAATCGGCTGCAATATACATGAAATAAGGAGACATCCTACTTAACGTACTTATAAAATTACAAAAATTTAAAAAGGTAAATCATGTTAAAGAAGCCCAAATTATGTCCGTAATTTCTTTTCCTTAGAAGCACATACAAAATAATGCCAAGGGAAAGCGCAAAGAAAGGTCAATGCTATCCACTAGTTAACCGTTACTTGTCCCAAATTTAAGGGCAATGGTAACAAGTATTACTCAAAATACAAATTGGTATTTTTTAGGTACATCTGTGTACACAAGATGTAGATGCATCTCGTTGTTCAAGTACCTTTTTAGAAGACGTTTTTCTTAAGCGATTTAAGAAATAAGTGAAACCTGTTTTCTCTATACGGTATATTTATCTCAGGTCAAACATTTGAACAGTTGAGTAGAGATGAATAAATTTGCTACCGCGACTGGACCGGCGAAGTTTTATCGTATTTGCTTTTAAAGCGAACATTTTCTTCCTTTATTTTGGGTTTTTACTTTTTTGATTAACAATAAATATCGGTGGAGATATATTAGCAAGATTAATCAGCAGTTTCTTTACCTTGAACACTAAATAAATTTCAACGGCGTCTATTTCTTATTCTTTATAGAGAAAGAACGACTTATTTTGCGAACTATTTTTTTTTTCTTATGATTAACAAGTGCGTCTCTAAAAATGAATTTGATTACTTTTTCATTAATGCAACTTCGTCGTTTCTTTTTAGATTCTGTTAAATTAAAGTGAAAACTTTATTCTCAACAAAAAACTCGCACAGATCTTTTTGAAACGAATAAAATCAATGCACCTTTTGTTCGGAATTGAAAATCGAATATGTAAATAAATCTAAATAAGATAAAACCAACAAAATATATGTAGGTGAAAATTGATTTCTAAAATTATTAAACTATTAAAACTTACTGTCTCATCAGGATTTGTGATGTTA